>VZTI01000835.1:142866-246830 GCA_013397865.1 Struthidea cinerea
TTCTCCCTTGACAAGGCTTCAGAGAAAAGTACGTGTCACTTTGTATATCCTAAATTTCACCACAGGAGAAAAAAAAGTCAAAAGCTAAAAGATGATTGGATCAAACATAAGAGGTTTGAGGAAGAGGAAGGAGACTGTAGTAAAAAAGAAAAGTCAAATAAAATTAAATAGGAGAAGAAGGAGCTGAATGGGAATTATTATTATGAAAGACTAGACAGAGACATGAACAAAATTCATTTTAAACTGATAAATTTTTGAATCTTACAAGAAAATCTGATGCTAGACTTCTATGCAATTAAAAAATTAAATTTTGCAGCTAACATTCCAGAGAATTAATTATGCAGGATTATGAATGCCTGGATGGAGGGAAGCAGGTTCTGCTCTCAGCTGTATCAAAAAAATTCAGAGTAACTGAACGTGCAATAACACACTCTACAGATAGAATTCTTACTATCCTGTTGCATGCTGTTGCATTTGTATTTCTGGTATAAAATTGCAACAAATTGTAGGACACACAAAACAACCTTACAAGAGGTTGACAGCAACAATAATGAATTGATGAATTTTCACCATTTTTGTGGTCACATGTAAATAACACTTATGCCACTGCGTTCTCAAAAAAACCCCCAAGCAGTAACAAGCAAATTAACCAGAAAAAAAAAAAAAAAGTAAAATTTAAGCTTGTAGCTATTGTCTCTCTCCCAGGTTCTCTGCTGTTGGCTGCAGATGCAACTATTATAAGAAAGTCCCAAACGAAAAACAGAGGGAAAGTGACAGAGTTCCTAAAAACTGGCAGTTGCTCTCTGTGCAGCTTTTATCTTAAGTGCAGGGAACATCACCAAAAACTGCACATAAAAGTGCTGCTGCTAGAACCTGTCACTTTTATACCTTTACCTTACAACAATCTCACTGCCTAGCTGGTTGATTATACAGTACACGGTGTCACTTAGAAAGAGATGTAAAAGTAATCTTAAAAAGGGAAGTTAATCAGTCTGACCTCTAAACTTCTCAAATTCGCTCTACTTAGTACTAACGTATTAAAGAAGAGTTGCATCCTTTCTTGGAGGTTACTAATGCTGGTGTATCATCAACATTTAAAAAACCAACATAAAGCAAACAAATGAAAAAAATCAGCCTGAATTGTGCTATTCAAGCAAATTTGTCATTAATCACAAAATACTTACAATCATCAGGCAAAACTTCCTTGAACTGCTCAAAATATGAATTCAACCGCACTAAGCTCTCCATGTTAATTATTTCTTGCAGTGAGGTGTCTCCAAACCTTTAAAAGGAAAAGGAAGGAACAAATAAGCCCAAGGTAAAAAGTTTCTCTTCTTCTTTGAAACAACTGCACTTGGCAATATGTAAACCAAAATACAGTGTAAAAATTGATCCCAGGAGTTCCCTAACCATTCAAATGCCAGGTGAAGTTTAACAGAGAACTGTTGCAATGACTCATTACAGAGAAAGGAAATATATGAGTGTGAGGGGGAAAAAGGGAAGGAAGGTATACGAAAAATCTAGTAGAAAATAGTATTTAAAATTCTTTGGCTTTCATGTTTCTCTTTCAATATTAAATTCCTACCTTGCAAATTGTTTTACCTAAATTTAAACTTTTAATAATGGATTTACTAGTTTAGTTGATAAACCAATAATAACAACCATAACAGCAGTAGCTAGGACTGAGAATGCTGACTTCAGGTATGTAAATGAAAAACATGGATCTAGGAGCAATAAACCATGAATAAATATTGTCAACAATGCCCTGATTTACCTTATCTAAATATCTACATACACAGATGTACACACAGAGTGCTGACATCTGCAACTGTGCTAGTCATCTTGGGCTTGCTTTGCAGGCAACAGAGGACAACAGTAATTGCTGGAATGCTTTTGTTAGACTTTTTCTTGTTGTCCACCACCACAGTGCACACTCCAGCCTGGTACTGAGACTGCTGTCACAACATGCATGTGCCTGACTTCGCTGGAGTTCTCCAGCAGTTAGAGCAGTGCTCTGTCAATATACTCTTTACAGGATATGGCCACAATAGAGGGAATCTGCTGGCTCTTCCAGAACCAAACAGTTTCCCTCGCAAATATAATTACATAATTATATTTTTCAGCTTTACAATAGCAGTGTTGCATTACATAAATACTGCAAGGGTATGTTAAAACAGACGTACACCTTTCCAATTATCCTGGATTTTGACAGAGACCAGGAGAGGGAGTCTCAGGGAGAGCGCAAAACCAAGACAGCAAATACACAGCAATACTCAGAATGATCTCTCAGCCTCTAGTGATCTGTCACTCACAGAGGTCTTAAGTCACAAAGAGCACCTGTGTGCTAAATAGCCCTTATTAGATCTCCTCAGTCTAAATTCACTTCTGAACCACATAAACCCGCACTAGTCTCAAACCCATGGGGTAAGGAGCTTCACAGCTACGTGGTATATGAAGGACCTCCTTTTGTTTGGCATTTGACAGATTCATTTAGAACAGTGTTCCCTTGTTTGTGTATCGGAGAAACTGAATTGCTGTTAGTTATGCAAGAGTGCAATTCCACAGCAACGTAGTTCCACTGCTGAACTGCCAGTAAGGTTGAGCTTGGCTGACTGGATACTTACTTCTCTGCTAGGGTTTGCTGCTCATTGATTCCCACGTTGAAAAGAACAGGCTGAACCCTCAGTAACATTCCACTTTGAATCTCACGCGGCAACAAGTCAAACAAGGCGCTTGGCAGAGGGATCCTCACGTTAAATCCATCACTGAAAACAGATAAACAGCTATTAGACATAAGGATCAAAAAGCTACGTTCCAAGAATGTGTTATTTATCTAAAGAGGGATAACACCTAGAACATAATATAACCATTAAAAAGCAACTATCAGTCAAAACTGACTTTAAGGAACTGCCACAACTTGCTTCTAGTCAGAAAATCTATTCTAGTTCAAAAACAAACCCACAGCAACCTGTAATGTTGCATTTATATCCTCACGGACATTCAAATCAGATCTGCCAATTTCCTGATGATAGCTGATTTTGCTCTGCTCATTAATACTGCAGTTCTTCTACAACTTGGGTAGAAAAAGCAAAAATTTGGCATGTCCCCATCTCATCAAGGATAAAGTATATTTATTGTTTTTTACCGATTTCCAGTGATGACTGGCAGCATGTCAGTAGATGTATTTGATGTAGCCTGAGTTACTTTAAAGGTTACATTCCTCAAGTCCATGATTCCCAAACTCATGTCCTCCAGCATTGCCAACTCCTCACCTAAATCCAAGAGGAAAAAGTAAATTCTAATTACTTGTTATGCACAACTTTCCTTTGTCAATTTGGTGACAACAGTAGATCATCACTCCATGAAGAAGCTCCACAGATGAAGAGGTCCTGCAGCCCAGGCCTCCCCCTTCACCTAGAGACAACGTCATGACTGATTTTTTGAGTTCAGCAAGTTTAGAAAACACCAGTTATCTAGAACAGTCCAGACTACTGTCCTCCAAGTAGTTTATATGCTGATTTTCCAAGTTAGATGATACCTCTCAGCATTGTCAGAGCCATGATATCCTTCGCACTGGAGATGCTACAAGGTATTCTGGATTTGTCTGGAAAAGCGTTCCCTAACCAGCATCCAGACAGCTTTTGAGACACAGGAGTGAAACACTCCTGAGTGAAGTACTTTCCCTCTTTATATTCTCTCTTCAATCTCACATTGTGCTGCAAGACCACAAAAGTTTCAAGAAAATTCAAAAAGTGTATTTTGGGCACAGTTTCTCCCAGCTTATCAGAACTTTAATCCATTTATTTTCTGAAAAAAACCCAAAGACCACTGTGATACATTTTAGCCTTTCTTAAACCTCTGACATTCTATTATAAAACAAATACACTTTATCTTTTAGCTATTCAAGTAAGTGCAAAGAAATTCAGAGTTGTTAGATATTAAATACTTCAGCTATAATCTAGTTTTGCATTTTAGTTTTCAAAATAATTTTGTAGCTGAGCTGCAAATTGTCCCAAACACTCAGATCCTGTTGTAGCCAATTAAATGCAGAATTTGCTGACTCAACAGCTAATCCCACCCACTGGCCCCGTGCCTTTACCATAAGTGCTCAGCAGGCTCTCAAACTGTGCCAGCAAGCCAATGGTGTAGAGCTGTCTTAGAAATCCGTCATCATGCAGGCAGTTCCTCAGCTTGATAATGAAACCACAAATGAGAGCTGTCAGCTGTGAGAGAGGGAAGAGACAAGAATGAAATGATTCAAGATAAAAAAGATTCTTCAGCCCCAAACAAAAATGATAGCATGTATAAGAGGTGCCATAAAATCTGTCAAACAGATGCTCTTTTCCCTTAAACATCACTCTTCTTTTCCCTGCAGCTGAAGAGAGACAACCAACCAATGAAAACCCAAACCATTCAAAAAATCAGATTCAGGGCATGCTGCCTTCATCTCGCAAGCTGTCTCAAAATGGGGCTGCTGTGGATCTCACACCTTTTTGTTTTCTGAACACGATCACTTGTGATAGGGTCTACAACTTAGGAATTGCAAAAATATCTCCTAAGAGAATTGTTTTAGTTTTAGACAGAAAAGCAACACAGCTAGTTCCAGGCCAAGAATTTTGATAGTATGAATAAATTACTGTTTTTCAAAAATGACATCTGAGATAGCTTAGAAATGCAGTATCTGTTTGCATTATGCAGATTCAAACTATGGTGTTACAAGATATTCAGAACAAGATCCTGAAGATCTAGTCCTAAGGTGAGTACTATGATCTAAGATTAATACTAGTTTTAATTCACTGTCAACAAAGGAATTTCCCAGGTGACTGCCATATAATATGTACACAGGCGTATGACTTTGTTATAGAATTAAACAGAAGAGAATAAAGTTCTTATCATGACAGGTAAACTTACTCAAAGTATTGAGTTTAAAAATTATCTGCAATATGAGGTGGGTTTAAACAGCAAAATTCCCTGATTTTATCCCAATGAGATCACAGAATCAAAGAATTATTAAGGTTGGAAAAGACCTCTAAGGTCAGCATGTCCAACCCAGCACCACTACCATGTACACCACTAAACCATGTCCTCAACTGCCATGTCCACACATTTTTTTAACACTTCCAGGGATGGTGACGCCACTACTTTCCTGGGCAGCCCAATCCAGGTCTTAACAACCCCGTCCATGAAGAAATTTTTCCTAATATCTAATCTAAATCTCCCCTGGCACAACTTGAGGACATTTCCTCTCATCCTGTCACTTGTTTTACATTTTTGATACTACATTTTGGGACGAAAGCCCTGCCAAATGATGTCCAAGAAATAAACGGTTTGAAATAAATGAACAAGACAGCGATTTCACAGGAAAGCAGACACACTACAGAAGTATAGAAGGCAGAAGAAATTTTTTTCTGTGGGCAGCGGAAATTTTTTTAGTGCAGACACCTGCTAGTCAGTGCCTGACACAAGAGATGCCAGCAGGTGCAGAAACAGAACTTCTAGGAAAAAAACCCCAGAACTAATTTCTCTTCCCATAGCTGGGCTTCTCTCCTTAGGTACCATACGTCCTGTTGGGTTTCTCTCCTTAGGTACCATACGTCCTGTTGGGTTTCTCAATGCAGAAAACAACAAAACTTGCTGTTTTCTGAGAGAGAGTACACTTACTACTCACAGACCTTTTTGCCCCCCTCTTTCACATCTTACTTCTGCTTTAGCTTGGTGGCACTGGAAGGCAAAGGTTGTTTCTGCATACAGCAGTATATTTTCACTAGTTCCAGAATAATTTTTGTTTTCAATAGCAAACGTGTATCCAAGGGGACACCGAATTCATGTATTGTCAAATACATGCAAGTAACCAGTAAGGACAGGATAGCACAGCTTGTGAGGGGAAACCAGTGCCAAAGCTGGGAAGAGATCTGAAAAATTCTGGAAAGAGTAATCTTTCATATTTCATAGAAACCCCACCAAATGTGGAAGTGAAATCAAATCATGCATATTTGCTTGCTTACAGTCTGGCAGAAGACAACATCCCTGCGATACTGAAGGCTCAGGCAGAGCCCTATTGTCGGGGCACTGTCCTGCATTAATAAAAAGACCATGGCTTTCTTTGCCTTGTCACTCATCATGGCTACGCAGTCAGTGAGTGTGGTCAGCAAGGGATAAAGAGCTTCGCTCCATTCACCTGGTTAAAAGAAAAAAAGAATTAGCAGCAGTGGAAGCACTTTATTTGAAACAAACACACATTAGGAAGAAACTTCCTGTTTCAAGTCAAAGTTGTTGATAATTCACATTTAGAACTCATTTTATTTCGGCTGGATGGTTACTCCCTGTTTTGTAATAATTAAGTAATCTTACAGTGGGGTTATTGCATGAGGAAAATATGGAGAATAATCTGTAACGCTGTTGTGACTTTCCAGACCATGTAAAAGTTACCAGAATTTGTGCCCACACAACAGGCTATACAATAGCTGATTTGGAAATCATAACAGAAACATGAATAACTATATACAGAAATGTATATAGCTGCATGTTCCTGTTCAAACAAACCCTTTCACTGCATGTACATGGACAGACAGTAAGGAGCCCATTGCATTACAGAAATAGGGACCATCTGCTTAACCATTTCTGTCAATGAGATTCCTCCCAAATACTTTGCCTTTTGAATCTCTAGGCTCATAAGTGTATCATTCAACTGCCCCATCACCTTATTGATCCTTATTGCACTTCAGTGAGGCAAGATGATGCTCATCTCCTATTTGCAGCTAAGAATAATAAGGCAGAGAGGGGAGAAACTAATGTAGGTACTCTTTTAAGTGTTTTCTGTCTCCTGAGTAGTTTTAAAGGCTTTAAGCTAGCTAACAAGAAATACTAAATACAGTGATTTAGATGGGAGTCATACGGATTCTTGGAAGTAGTTTGGAGCTTTTCTTCCACTGAAATACAGAAGAAATGACCCAGAGGGATTCTGTTTAAAGTCCTGCACAGGAAGCACAGAAATGAAACTGAGTTGTCCAAGTCCTATTTTGCTACCCCAAATATTGTGCCATTCCTTTTCCCTAAGAGACTACTCAGCCCTAAAATATCCCACATGCTCAGCTCCTTTCCTTATTTCATCCCTTATCTTAATCAACCACCAACTAAAAAAAAGCATTTCCATGAGTTTACAAAAAATTATTCAGATACCATACCAAAACCCATTCTCTCTGCAACATAAAAAGAATATAGAACAGGGCTTTGGTTTTGCCCTCCTTAATGTAAGGTTGAAACAGAAGAACACTTCTCTTTTTAAAGGGAAGGACAACATGTTTTATTTTTTAGAAGCACCAGAGCTCACAAACAGCACACACACAACTCCTTCCACCCCAGTCAGCTGTAGGAACAAGGCAACATACAAACCAGAACCTGCATGAATGAGACACTTGAAGCCCCTGAAAGGAAATTGTTTGGGATTTTGACTCAAAGGCAGAACTAAGAGTCAGTAATAATAAATGTTCCTTTGATAACCAGCCAAAGAGGGGAGCTCTGGAAGTCTGCTAACAGAAACATATCTGGCAAGATTAACAGAACTATCCTTTTGGCTTTTGTTCCACGCATTAGATAGATAACCTAACAAACTACACAAAAGGGAAGTTGTTTGACTCTGTTCCATTGCCTTAAAAAAAAGCAGGAAACATCAAAAGAACAGGCAAAGAATCACAGCTTGTCTTTTAACTTCTATTAAATATTTTATCTCAAAATTAGTCAGATGCCATAACATGGCCTTGTGCACACTTAGAAAGCGAAATACAGATGATACTAACAGTGTTTCTCTTACTGCATTTAAGAGCTCTTCCATAAGCAAATGAGAATGAGAAAAAGGAACTGAAAATATCTTCCAGCACATCATGTCATTGTCTGGTTGTACACACATGTATACAGTTACTAACTCAGCGAAGATTTAAAACTGTAGTGTGTCTGACAGCACTTCATTTGAAAGATATGTTTATCTCTGGTAATCACAAATTACACTGGTGAAGATAATGCAATTATTAGATGGGTTTTTTTCTCCCAACATTCACATATTGCAGGGCTCATCCAGGGTAGTGAGTAAAAATCCTCTGTGCTGTGTATTATCTTGGTTTAAAATTCTTGCCATGAAAGACCAAACCCTTGTCAGTCTGCAAAGTTCTAAATTATTTTTACTACCTACTTCACAGGGGTGTCACCTGTGTTCTTTTCTTTTTTAGTCAATGGTGGTTGTTATTAACAGCAAACTGGAATAAAAGGGATTGCACTCCCAGTCTCAAATTAGGTTGGAACAAAGTAGGGATGTTGGGAAGGCCTATGAGTTCGCACAGCGAACTTTTGCTGGCTATATACTACTGACTATTTCATAAAAAAATAATGTCTTATTAAGAGAACCAAATACATAAAGCTTGTAGGATGCAATGTCAGGTGGGAAAAGTTCTTGCATTTTTCACCCTAAGGGTCTCTCTTCTCCAGAGCAATAAAAATATTATTAAAACAGCTATGCTCCAGGGCCTTGAAAAGATATTTTTAGTCTTTTCATATTAAGTACAGAAGGACAAGGACAGAAGAAAGAAGGTTAACACTGGGATGAGACTCCTAAATTCTGTATCCTGAAACATAAACCTTGCGATCCCCAATACTACTTGGTGTGTACCCACAACAGAAATTTTCCATCAGCCTTGTTGACTCTTCCATGTTCTGCTCAATTTATTATCCAGAAAGACCAGCTCAACGGCTCATGTGAAAGGGCATGTCTGAAATGTCACACTCCCACAGACTTCAATGACATTTGGAATAGGCCTCAAACCACTGTCACCTACATCAGTTTGCTAAAACACATCAACTGGAGAAACCAAAGAGGCCGTGAACATTCGCTCTTCCATATCTGGACATGCAAAATGACCAGATACCCCCTACACTCTTAGGAAATAATAACTTCTCAACAGCTTAGGTAACTCACGTGGTGTTGCAAAGCATTACCATTTCAAAATGGTCCATCTTAAACCAAGGCACTTGTTCAGTTAACTATGAACAAACCCCTGCAGTTTTCAGAAGAAGCAGAAGCCATGAATGCACATACCTGGGGCAGATTCTTCCGGAGTAGGGCTGCAATCTGCACAGAAATGGAGGGGCAACATGCATGATTAAGGAGCAGCAACACAGTCTAAACACAAGCAACTCAAATGCTCAGTGCCAGGGTTCTCAAACATTTTCACTGAGCGAAGAGGAGCTCAGCAGAAATACTCTGTTGCCCATAGGTACCGAGGGCATGGGCATCTCCTCCACTCCATTGTTCTGATCAGAGGAACACCTGGATGGGCACTTGGAGGAAAGCCAGTACCTGCCAGCTCAGAGGCTCGCTGTGGATTACCAGCAAGTGCGCTGTCAATCCCCAGTGATCCACAGGGCACAATTTGAGAACCACTGGTTTACTGCAATTATAGAGTATGCTGGCAGTAAGGCTGCTAAACAGAAGAGCAAAAGACTAGCAGTAAGTTCAATGCACTTAACAGAAAATGACATTAAGGCACCCACAATGCAAGAGTGATAAAAAACCAGTACCTTGCTACCTTAGTCAAAATCCTGTTAATAATTTCTGAGATAATTAACAGAAACATTAGAATGTATATTAAGGGCTGAAACCCCACCAGTGAAGTCTGTGAGTACTCCATACTCACTTCAGTGGGAGAATCAAGTTGTCAGATGAAAATATACTACAGGTCAATGCCAACAGTAAAAAAAAAATGTACACCCTGTTATAGCAAGTCTTGCATCAATGAAAAGTAGTTTACTAAGCTAATAGAACTTAAGCTTTTGTTGTTTATATCTAGATTCACTAGTCAATGAATTACAAATCTGAACGTAACAACATAAAATCTAAAATTCAATAGTGTGCATCAGGACGATCATCTCAGTGAGATAATCAGAAAAAACTTCTCAGTAAATTAAAATTCATCATGTTCACTAAAGAAACTGTATGTTCCTATGTGATTTTAGTAATGAATATCTAAGCCTATAGCATAAGTACATTTGAAAATATTTTTTTAAAGTTTCCCTTCTACTATTTCAGGCAGTATTTTCTTTCATAAACATTCATTTCTAGAGAGATCCTCTAAAGTCTTTCAATAAAATTTTACTGTCTCTCTCTTACCAGCTCTGGAACTATCTTGCTTGGCTGGTTTTTACATTGCTTCCAAAACAATTTCTGTCTGCTCTCTACTCATTTATTCAAAATTCATAATTACTAACAGGAAAAACATTAATTCTTTGAATACACTACAACAAAAAAAGTTGTGATTCTGAACTTAGAGAACCTTCAATTCTGCCCCAGGTTCTGCCAGTTAAATAGAAAGATTTTTTTTTTCCTATTTTGGAGGGACAACAGGGAAAAGTTACAGAAATTCTTTGCACTAACAAAATCTTTGGTAGAGTCACGCAGCCAATTCCACTTTTATATGGCATAAGTGTCAAGATACAGAGCAGATTTAAAAGATCCACTGAAAATGGAAGAAAAATATTGTTCTAAGGTATTTTCAGCATCAAATTGTCTTGGGAACAGCTTCTGATATCAGTCATCACACATATTTCCTGGGCTTTTTAGCATTAAAAATCCACAACATTTAATCATTTATGTGAATGTGCATTGAAGGTTACTGAATAAACTTATATGTAAATACATATAAAACTTCACGTAAACTAGGTAGCAAAAAAACATTTACAGGTATCAAACTGGTAGAAGAAATTTAGTCAAAGATTAATAGCATACATATTCTGAAACAAGAACCTACTCTCCTATGTTTTAATAATACACAAAAATATCAATCTAATCTAGAAAAACATGGTTGACTAAGATACTAAGTAAACTACATGTAACATGCAAAGCTACACAAAAAATATTAATATTTATTTTCACTTCCTTTTTGCTTTTTTTTTTCTTAAGGCACTGCCTTCCACTGCAACACCAACAATGTGATGGACATGAAGTCACAGACACACATAAGGGACAAAGGGCCATCAAACGATAAGACAGAACAGGACAAAGGAAATGAGAACACAGATCAGTCTTTTTAGAGCTTCATTTCGCCCACCTGCGCTATTAAGTGGCCAAATCACAGTGACCACACGTAAAGAACGTGAGAATAAGTCAAATAAGTACATAAGTAAATGAAATAATTCTGTAATTTAATGCACAGCTGCCAAACTGTCAATCTAAACTGATAAGGATATATTTCATTCACATGCTCACAACTTTACACTGGGTTCAATACAGCATCCACTTGAGCTTAAATTTTGAATGGATTATTCAACTAAGAGCTTGCACTGCCAATTCCTACCTTCCAGCTACAAGAAGTCTAAATAATTGAATGCCTCAGCACCACAATCTGGGTTAAAATTTGCTTTGAACTCCATTAGGTTCACCTGCATTCAGCTCAATCTAATGGGACTGCTTGGGCTCCGCTCCCATGCTTTAGCAGTCCAGCTGGGACCATCAGTTTTTCAGTAGTGCCTGAACTTGTCTCATGATTTATTTATCTGTAATAAGCTTTGATTGCTGCAAAGAAGCTGAAGCCAACAGGAAAGCTACCAGAGGTGGTGTCTGTCATGTGATAACCCACACAACTGCTTTACCAGCTTAAAACACACAGCGTGAAAACCAAGAGCCACCGTCATCAATGGATTTGGCAATGATTTCAGTGGGACCAGGATTTCAAAGTAAGTAATGGGCTTAGCAGCTCCCAGTCCACCAACAGCTCTTTCTGCCTGACATCACTGCTTAACACCACCACTGAATTAAAAACACATGGAGGGCTGTAAGGGAGGCTTAGGAATGATGCCAGCACACAGGAAGAGAGCAGCAGTGAGAAGCAGTGTCTGGCATACGCACTTGTCTTGAGAGAATGGCATGCACAGGATGGTGTGGATGAAGATGGTGGTGAGGATGATGAAGGTGGTGAGGATGATGAGGTCTCATTTAAATCTTCTGGATTTATCCAGTAGGCACGACTGTCCCGATTACCTTTCTTACTAGTACTGCTGACGTCACACTGGAAAACGTCTTCACAGCTGTCACTTTGCAAGCGCTCCTTCTGGAGGAGTTTGTCCACTCTCTGTATGATACACTCCAGACTTTTGTCAACGTTCAACCAAACTTTCTCCTTAAAAGAAAACATTTCTTTCTCAGTTTAAAACCAAAAGAGACACTGGGCAACAAATCCCTTGGCAATATATTTCCTCCTGTGATTCTAGTCATAATTCCTCTGCAAAGTTTCCTCTGGGCTATTGTGGTTACATGTGTGCACACACAGATTATGGATATATAAGTAATGTACACCAGGATGTCAACAGTATGTAGTGACATGACTTGTGTGGTAAATTGCAAAGGTATTTTCTGTGTAAGTTTGCCAAATAATTTTAAGTTCCTCTTCCTGCACTATTATTCCAATTTCTAGCTGGCACTATTGTTTACTCTTGAAATTAATGTTTGACATAATAATTGTACATAATCACACACCTTTTTTTTTCTCTGTAACTCAGTGAACAATGGATAAAATTACTGTATTATAGTACTGTCTAAATACTGAATTAGCTTTATTTTTATCTTATTACTGTGACTTTGACTGTAAGTCAAACTATGCCAAAATAATTACAACTAGCAAGGATCCATTTCCAAAATGAATTGAATCTCTTTTAAAAATTGGTATTTCACAATTTTAATAATTGCTTTAATTAATCTTGACTATTTGTGAGATTTAGTTAACTTCTGTTTATTTAACACAATGACAGAATTTACACAGTCCAATTCTCATTTTGATTGGCAGTGTGGTAAGAAAAATCATTTAAATACTTTGTGCAAACAGTTTTAAATTGCTGTTCATAATCAAAGCAGTGATCAACTGCAAGTTCTAAATGGTTACAGGGGAATTTTTATAAGAGGAAGGCTAAATTACATAGCTAGCACAGAAAAAATACACTTTATTTGGGAGAAGAGCAAAAGCCCATTGTAGTATGGTCAATTTTTCACTTTAAAAGCAATTTACTTTCCCTTGGACCTCACCTTAAAAATGCTATGCACCTACTGTAACAATTTCCACTATTTAGGAGACCCAGAAATATTTATTAAAGCCTGCTTGTATTCCCATGCCAAGGAGTTACTGCCTGCAGGATAGAGACACCATCTTTGCTAGCTGACCAATACCTCCTACATACTCATCCTATGCATATCTGGTGAGCAGCTACAGAGCTTATTAAAAAAGAAAGTAAAAAGAAGAAAGTGTTCATCACTCCACTATGCAAACATACCCATTCCTCTTCATGCCAGTCCACCTGCAAAGAAGATCGGCTATTTCTTCCCGTCCATCTGGCCACAAGTGTATCTTGATCATTCCTTAGCATCACTTGCTCTCCTTCTCCAGAGGTTGGAGATGCTTTTGAAGCTATATAGTCTGGCCTTGCAGTGTTCAGTCCGTGTATTGAATTTGCCAACAGCTTGCAGTCACAGACTGTGACAAGTTGCCGGGTCTAAAAAGCAATAACTCCCCATATTTTAAAAGCTTTTCACTATTCCATATACAATTTATACTGTATTTTTTCAAGAAAGAAAGTAGTAGCATTCTGTAAAAGAAACTATTGCTTTAAGGCGCCTTTAGAATACCTTTACAGAATGACCTTAAAAAATAGTATAGGATCCCAGAACACAAATGATACATTTCCAAAGTCCATACTACTACATTAGACTTGCAATTGTTGAAAATTTCACTAAGGAATGTGCAATTCATCTTTATTTGCACTTCATTCTCCATTTGATGAAAGCTTAGAACAATGTGCAGACACATGTGCAGTGCTTGAGCACTGGAACAGGCTCCCCAGGGAAGTGGTGGCAGCACCAAGCCTGACAAAGTTCAGGAAGTGTTTGGACAATGCTCTCAGGCACATGGTATGAGCCTGGAGGTGCAGGACCAGGATGATCCTGCCTGGTCCCTTCCAACTCACTATATTCTATGATTACATAGTTTTTATACCCCACACAACAGTTGCCACACCAGAAGGATCGAGCTTCACCCCAATCATTCTGTCCAAAATCATAACAAGACTTAAGAGGAGGGCTGAAGGTATAACCCACTATCAGTGCAACTTGTTCCCTGTCTTATTTAGCCATGCTGTATTACAGGATTTCTGTAAGCCATGAATACGAAAACTATGTGGCCTGTGTGTCTACTAAAAAACCAACAAAGAAGACATTAATATGTTATATATACATATAATCCAGTTGTAGAAAATCCCATAGATCAGTTATACACTGTACTCATTTAGAGTGAGTATTATAATAAATAATACATTTACATGAGGTCACATTATACAAAGCTGTATGCATATCCCTTCCACTGGGACAATTTATGGCAAGCTGACTGGCCACTACTGCTGTTTAGAATCTTCAGACTGGCTTCAAGGACAGAAGAGGTCAGTAAAACTGTATTTGGGTTTTTTCTCCCTGTAAGGTTGTGTTCAGCTGTGGGTCCAGTCTGGTTTTTGGTAGCACACATCAAGAAATAACTGGTTTACATCACTATAATTCAAGCAAAGGCTGTGTCACCATTATTCCTTACTTCACCAGTGGAAAAATACAGAATTGTTTCATTAACTTTCATTAACACAGTTGCTGCTGCTTGACAGATGACTCAGAACATTAAAAAATCCCAGGTGGTTATGGAGAAAAGGATATAAAAGAAAGTGAAGAATGCACATTACTGCAATATGATGAATGAATAGAGGGAATCAGAGGACATTGCTCTCCACTGCACTTTCAAGAGGAGGTGAAGGCAAGAGTGTGAAAGGTAGGAGACAACCTAAATAAAAACAGGAACTTTTAAAAGCTGATACAATTTTTTTTTAGGACTGTGCATGTTACAACAGACTACTGAAAAAGGTAAAACAGATGTTTCAAGAAAACCTACTAAAAGCACAGACAGAAAAAAAATACACTGTGCTTCAGCAGGGAAATGAATTATTCTCCTACCTTATCTGCTAGGATGGCAAGTGTTCTTTCAAGGCCATTAGCTGATCTATCCTTGGCAGCTCTTGAGAGCCTTTCTGCATAGTAACTGACTTGTGTTTTCAGGGTGTTGATTTGTGCAATAATTTCCTTTGCTCTAACGATGTCCTGTGGGATGTATATTATAGACTGGGAACTTGTTGAAGTGCTGAAAAAGAAAGACTGATTTTAGGGGGGAAATTGATCTAGAGGTACACACATTACAGTGGCATGCTGGGGAATTAATGGCAGACAACAACAATTTACCTAAACTAGTGATCAACAGTGAAAGTCCAGTGGGCAATTGCACAGCAGGAACATGATCCTAGAGACTTCTCTGCCTTTACTGAAAGCATTCAGATTCAGATTTACTAATCCCTAATACCAAGGGGCTGTGGGCAGAGTTTGTACACTCAGAGTTTTGCTGAGGAGAATGTGGGTGACAGATTTTGCCATCAGATACAGAACCACTGTTTGCAGAGACATCTTGCTCCATTCTCCCTCTCCTTACAACACAGATACTTCACTGAGGCCTGGTTTACAAACATGCTTTATCACATATCTACTAACACCACGAAAAGAAAAATCTGTCTCCTTCTAACAGAGAAATGCCACCCAGATCCATAACACAAACACTGTGGTATTAACAAAAAAGTCCTTCTGCTAGTATATCATTTCCTCTATTGCAGACCAGGATCAAGTTACACCAGCACAAGCAATTTTATGACACGTAAAAAACCAACACACATCTTCAGGCTAATCCAAGGACACTGTCCTTTGTGTAGTGTCTGCTCACACACACTTAATGCACTAAACTAGGGACAAACATATCTTTATATGGGGATAATGCAGCTACACTAAGACTGCTTATTTGACAGCGGAGAATAGTTTATGCCTTTTTAAGTTTAGATGTCTGCAGAAGTTGCTTATCCAATCCTCAACAGATGCTCTATAACTGCTGGAAAGAGAATAGCACTTCCAAAGGCTGATTTAATCCCACCTGAAAAAGTCATTCACAAAAGCTGCCTTTTAGCTTAGAAAGTTACTCAAAGCTGAAGTTGTGCTCTTAGTAACTATTTGGAACCAACTGACCACTACTCCCTTTGTCAGGCAAAACGCTAGGTTTTTCCTTCCCAGTAGGAAAGGTACCCAAAGACCAGGCCTTTACATCATCTCCAGCTGCAACAAGTGTGATTCATGACATGGCATCCAGCATGAGGTGACACCAATTGTGTATTATCTTAATTTTATTATTTTTTTTCAGTCATGAATGGCTTCAGCATAGTAACAGCACAGAAGAACCTACTGTTTGCACCAATCTCGGCACCGTTAAATGGAGACAGTCATGCTGAGAGGCTACATGGAGAGGAGTTTCTTTTCCAGGCACGGTTACCACAGATCACAACCTCCAAGGAGTGTGAACTCCTCTGCTACCCGTAGAGCAATGCTGTTAATTTCTGCAACGTATCTGTGAGGTAGGACAGGAGGGTTGCGTGGGGCACACTTTAAAATCAGGCTACAATTCCAATTCTTGTCCCTTAAAGGATATTAAGGCAAGGGAGAAGCTTAATGCCAATATCTGCCTGAGCTCCATTACAAAAGAAAGATGAGGGATTTGTTTTCAAAGGACGTAACTCAGAACTGATTCTTGAAAGAGTTTCCTTGTTTGTGCTCTGGTCGCCCAACCAAGCAGGGCAGAGAACAACCACTCCCCAGTACCGCTATGCCATACAGCAAATTAATCTCAGCTTTTAGGACTTTCCCTGTACTTGATTTGTGCTTTCTAGTGACTGGTGATCTTAGTGACAATTCCTCTGAGCAATTTCTTTCCACGACAGTGTGGTTAACATGCATAAAGACATTTTTGGCAGAAAAGGCCATGCAGCATATTGAGATTTGATTTAGAATTATTATATTTTTGATCATAAACATTTGCTAGGATGATTGGGGGAAAAACATTATGGTGTGAAGTTCACATATACTTACTTTCCAACCTGCAAATGCTTTTTCAAATGAACAGCTCTCATTGTATTATAACAGCAAACTGTAACACAGACTTAAATTCTCAGTGAATTTGGGGTTCAACCTTAATAAGACTAATTTAGAGCAGAACTTCTGCATTTTTGAATCATCCAGTGATGTCTGCTTTTGATAGCACTGAACACCACAACATGAGGAAAAATAAACAACAGTTACATGAAAATGTTTTAAAAAAAGACATGGATTACAAGAATATAAACCATGCCCAATCTATAGCTATTATGAGTTAAAAACACATAGAATTATCTTAATTATCTTCCATCACTGGCAGAAAAGTTCCTCGTTCCAGATAGTTTTCACTGGAAATAACAAAGGAAAAGATATAAAATCCTTGTGTTCTGATTTTCAGTTTTTTAACTTCTTATGATCAGAGAGAGCCAGGAAGTTAGCTGTTCATTGCAAACAAACATTGCAGAGGAAATGAAATTCATTCACACATCATGTTCTACAAAGCAGCTACAATTACTTAGAGCACAATTAGGGATGCCATGATGCATGACATTAAAAAGCCCTGAACACTTTAAACTACACCAGATCTTTGCCAAAGAAAAGAAAAATAAAACAACCCAGAGAACAGAAACCCTCTATAGAACCCTCAGAAACAGAAAACTCACCAACACTCCTCATAACTGCTACAAAAACAAAAAACCAAAATAAAATTAGCAGATTGTTAGCGAATACCAAAAGCAGAAACAAAACAAAGTATGTTTGGGGAAATAACTTATTTGAGTCATTTTTTCAACAAGGTGGATACATGAACTTGTAAGCAAAAAACCACAGATTGCCAGATGACCATGTGTTGATCTGGGGAAATGCTGTGAATGCACCAAGCACAGTTATGCCAATGAAAGGAGAAGGAACTGAATGTAACAATGAAACTGAGGAGATGGATCGCAGTTCTACTACACTGGCTTTTTGATGACATAGAAGTACTTAAAACGAAAGCTGATCTTCAAATGTTGAACCTGCAGCTTTCATGGACCCAGAGGGAACAGTTCTGAAAAGCTTAGAGGAAAAGTACTGGATAGAAATTAAACTCTCCAATTAACTTAAATATTGGGTGAGGGGAAAAAGAACAAATCCACATGGGAAATTAGCTATTGCAGGAGTAAGGACCACTTCAGTGGCTACGCTGACAGAAGGAGGCTATTTCAAAGAGCAATAGTAGCATCAAAAGAACAGAAAGGGTGAGCCTGGCATACCAGTGTTCCCAGGTTTACAGTTTCCTCTATGCCTATCCTAGTGCACTCTGTAAGCCTGAATAATTATACTAGGTATTTTTGCACCATTCTTTTTATCAGTACATATCTGACTGACGTTCACAGGATGCTGCTATTCATCTCTCTACTGCCAAAACTAATTCTGCAGTTGGTTCCCACGTCATTCCCTCCTCCTATCAGCTCAAATCCTACAAATCCTTTCTTTGGAAGGGCATTGTCAAGGTCTCCTTTTCCCTGACTACGACTCCTTGTCCTGCTGCTCTTGTTTTCTCTTAAATGCTCCATACAGCAGCAGAAGCAATGCAGATCCTGCAGCACTCTGGTTCCTCTGGGAGCTGGAGTGGGTGCCATGTTAGCAGATGTGACCTTCCCAACTTCTGCACCTTCCTCTACCTCATACAGCTACACTTCTACAGGGGCAGTCCCTGAAGACAAGACCATGGCGGTCAGGTATCCCATCTCTAGGGGCAGAGGCCAGATTCAGAAGCCTAATCTATGCATAAACCTTTAAGCAATGCAGGAAAACCCCCAGCAATAGTTTCAGAACTAAACCCACTCTGTCAACAAGGAATTTACCAATCAGGCACAGCAGGTTTCTACTAAAGAGAGTTCAGCAACAAGACCTTGAAGCTATGAGAGGGGTGAAAGTCTCCTGAAAATAATGAGTTGAAAGCATGATGTAGTGCAGCTGAGGAGGTTCAGCAGACAAATAGGCAGAACCCAAACCCAACACCTAAAACAGCTAAATTAAATGAATCAACAAGCATTCAGAAAAATTATAGTTTTCATTAAAAGGCTCTTAAAAAGGGCCCATCAGTAAACAAATAAATACAGTAATATAAGGAGGAAACTGTTTTCCCTCTCCTTCCTTGGAAAAAAAAACCCACAGAAAAATCTTCAATACAAAATATTGTATAGTAGTACTATTGAATGAAATAAAAACACAGAATAGAGTAATTTTCCAAATAACTGAGCATGGACCAGGATAAAAAAGCACAATAACAGCTGACACAATAGCATTTCTACTTACTGTTTCTTTGCCTCTTCAAATTTATGCAGCTTTTTCCGCAAGCCACCTGATTTAAAGCCTTGACAATGAGCTGCTGGTGCTCCTATGGTGACTATGTCGTAGTTCTGATCTGGGATGGACAAAAAGGATTTACAAATGAAAACTTGTAATCTTTAATGTAGACAAACAATTGTGTAAGTTCAAAAACTTTTCTGAAAGTAATTTTTGGAAAACGTTGCCAGTGTTTTGAAAGACATAGAAAACTGAGCTGTTCTAGAGGCCCTGGAAATCCATCAAGCACTTTTTGAGGTGAAAGACCCATATATGAATGCAGGTCCTCTGTTTCTTAATCTATTGACAGTGAAAAAGAAGTCTTGAACACTGGTCTTAATACAAAGCCTGACATTATTGGAATCCCTCACATGGACACAAGTGTGTGTCCATGGTCATGGGGAATTACTGTTAAAAGAAAGGAAACCCCAGGTTATTTATGAAGAAACAAGCTTGATGTGAACAAATGTTATTTTGCATAACCGATGATTCCAGAGAAAAAGCACACAAGCTCAACAAGAAACAACAGTCAGAACCTTTGTTATCCTGCTGCAATTCAAAGTGTCTGGAAGGGACACAGCAGCTTAACCCAGCCCTAGTGCAAAGGCTAACTTGTGCCACCTAGAGTTCAGTTAACTCCAGAATCTAGTTTTGCCACCTGTAGAACAGCAGTAATTATACTTACATCTCTTCTTTTGCAAAGAGATTTGGAATCTGAGAATAGAAGGTGCTACAAAAATGCCAAGTAGCACTACTACAGTAATTTGTAGAAACTTGGCTGTAGGGTTGAGGACGGAAACATAAAACATGGAGAGAAAAGTAATAAGATAAGTGAAGAAAGGGAAACAAATACCTGATCCTCCATCATCCTGGACCCTCATCCTCTGTATATGTAAATTCGTAGGAACGAATTCCAATTTTTTATCAGCTTTCAAGCTGCTGGCTTTAAATGAAGGACCTGTGAAATGCAAGACAAAAGTAAGCATAAAACGCTTCTCCTTTTGCGTATGCTAAAACATTTGCTACGTGCTGAAAGTAAAGCAGAGAAAATTAAAATAAAAAACAAAACAAAATCTTTCCGTTATTGTTCACACTTGTCCTCTACTTTCAGAGTAAGATAAGAGAATGAATAGAGCAGACAAATATTCCCATGTAATTAGCAAACTCACAATAAATATTAATAAAGACAAGAAATATAATAGCATTTTTTTACTCATCATAAAACATTCTGGATGCCCAATTTCAGAGAAGCATTAATAATCCTGGTAGAGAAGAATCACATTTTTATAAAAAAAAAAATCACCTTTATACTGGTGCAGGTCAGTTAGATTTTCCTGGTAAGTTAAAATAATCGTTTGGTACTGTGTAACTATTTGGCGACGAAGGCTTTCCCAGCAAGGAGACAGTTCTCCCAATTCTTCTAGTTCACAAACCCTGGGGGAAAAAAGAAAGAAAACAGGGGGAAAGAGAGTTGGTTATATCCATAGTCCACTTGACCAAGAATGACTTTCACATTGCAGCAACGGAGCACCATCCTCAGCTGACATGTTCTCAATGTACCATGGTCTGAGCTACTCACCAGACTGGGAATGCTTCCAAACACGTACCAAAGCACATCCCAGAGCACAGGTTGAGCTCTACTCTGAGGTACATTGCTTCCTCACAGGCAGAATACACTGTGCCCCCACCCAGGAGCCTCAGGTGTTGGTCATAAGCAGAGCTTCCCACCTTTCTGCAACTCTCAAACTATATGAGTATTTGTAAATGATGGGAACTGTCATCATGTCAGGTGACTTGGGACAATGAGGACCTTTTAAGGACACTTTACTGAACTGTGGTGGCTCTTAAACTAAATAAGAACTGTGACAGAGGTTAGGTGGGATATTAGTACCTATCTGATATTAGGTACAAGGAGTATATCCACTGGTAAGGTATGTACACAACAGTTTGCAAGGCCAGGGAAAGCCTAAGAAGTGTAAGCATTAATAAGGGTTTGGAGAGACCGAAGATGAGCCAACAAAACCTTCATCTGAGATCCAGGATTTTGGCCACTCAGGGTAGAACGAAGGATGACTGGACATCCCCAGATATAAACAGGAGGACTCCTGGCTTTCCCCTTGTACCCAACTGCCAGGTTTCCAGTCACACATGGCAATCCTGTGTTACATACCGTTTCCCAGCAGTGCTGCTGAGAAAATACTCAGTGTATTTCATGCCATGTTTGTATCACTGTCTTCTTGGATTAATACATTATTTGGAATAAAGAAAGAAGGGTAAAAAGTAAAGAAGTCAACACCAGACACAATTCAACAGCACACTGTCCCAGAAAAGGCAGAATAATTATCTGTCAAAAGGATCCAGCAGTTCTTTTTTGCAGTTCTCTCAATATCCCTAATTCCATAGTTTTAACCAATTGTGTGTGTGTATAATTTAAGACAGCATTTCACAGAGCAATTCCCACTCCACAGTACTTAGGATATTATCAAAAAGAACTAAATTTCCAAGAAAAACATCAGATTGATTTGCCAACAGGCAACAGCACATAGTGTATTTATTAGTGACCTGGATAAAGACACTTCCATTTTCATCTTGAAACATGCTTTCTCTATAAGATGCTATTATGATTACCTCGTCAAACTCCCTGCTCCAAACCAGCCATGCACCTGAGCCCTGGTCTTCCTGAAATAAATTCACAGCTTAACACTTCAAGTTTACTTGTTTGTGCCATAGGGCCAAGACAGCAAGGAATATGTATGCCATAAATAATGAGGAAGTCAAAATATCACCCCCCTCCCCCCCCAGTTACATGTTTCCTTTCAAAGGGCTCTGGCCCAGAGGAGTTTTATCTAAGAGACAGCAGTTGTCATTATCCAAGGACATTTTAAAAGTCACTAGGATGTGAAGACAGAAGCAGCCGTGCTTGTGTAGCTGTCTGTCATTCCTCTGGGCTGCAGCACTGAGAACGGAGAACAGAGCGCTTGGTCAAATCTGAGTGACTCTATGAATACAAAGTGTGATTGTGCACGTTATTGAGGGTCACCTCAATGGAACAGAGACAAGGGAGCCTTTCTCAGTAATTACACAGAGGCCTATTTACCTTTGAGCCACACCACCCAGTGTACATACACAAGGTCATATTAATAATCACCTGGGCTGTTATTAACCTGTACCTGTTTACAACAGGCATCCACTGATCTCTGCATGATTTTAACAAGAGCCTCTGAACAATGACAACTCTAGGCTAAGGCCTCCAACTTCACTGTCTACAGTCTTACAGAAAGACACATCTTTTCCCTCATTTGCCCTAAATTCTCCTTATCGTCAAGTCCTTAGACTACATCCATCATATATGGTACCTTATGGATAAGCTTGCCAACTCTTTATTATTATGGTTATACCTCATAATAAATAGGTGCTTTTAAACCTACTGTGAGGAAAGCTGTAGAGAAACAAAGATATAAAATAAAAAGGAAATAACCCATGACTAAATGTGCAATGGCATATCCCTAGCCTGCTCCATCAAGGTTGTAGCAGGACAGCTGAACAAGATACAGCATTCAATCTCTAGAATCTAAGTGCACATCACTAAAAACATAACATCAGAAAAAAGAATCAATGTGAAGTTCAGAAACTCAATTAGTTTTCCCATGCATTACAAGAAGTCTCTGCCATCTTCCTGTGAGAGTTTACCATTGTCACAAAATATGAAAATACCTAAAATTAATGGATTAACCCATGATTTTATTTCACAATATCCCAAAGGAACTGAAATGTCCTAATATACAATAGTAAGAGCACTGGCTAGTTTTACTTTTAATTAAGGTCAGATTTAGTTAAGGTCTATAGGAATGAATTTAAACAGAGTCAAAATAAAATAAAAGCCCAATACTCAAAAACACAGCTAAAATTCTTTAACATTCCAATCTTGGCCTTTATAAAGAATACATAAACCATTAGATTGGCAAACCACAGCCTACAAATGTAGGGAAGAAACACTCATAAAGGAGTATGTTGCCTGGAAGAGAGTTAACTGCTTCAGAAAGAAGCAAATTCATAATAAACCTACAAATTGCTTAACAGATTTCCTTCTCCCTCCCACCTCCTAAAATCAGACAATGTCATTACTGTACTACAGCATTTCATTTTACTTGCTTTTATTCTGTTTTGTTTTCCATTCAAAACTACTCTTCTGATTCTCAAAGCCATTTCTTATCTCACTGAGTAGTCAGTGCATTAACACATTCATTCCTTTGTAACTCAATAACAGCCACATCACTGCTGTATTACTGCACATGTAAACCATCCCAAAACTCACCTTGCTGCATCCTCTTCTAGAAGCAGCTTCACGAATTGTCTAGGGATGTGCAGCGACAGGATGCTCTCTGCCATCTGCTCCAAGATTCTCAAGTGGTTTCCGTCAGTGGTTGGGAAACGATACATTCGGCAAATGGCACCACCAAACACTAGAGAATTAAAACCATATTATTGAAGCCTGGGGTTTGATTTAAAAGTGTACAAAGCGTCTTCTTCCTTAAAGTAAATGGCTTCAGTTCATTAACATGCTGAAACACCCTGCTGTAAAGATCTGGTTTAACCAGGCATCAGTCTACCTTTTCCAAGCATGGTCATTCTGCAAGGACCATTCTTCAAGTGTTTGCAGGAAAAGACTCCACTCCAAATCACTTAAAATGCTACTAAGGAAATTAAATGAAATACATATTTAACTTTTAAAATGCTTTTTCTCTTTTTTTTTTTTATCTATGTACTGTGCATTTTCCTCTCATGCAATCTTTTCCTGGAAACCTAACCTTTCTGCAAGATTCTTTCTTTAAAGCAACTTGTTTTCCTCTGTCCCTCTCCTCACCCTGCAACAATTGCTAAGGAACAGACTATGAAATTGCATGGAAAATGTTATATTACAGTCAACTTAATGGCAAAAGTTTGCTTCTGCTGTTTTTACAATACAAAATAGTGCATAGGATAAAATTATTTATTCTGGTATGACCCTCAAAGGACTGCTCAATCAGCAGCCTGTTCCTATTCAAGTGAAACATCTGCTGAAATGCCCTGGGGCCACAGGCACACAGGGAGAGATTAGCTTTTATTGACGCCTAAAGCTTACTTGTTACAGCCCAGGACAGCTTACCAGATTTCAGCAGTGCATCCTTCCGCAGTGAAGCGTATTTGGATCTGATTCCTAAAGATTCTGTTAAACTTTCATCAACTGGCAACACAGTCTGAACAAAAGAAAAAAAAAACCAGAAATAGTAAAGAATGAAACCTCAGTGCCTGAGCAATATGCAGTGATGACCTATCACACAGACTTCAAAAAAATATTCAACTCAACACATGCTTTAAATAAATATTTCAAATATTTTTACTGTGGACAAAAAATATTGCACGTTGAAATAATAAATCCTAAGCATTTCTATTTACTTCTACTGCACAGTTCAAAATGCCACAAAAATTTTCATCCAGCCTTTCAATTACTTATGTTAGCACAGCTCCAGAGTCCTTACAGGTACTGCATCAATAGGCATGAACAGATCTGGAGGATAAAAAGGGATTCTAAGGCACACTGTGAATATAATACGTGTATAAGAGTGCAATGATCACCAACATATTCAAAAAATAAGCTTTACAGAATTAAATATATGTCTAGGCTGACAAAGTGCTGCAAACATCTGCTCTCAAACAATTATTTGGGTATCAGGGAAAAAAAAAATCCAGTAGTAAAGCAACCTCTTCAGTTCTACTAAAATTCTGGGAATTCCCTAGCAACCTCATTACAGTTTTGCTTAATAACACTTTCCAATTCGCAGTGTGAAATGAAATACCACATCCCTCTGAAACTGGTTATCCATGCACAATGTACACCAGTTGACAGTACCAGAAGCATCTTCCAATGAAGAACATGAGTACTTGATACTAAAGCTTAATCACTTGAAATTAAAATTTTTCCCAAGACTTTTAACACCACACATGAGCACCAAGAGCTCTACAAAACTCAAAATGGCTTCATCACCATTAGGCTGCTCCTTACAGTATTTTGAAAATGTAAAGCACTACTAAATATCAAGATGGACAGGAAAGTTGCTGGCAGATGTCAATCTAGCTTATTTCAATGCTGGCAATAAATCTGCACTCTTCTAATTTTTGATACAATGTTCATACTCACCCTTCCATTAATTGTATCAGGTGACCTTGTGACTGGAGGCCTTTGGTCAGATTTTTCCTCCATCTGCCATCCAATAACCGTGATGTTACCTACACGGTCACTTTCTGCCGACCTGCAACAAATACTCTGCGTTGAGATTTTTTTGGAGGAGGACCTGTTCATCAACAAGGAAACACTTATAAAAGGCTATTGATCTTCAAACTTAAAGAACATTTTAAATAGGAAGCTTTTCAACTTCATTTGGAATAATTTTGTAACAGATTAGTTCAACAGGAGAACATTCCCCTTATTCCATAGGGATGCTGTACTGAATTGAAGGCAGACTAAAACCACACATTGTTTCCATGCTTCTGTAAAACCAGAAAGAGTCCACATTTTACAATTAGGCAAAAGCAACTTAAACTGTGAGCATTACTGGGGGGAGATATTTGAATGTACATGCACACATGTGTGGGCTGCCTGTATGTTTCAGTGTCTGAAGCCAAACTTTTAAGTCTCATTGGGGCAGTTTAACTCCAACTGGCACAGTTGCAACTAGCAGATTTTGATAATATGTGGACCAAACAGAAGTACCACCAAATCTTCTTCTCAACAGAGAAGTCAGTCAAGGTCACCAGTTACCAGGCTGATCACATCTTGTGCTTCAGCGGACAGACTATTTATAGATTGGGAAAACTCGGGACCTGACATTCCATAAAGAAAAAGTGATGCTAGAAAGAAGGATCCTGAAAAGAAGTGGACTAGAAAAGAAGAAGGTCAACACTTTCAATGGAGGTAAGACCCCTGAGGCAGAGAAAAAACCTGGACATAAGGGAGTTGTGTGCAATTACAAGAGATCTCCAGGAAAGTGGGCACCAGCAGCTGAGACAGGACACAAATAGCTGGGCAGCTGCAAAGCAGGAACCAACACAACTTTCTGTCTCACCTCCCCAGAGCAGCAGCCATCTCCCTGCTGGGGAGGGAAGCCGAAGGGTAGCAAATAAAGTGAGTGAGTCAGAGACAAAGAAAAGTGGGGCAACAGCCACACTCCTGCTGGGTTTAAAATACACACAGGTACCCAGGTCAATCATGAGTGTCATTTATTCTGTCTCATCTGTGACACAGTAATTTTGGCAGAGACATTACGTTATTATTTTAAGATGGAGTCTAAATGGTATTTTAAGATTGCTGTTTACATGTAAAAATACACGGCGACAACTAAGACAAAAAAAAAAGTTGCTGGAACTACTGGGGAGGCAAAAGAAACAGGCACACAGGGTGACTACAAGAAAAGGTTTAAAAATCATAGAGTATTCTTATAGACAGTGCTCTGTCCTCAACTTATATACAGTTAAAAGTTACATGACAATGAGAAGAAATGCATGTATTCACACACTTTGATAATCAGAATATACTTAATATCAAAACAAGAGAGTTTAATTAAGTGCATTTTCAACTTAGTCATGAAATAAGAGGTTTTCATCACATCTTAAGCATGTTTTGAAGAAATAAGAATTAACACTTAAATGAAGGAAAATATTACAAACCTTAGTGTTATGTGCAACCTGTGGTACTTCTCCTGAAGAAGATCCTTTACAGTGAACGTCCCAGAACCCAACAAATACATCTGAAAGAATATGAGTTCCAGAACTGTATTTACCTTTACAGTGAGCAAAGGCTCTGACCAGAGCACTGAAGTCCAAAATATAATTACTATGCATAAAAGTCCAAGAGCAAAAACATAACTAAATATGCCATACATAACTGTTGGAATCCAGAATGCAGAGAATATCTCTCTGCCTGTTTTGACGGATTCTACCCCCCTGGACAACACTGTCTTTGACCTTTGCCCATGGAAAAAATTACCTACCCTTTGGGAAGAGTTAGAATCTACACTGGTGTGAACTAGATGATAGAATGTTATGTAAGATTATCACAAGGTGAAAATTTAGGGTCTTTGGGTTTGTTAATATAGTAAAGAGATAAAAAGTAAAAAACTTCAAAATGGAGGATTGTTGTTGTTCTCCAGGTCACATAACTAATTAAAACCTCTTACAATTTAATATATTTGGTAATCTATAAAAATTTTTCTTTTACTGGAGGACAATATGCATTTTTGTTTCTCTGGGATATGAGTGGGGGCACCTCAGTATATATGAGCTTAGGCCAAGCAATACAGGAACACTGAAAGCAATGACTGAACAGGGCTCAGGCTGCATCTTTGACCCAAACTTGTCTCCTCCTGAAGAACTTACCTCCTCTGGAGGTATTCCTTTTTCCCCAGAGCTTCCCTATGAAGCACTGAACAGAGAGGGACAGTTCTGTTGCCCCTGAGGAAGCCATGGAAGAGCAGAAAACATGGGGTCTGTAACAGTATTCTGGACAACAGTCTGAGAATAAAGGGCCTGTATTGCCAAGAGATCCAAGCAGCACCACGGGAGCGCTGAAACTTAAAAGTTTTTTCAGTAAAGGAACAAACCGTACAGCTGAACAAAATCTAATGTATCAGGGCAGGGTGATTTCTGAAATTTAGCTGCTCTGTTCCAAAGGACAGTTTCATTATGGCATTTTGGCACAGGCTAGAAGCCTCGGTTAGGGGTGTTGGATCCCGTTCATGACCTAGTTCACTAAAGATGTCCACAGTATAAGAGCACAAGTGATGGGACCTTTTCAATTTAAATCCACGGTTTCCAAACTTGCTGCAGACAAGCCTTACTTGAGAAAACTGGCAATGCTTGTCACTCTGCCAAGTCAATCTCATTTGTTCCTCCTTTTCCTACCCATCTTGTTTTCTGTATGATCAGTGCTGCTACCCCTTTGTTTTCTTCCACAGAAGTTACTAACTTTATCTCTTTGCCTCTCATTTCCTTGCTCCACACTGACTGGGCAGGCAACAGAATAAAGAAAACTTACTGTTCCCTGAGATCTATCTTTGACGTCATACACGGAGAGTTTGATTTGTGTCATTTGATTGATAAGAGAGTCTTGGAAAAAGGCAATGCTGCTTAGAAAGATAGGATTACTTGTTCCCTGTAATCATAAACAAAAAGCCAAAAGTTAACGTAAGGTGATATTTGTTAGGAAGAAATTATTCCTGTGTTAGCTTCAATTTTAAATCTAATCTAGAAGTACCTCAGCACTTACCTCAATAATTTCTGTCTGTGCATGCTTCGTCCAGAATGCCTGGGGAGGTGTAGTTACACTCACTGCTACAAAACTATTTGGTTTTCGATCTAGCGACGGAGTTAACAGCTCACTGCAAGCTTGAGATATGCAACAGATAAATAAATTTAGATTCAGGATCTTTTTCACATTGCTGTAAGACTCAACATTTTTATAAAACCATGTTATATACCCTGAGCAGTCAAGCCACAAAGGGCTTAATATTCATTCTACCACCACACTGTGAAAGCAGACATGACTCACCTTTGTGCATGCAAACAGTAAACATGCAATCAGATCAGTCTGGCTCCAAGCTCTAGAGATGCAATTTAAACTTGTTCTCTTCTAATACATGCCTATCCACCCCCTGGCAAGCTCATTCTAACAGCCTACATGCATAGGTTTTCCCCTGGGAATCTCATGAGCGTGGCTGCATTTGATTCGAAGTCACGCTCCATTAAGCCCATTATCAAATGGCATTTGCCCAGGGAGAACCAACAGAAGCGCCTGAACACTGATCAAGCAGCAAGCACTGCTGAGGAAAACCAGCTTGTAATTGTAAAATGACAGCAATTTATTTCCTCTAAAATGTTACTGCGAGTTTAACTGCTGGGAAAGGACTATGGTGAGTAGGAAACAACTTTCAAAAATTTCAACAAGTGACTCTACACAATTACATTAAACTTCAGAGCCAAATTCTATCTAGCTAGATACAGGTAACTACAGTGTGGTCCAACTCTGCTTCAGCTACGTGCATGAAGTTATTTCTGAAATTTACCTAAACAGCTTTGTAATTCTAGATATTTTTGATTTATCTGAAAATAACTTAAGTACCTTATTCAGCTCTGAGAGTGCTTGTTAAGATTATTATTCATAACGCAATTACACACATCTACAGAAATTTTCTAATTTTTCATTAGCACACTGTTAAGAGCATAACCTTCCAAATACTAGTCCACTATTAAGCCAAGAAAACCATCCTGCAGTTGAAAATGTGGACTGAATTTTCATGAAGAAAATATTTTTCACTTGTTCTTCAAGTGAGGTGAGTCAATGCACAAGCTTCTTGTCCAAATCCAACCATCTCAGGATTCAGGTCACTTCTGTGTCTCACATTATCACCTGACAGCAAAGACCCCAGAAAGAAGGTATGCGTAATTCACAATTCTTAGAAAACATTCTGCCCTAAAATGGTGTTTCCAGCAAATCTTAAGTTTTCTTGAAGACCTGAACTGCTGATATACTGACACTGAAGACAGTTTCACTGCATCTTCACATAAAAAAGTAAACATTTAAAATTTTATAAGACTGATGTTTTAGTTACAGACTTTCAGAAACTTCACAAAATGAAACTGCTGGCTGCTTATCAAAAGATACTGCACAGGCAGCGTGAAAACTGTACCACATCTCCATAAAATCAGAGCAAAGTTGCAAACCTTACTATATGAAATGCACTTCAAAATCAACACTTACAAAACCCCATACACATTCAATAGCATGCATCATCAAAGCTAGAATAAAAATCACTAAGCCTACCTAAACTGAACTCTAAAATCGGCTCATCTGGATCCTGAATGTTTCCTGTAAATCAGAAAAATTAACACAAGATTAGCCAAATATCACTGCCATGTGAATTCTTTCCTGAAGTTGCAATCACGCAGAGAAAGAAATTACAATTTATACAAAAAATATTTTTCTTTAATTAAGTGAGCCATGACTGGTATCTAAAACATCTGTCTGGTAATCCTTGGTATCTAATAACTATTTGGAAAACCTAGGATGATCTCAGTTTATAAAACATATTGAAATATGTAAAGCTATGTGAGATTATATGCAATAAGGGAATATTAAATGCTTAATCTCAATAGAAAACAACAGGATTAAAGCCTGAGCCACTATTAATTCCAAATTATTAAATCAGGTATGTCTACTCTGTGGTAATTAATAGGACGAAGTTTGAAAGTACCTGTCTCTCTCACTAATGAAAGAAAGCCTCTAAGGGTTACAATCCTAATTTACTAACCATAAAAGATAACAGAGATAAACCTGAGCTCCCTGAACTCTCTTGAAAATTTTATACAAAGTCAAACAAGGGGGTTGCCAAGACTCTTCCTAGACCTTGACATGATTTTGTTACCTTCTCCCCATTGCTTATTTCTGAGTGATAAACATAACTACACAAAATATAGCTTAATTTTTTTAATCCCTGACTTTAATGTTTTGTCTATTTTAAAAGCAGTAAATTCAAGATTTTTAAATTTTTTTTAGCATAATTCCTTTATCTTTTTACCTCCAGATAACCAGACACCTCTAAATCTTCGAGCAATTAAAAGAAAAAAACCAACATTAGTAGAAGGCAGATTCTGAAAGGAGCAGCAAGAGAAAATAGCTGACAGGAAGGTACAAACCTGTTAGAGAAAGGCCAACCATGTCAGAGGTGACATCAATGGTGGAGGCCCTCTGCACAGTGCGGGATTTGGCACCATGGCGGGGACTGTGTTCTCTTGCTGTCATTTTCTCATGAAGAACCCTTCTTTTCTTGCTGCTTGCCTTTACTGATGTTTGTCTCACGGAGTAGCAGAGTGCAGCAGGCTGTCTCCAACTGCTATTCCTCTAACATTACCATGCTACGCAACAGAGAAAGCAAAAACATACACCAACATTTTAGGCCGCTATCAGCTACTGTTCTTTTCAACAGCAGCAAACCTACTGCCACAAAATCACCTCAGGTCATTCAAATAAAATGCTCAAGGCAGATCCAATGCACAGTAACTCCATTTGCATGAACTGTACATCTGTAGCATTTTACAGCAAATTGCTGAAAACTGGACCACATGCAAGAAGGCTTTTCTGTCAGAGAATGGGGCTTGAGAGAGACATGTTAACAGACCAGCTGCTCTTCTCCTTTGTCTAAGTTATTAAACCATCCTTAATGAAGTTTCCTGGTTTTCATAATCCCTGGGGAGCACAAGTAAATTTGTCAGATGGGGCCTCTGTCTGCAGAGGAAGGACTAGGGATAAGGACAAAGGGACAACAGGTCTGTAGAGTGCAGAACAAAAGGGCAGGAAATGTTGTTACTGTCAGCACACTGTGTTGTTCTAGGCTCTACTGCCATGAGAAAGGGATAATGAAAACTATAAATAAAGCCTACTGGGCCAGAGAGAGGTTGAAATTCTGGGATGGTGGTGGAAAAAAAAAACAAAAAAGGATGCCTGCTGATGAGGTGTGGCATCAGGTGCTTTTCCTCCACCCTACACTTTTTTGGACTACTGGCATCCATGACAGTTCTTCCCCTCACAATGCCTATGAAGTGAAAAATTACAGTAGGAAAGAAAGCCTACAGAAAATTTGGTTATGATTTTAAATGTGAATGTTCCTTCATTCAGCCGCACTAGCACTGCAGTTATGGAACTTTTGTATTTGTTTCATACTATTGTGACAAACTCCATTAATTTAGGAAGTGAGGAGTAAAATCTGATAAATCTGAAAGGTACTAATAGAGTGACTAACATCTTCACAGCAGCCCCTCGTTCATTCTACAAAACATTTGAACCACACTGCAAAATGGAAGAATAATTATTTTCCTTTTAGGTTGATGGACCTAACAATGAGCAAGATGCATTCTAATTAAATAAAACACCTACCTTATATTTTGTTCTAAAATGCCACTTTAAACCTGTCTGAAGGCCTCCAAAGGAACATTCAACCTGCTTAACTTAAGTCTCTGAATTTAACTAATCAGCATCTCCCACTGGAGGATTTCAAAAGAATCTTCCTCTCTCCATGGGGTACTCAAGCTTCTTCTTAACTACCACTGCTTCAGTGGACATCAAAAATTCAAATGCAAGTTAAGCATCTAAGACAACTGAACTGAATACAGCACTGGCCATCTACATCAGCTTAGGAATTAGACCTTAAATGAGTAGCTCCTTCTAGGGAGGAAGGAATTTGGGCTGTATCTCCAAGACAGGCCAGTCTGTTGCCACTGAGAACTAAGAATTTTATTGAAGTCAGGTTTATATAATATGTCACAAGTCAATTCCAAACAGGAAAAAAAAATAAATTCTTGAATGGAAGAAGCAGAAATTGAGATCTCTGAACATCCCATCCCCAAAAGCTCTGAAACTCAGTGACAGCGTACAAAACAACACTGTGCCTATAGATATAATTTCTGACACCCAAAAATTAAAGCAGGCAGTTTTCCAATTCATATTTAATAGTTGAGGTTGGATAAATTCTGGAGTTTATCTAATCCAATGCCCTTGTTCAAAGGAAGCTTCTCAGGACTGTGTCCAGTTGGTTTTGGACAAGAATGTATTTCTCTGGCCAACCTGGTTATTCCAAGGTTTGATCACACACAGTAAAAAAGCTTTATTGTATTTATTAGCGTTTAAGTGGCTAGTGAACAACCAACCTTTCTCAAATAGTACTGAATGTCCTAGTATTTAGTCAAATAAAACTTCCATCAAAATTCTTCGACAGTTTCCAAGGCTTTCCATTCTCCTATTTTTTCCCCTTTTTTCAGCAATAGGCTTTCCTTGGTTTGTTCTTTATATAATGTGATGTTTAACAGTCTGTAAGTCTATTAAACCTACCTGCCTGATGAAAAGATGTACAAAATGTACTTGCAGAGATTTAGACAGGATGCCATAGTCCATTTCCCCCAAAATCTACAAATAACATATCAGAGAATAACCATCGTGTTCACCAAGGTACAGGTCAGACAGCCATGAGGTTAAAGAGCCCAGCTGCTTTTCAGCTAAAATCTCTGCAGCTGATGACATCATTAAAAAGGGTCAATCCTTGATAAGTTAAAAGAGGGCAAGGTATCTAATTTGTTTTGAAGCTATTTCTATTTAAATATTACTGAGCGCAGTAATTTTCCAAGGCTCTCTAAGATCTCAACTATTAATTTAAATTGCAATATTAATTTATCATCTAATGATACATCTTTACACTACTTACAAGGATCATACTTACAGAGGGCTCTTTTCCTCATGTGGGGAGGGATTTTGTATATCATAATATCAGTTACATCCACATCTAAAAGAAATAAGAAAATAATCATCATAAATGCACAATCGTTATATACTGCATAAATCACAACCAGTGGCCAGGTACCATTCTCAGATTAACCGTAAATTTAACTTCTGATTACCAGTGCTCACAATAAAATGACCGAAAATAGAAAAACTGTATGGTCTTCTACTGGACCTCACTCAGCACTGGACCTCACCCAATTGTGGCAATACCCAGTCAGAGTAGGAGCACAAATAAATTAACTTCTGCTGAAAAGGACTGACTTCAAGTCAGCATTTGGTGAGTGGGTAGAACAGCTGTAAGAAACATATGTTAACATGTTTACCAAAAGGTTTGGCGCTATTAAGATAAAGGAATATATATGATATGTTGAGTATAAGACAGCATTTGTTATTATACTTGCTTTTCTACAGCTAAACTTTCAAAACGTTGTTGTTTGGAAGAGTTATAACTGCTACTGTCAGGAGAAAAGATCCTGTGTCAAAACACAGAAGTTCAAAAGATCAGGGTGTACGTCTCTTACTCCATTGTGTGAAAATGCTATGTGAGGGAGGCTTCTATGAACAGCTGGCAATGAGCATACAGTAAAAATTAATTGTTTTTAAGCTTACTACAGGTTAAACAAAGGTTTGTATTTGATAATGCCACCACCTCATTCAAGTACATTTATATTAAAAGGCTATGTATTTCAAGACCTCCCATCCATCCCATATTACAGTAAAAGAAATGGGGATTTCCAGTCTCAGTTTCGTGATTTAATCACCAGCCCTACCAATTACCCAAGACTGCTTAGGAATTTAACATGAGCTCTTGTCACTTACAGAAAGATTTTATCTCACCTAAATAACAGAGGAGGCAGGTATCTGATCTCAACTCACTGCTCAGGTTCTCCGTATAGTCAATGGTGAGACACAGGCACTTCCAGAGAACGAGTCACCATTTTCCAAGGTAGGTGGGATGAGTCACCCCATGGAGATAGCGCTCTCTAATTATAAAAATTATTTAGATGACTAGCTAAGTCCTGATGCTGCAGCTGGGCAAACTGGATCCTTCCCACAGTTGTGCTAGCTCAGGCAGGGTGAGTTCCCTTTACTCAATGCATAGCCAAACAACAGTTGCTCTGATCCCTCTCCTGGAATGACAATTGTTTCAACAATTTCAACCTTACAATCATGTTTTTGATAAAAACCAATGGAGGTAGCATTCTTACCAAATTAAAGGTAGTATTAATAGATCACATAGTTTCCTTAGATGGTACCTAAATGGATAGTTTCCAAAGACTGGTACCACTCAAGCAGACAGCAATGCCAAAGGCCGATGTAACTCACGTCGAGGCAAACTCTCCTGAAGATGGCATGATTTATCTACCCATAGCCTTTGGCTTTGCCCTTACCAATACTGCAGACAGTGGATGTTGGCAAGATGTGCAGCTTTTTACTTCATGAAGTTTTGCTGCAAGCCCAGTTTTCAACAGACACATGAGAAGGTGTCATTCACCTGCAGTATCAGTAATGGCCACGTCCACAGTTCAGAAAAGGCTTCTGAACAAGCCTCCCTTCTGTTATGTGAATATTTATTTGGCACTCTCTTAGCACAAAAGCATATGACCAGAAGAAAAGGTCTTCATCTGATGCCACTTCTGCTCTGCTACCCTCAGTCCTGTCAGTCAGCTGTGGAAAGCAAATGCCATCCTGCTCAGCTACGTGGCCTCGTGTCTTCTGGGACTGAAACTTTGGGACAACTGGTCTCTCTCTGCTTGCAAGATCTCAAGCAAAAATGATGATCATCTCAGCCCCAGGATAAACCCCTGATGATTAGTTTGTACAACTACAAGCCGACATTCTCCTTATCTCACCAACTGTTTTGGCGAAGTGCTTTGGTCTGTTGCCTTCCTGAAAAAAAAAAATCTCCTGCTAAACTACCCCTTGAAACAAACATGTGAGGTAAGATCAAACCTTATTTCAGCCTAACATCTACTTTTTTGACACTTCTTACACAACTGCAGGAAACAGGATTTTTCCAGTTCACACATCAATAAGCAGGAGAAAGAGGATACTCCAATTACTGACTGAATCAAAGCCTACTTTGAGACTGTACTTTGCTACAGCCATAGTGCTCTGGGCATTTGATCAGGTAAATAGGCATACCAAAGCAAAAAAATGCAACAGCAGTAGAAGGCTAAATGTTACTGATACATCTACATGAAAGAATAATAGACAAAAAGGGAGAGTGTGACAGTTTCCTTAATGCTTTAAAAAAAAAAAAAAGCAGATGTAATCCTGCTGAAAGTTTACCATCATCTCCATGAGGGTGTGAGAAAGTAGTTGTGGGTTACTTACTGAACTGCAATTAGTTTTAGAGTCTCAAGGCTCCCCAGACTGTAAGGTCCATTCCCTGAACCTTACAAATTAGGGTTCCTGTTCCTGAAAAATACATTTTGAAACATCAAGATGGCTCCTTCAGCCAACTGCATTCTTCAAACAACATCTTCATAAATAGATTCTCTGATTGAAAATGTTTACCAATACACAAAATCATGAAAGTGAATATTGCCTGAAACAATATTTTGGATCTGCAGCATGGCCTGGTTTCCAACTAACGTTCTATTAACCATATCAATATGGACAAAATAATGGAAAGGATGAAATGCCAGACTGTGCTAAGTTATGAATATGTTCCCTTTTGTGTAAGAGCACCATCTCTAGTATAATTAGCATGCAGGGAGTGTTTTATTACTTATTAACTACCTCCAACAATAGAAAACTTTGTTAGTAAAACAAGATTTGCCATGTGTGCTCAAACGCAATCTTTCAGCAATTCCAGCAACCCACCTCCAACAGCTGTTTCAAAGATGATACAAGGAACTTTATTAACCATGCAAAGATCTGAGGTGAAGGTCTGGATCAACCTTGTCACTCGTGGCTGCAGAAGCGGCCCAAGAGCAGAACATCAGCTCAAAGGACAGCAGCTCCCACCTAAACCCGGCTAAGACCTACTCAATTAAGAGCTCTTTTCTTTACAGTCTGACATGCACTTCACTCTTCTGTCTCATTTAATGAGAGACTGAATGTCCTGAATCTCACACAGATCAAAACAGGAAAAGTCAAAGCCATAAATTTGGCACCTTGAGTCAGATCCTTCCAGCCAAACTCATGGGGGCAGCAACACAGAATATGTCTACTGCAGATCCATAGATGGACAACAGCTTCCGTCCATTCATTCCACGGTCTAGGCCTTGGGAAGGCAGAAGACTGCAAGTGATGCCAGCATCCAGTATGAACCTTTGCCTCCCACTGACATTACTCCCCCACAAAGACACACTCAGCAGGTGCTAATCTGTCAGCCCCACAAAGAGGTTCTATCTCCCCCTCTCAGTCTGCTTCTTAAGCCTAGGCTCCCCTCACAAGCTGGTTAAATGCCCCCTTCTCCCACACACCAGAATCTTGATTAAAAAAGACAAAAATATTGTTTGGCCTGAAGAATCTTCTTGTCACTCTGTGAAGCTCACCTGAGGATTCTGAGTAAGTGAATAACCGCAGCGTGAACAGGGAAAAAATCTTCCACGACAAAATGAAATCAACTAACGCGAGATACAACAAATGTATTTGTGCAATGTGGAAATCCCCGAATGCAACCTTTCAGTGATATTTAGATAAAAGGACATTTCAGCACCAGGAAGTAGCTTTCTTTCTTTTTGCTTTCCTGTCCACAGATCCCACTTAGTTGCAGGTACGTATGTAAGTCACAAAATTTCTTCTTAATCCTTCCCCACTATGAAACTTCAGCAAACTCAAATAATCAAAAAACCTAATTTTACTTCTTTAATACATTTGAGTACTTTTTATAGGAAACTGCAATTTAGGCCTCTTAGTTCTTTGTGCAAATTAAAACTGTTTGTCTATATTCACAATGGAAATACAATTCGTATTTTTCTTAATGAGATATTGTTTTAATTTCAATTGTCATTGCAGTATTTTTATTCCTTTAGTGTTTCTATGAGCACAAAAATACGCACACCCAGAGGTGGAAGCGAGCATTTGTAACACACGTCTGTTAGCTAAAAAGGAAAAAGCACAGCTCTGTTTCACTTTGCAGAACAGCTTTTATCGAGTTGAACACAGCCCAGTGCCATGGAAAATGCTGAGTTTTGCTACAGGGCTGTTTGAAGTCCAACCCTCTCAGCCTCCTCTGTCACTTTACCAGCAGAAACTGAAACAGCTTACGAATGGTCTTTACCCCAAATTAACCTTTATCCTCCTCACAAGAAATGTGCTGGGCACTTTGTGGTAAAGTTTCCTGTGCACGGGATGACTTCTCTCCTCGTGACCTGGGGTTCTCACACTGCCTGCACAGACATGGAAAAGACCATGAGAACAGGGCGTACATTTTCTGTTGAGGAGTTTGGACTGGAAAGACGTCTCTGAATTTGATGGTCCTTTCAACACCCTCCCAACACCTGCCTCTCCTAGAGCAGTCTTTCATCATAACCGTGAAGCTAACAATGCAGAAATGCACTGCTCTAGCTGGAAAAAACAAAGCTTAACTCCCTCTCTGAGCTCCTCCTGCTGCAAGAATGAGTGAGGCAGGGAAAAGCAGGAGAAAAACCCAATGAAACAAAACAAACAAACAAACCCACAAAAAAACATGACCACCTTCCCAAAACACACAAAAAAGAAAAAAATAACCCAAACCAATGAACCAAAAAACCAAAACAAAACAAAAAAACCAAACCAAAAAACCCCAAAACAAAGCAAACAAACAAAAAACAAAACCAAACAAACAAACAAACAAAAAAAAAACAAAACAAAACCCAAAACAAAACCAAAAAAACCACAAAACCACAAAACCCCCCAACAAAACAAAAACCACAAACAAATCCAAACCCCAGCACTTTACGGCCTGAAATGGAGATGAACCAGACACATGTAACATTTGCTAAAGATTTCATACCGCTGTTGATAACAGATCAATGGCATTAACATATTCTCCCTCATACAGGCAATGAGAGGGGTACCACACACAAGACAGAGGGATAAAAGCACTGAAACCCATCTATCATCAGAAGTTTTGGTCAAGTCTGGATTACAACCAAATGTCTAGGGAACTATCTGACCTATCTGCCTATAATATTCATGCACTCCACAGACTAACATAGCACTAATTAAAGTTAGTGTATACTGGTCAAAACAGCCCAGGAATCACAGCATACTGATAGCACTATCCTCTGTGTGTGCGATGGGATCTGGCAGTCTGCTCTGAAATCACTGCGCTTCACCTATGCAATGGGACCACACCTTGGAGTCACAGTCGAAACTTTATGTTCCTGACACAGCATTTTCCCACATGAAAGGAATGACCCATTAGGTCACAGGCACACCAAAAAAATCTTCCAAGCACTCTTCATTTCCACATGGCATTGTTCTGACTCACTGTGATTCCTACACTTACTGTTTTAAACGTTTATATAAACGAAAAATAAACAACAGCACCCAAAGACAAACCAGCAATGCATGAATTCTTTCTCTAATATATGGGTTTTCAATCAGACATAGCTAATTGACTCAGGATTTGAAACAGTGTCAAGTATTTAGAAAATTAAAAATAAATGTTAGTGTAGGAGTAGTATTCCACAAAGGTTATTACTAAGATTTAGGCAGCAGAGCAAAACTGTCTTAATTAGTCTTAAGCTACTAATGTGAATCTGCTGATGCATACTTCTCCATCAACATTTGTTTTGTACTCCTGAACTGTATTTTGTGCATGTATTTCTGATAGATGTAACTCTTTTTTCTTCCACAGTGCATGCCTAGACTATGCCTAATGGCTCCAACACTGGATATCTTCTCAAATAAATTTTTTTATGTTGTTCCAGTATCTGATTCCTTTGTGCTACTTTCATTTCTTCTATTTCTTCTTCCTGGAAAATAAAATTGTTTGCTTACACTGACCTTTCTAAATCAATGGGAGAGAGGGCTGCTGCAGGCCAAGCTCCTGACTGCATGGCTCCTTCCTGCATTTCTTTCTCGAGTCATGTGAACAAGTGGTGGGATGCTGGCAGTTTGCAAGCATAAGCGTATAACTCCACTGAGGCCAACAACAGTCTGTGCTTCCCACCACTATTCCCATTTCAACGCCTCAGTGGAACAGCTGTCCCAGTGAAAGGAATCCTTTCTAATGCCAGTACTACCCTGTGGGTAAACACACAGGGTAAGATCACCCTGTAACATAGAACGGAGGGGGTATGCTGCTTCGGTTTCCTGCCAATTTCTCAAAATAGTTTCCTTGACAAGTTACAGGAGGCCTGCCACTAGTGGTGTCCCCCAAGGTTCAATACTGGGTCCACTACTGTACAACTTATTCATCAAGGACTTGGATGAAGGAGCTGATGCCTCCTTAGCATGTTCTAGTGACACAAAGCTGGGAGAAGTGGCTGATACCACAGAGTGCTGTGCAGCCCTTTGGAAACACCTCAACAGGCTGGAGAGACGGGCAGAGAAACCACCTGAAATTCAACAAGAGCAAGTGCAGAGTCCTGCACCTGGTGAGGAACAACCCTGGGCACCAGCACAGGTTGGGGGCTGACCTGCTGGAAAGCAGCTCTGCAGAGAAGGACCAGGGGGTTCTAGCGGACAACAAGCTGTCCATAAGAAAGCAGTGTGCCCTTGGGACCAAGAAGGCCAATGGTGTCCTGGGATTAGGAAGAGGATGGGCAGCAGGTTGAGGGAGGTGATCCTGCCTCTCTGCTCAGCCCTGGTGAGGTCACATCTGGAGTGCTGTGCCCAGTTCTGGGTTCCTCAGTGCCAGAGAGACATGGAACTCCTGAAGCAGGTCCAGGGAGGGCAATAAGGGTGATTAAGAGACTGGAGCACCTCTCTTACAAGGAAAGACTGAGAAGGCTGGACCTGTTCAGCCTCGAGAAGAGACTGAGAGGGGACCTCATCAATGTATACAAGGATCTGAAGGGAGGGTGTGAAGAGGATAGAGCCAGGCCCTTCTCAGTGGTGCCAAGCAACAGAACAAGACACAATGGGCAGAAACTGATGCATAGGAAGTTCCACCTGAATAGGAGGAAGAACTTCTTTACTGTTCAGGTGACCAGGGACTGGAAGAGATTGTTCAGAGAGGGTGTGGAGTCTCCCTCACTGGGGATATTCAAGAACCGTCTGGACACAATCCTGTGCCGCGTGCTCTGGTATGACCCTGACTGAGCAGGAGGTTGGACCAGATGGCCCACTGTGGTCCTTTCCAACTTGACCCATTCTGTGACTCTGTGATTAACTTGTAGCACAGCAACTGAAACCCAACCATGCAGGAATTGTGACATGAACTCATGATCATCAATCACTTTAAAACATACTGGAATAACATTTGGAATATATTGAAACTGTCTGTATTTGGCTGCTAAATTAAAAAAGCCTAAATCAGCAGCACAAAATTGGAATAAACAAAGAACACAACATACAAAGAAAATAGGTAAGTGGCTTGCCTGTCTTTGACGTGTCATAAGAAGAAATCAGACGAAATGTCACTGACATATTTCTATGAATGTTATTAGAAATCAGTATCTAAGATCAACAGCTTTCTATCAGAATACCATATTTCAACAATTGTTCCCTACTTGTGAAAATTGCTGTAAAGTTTCCCAGTTTTGATTACCAGCCTTACAAAAATACTATACTCATTGTTTAGGTGTGACTGAGAAAAAGAGCTATTATAGAAAATAACAGCTGGATATTATGATGTTAGCTCTGAGACAGAAACGACAAAAAGTAAAGTTTGGTAAGAGTAACAAAAGGTATTTCTACTGCTCTGATGGTTTGCACGTGCAAAATGAACAAACATATGAACACCTGAGGATAAATAAAAATGTTGCAGGTACTTATTTCAGAGGTTCATGTCTCCTCACTCCAACATATTATGGACTAAAATGCTCCAGTCATACAGAGAAGGTAGCAAGTACTTGTGTAGCTGCAGTACGTGTTGTGCAACACTTTACTCCACTATAACATTATTTTCTTTCACTCTCAGCTACTAACAGACCAGATGTAATAAACATTTCAGTCCAAAATTCCAAGAATTAAAAGAAAACTAAGATTCCTATGGAGTATGGCCATGGATTTCTCCTATGGAGTACAGGGCTTTTAAAAACAATTTTCAAGTAACTGTAACCACAATCTACTGGTTTGTTTTCAGCAGCTAGTACTGATCAATGTTTAGAACTGACGCAGTTTAGAGGCCTTCAAAAATTTATTTAAAAAAAACCCAACTGCTGCAGGGATGATAGCAGCAATCACGAAAAATATATAAATGGTATGCAAAGACCAAAGGGAGTATATTAATGCTGAGTTCCTTGCAGCACTCAGTGCTTAAAAATACAAACTTTAATGTCAGAGTTTCGTCAATTCTGCGAGCACTTACATGACTTCTAAAACTGGTATGTTACTACAGGCCAAGTTTACCTGAATCTCACTTATTTTAAAAGCAAATTTTGCATGAATACAAAAAAGCCTGAAAATACGAAGGATGTATCCGAAATTACTTTCCTTTCTTAAGTTCATGACTAACTCACTCTCATGACTGATATATTTGACTCCCAATTTTTGCATGTTAAGGCAAGCCACAGTGATGCCAACTTTTTGCTAACTTCTGTTGCCTCCCACCACACTTTATCAGAAATTCATAAGCATGCTGCCTACCTCAGCAGTGAAACCTCCACAGCAAGGCAGCAGAAATTATAATTTTGCCCACAGCTACCTGTCTTGCTCTTCAGGCCCTGGTGAGATCAGGTAGCTGCCTTTCAGCCACACTGCATTTACAGTCCATCACCTCATCAAAGCCGCTTCCAGCAACAGGTTAAACTACGATACTGAACTACGTCACAGTGTGGGCACATGTTCCTACACCCACTGTTTCTGCTGGAGAAGCAGTACCTTCTGGCCGAAGAGTGGGACCAAAAGCTGGATATAAAGACTGGGTCAGAGTAAAAGCTTAATCAAGCCTGGAGTCTTTTCTGAGGGCAGGCAATGCTAGAGACTGAGAAAAACAGTACGATGAGAAGCACTGGTATTCTATGCGGCATCTCCACATTTGCACTCCCGTATTCAGCTGACAAGCATCTTGAAAACTTCTGAGCCGGGCATCACACCCAGACCTCCGTATTTAAGGTCTGGAGGTAACATGACAGACAATGTGTCACCAGCGTCTCTCGCTGGCCCTTGCAGCTCTGTTACCCTGTAGCCCTGTAGATACCATGCTGCCACCACCAGTGACTGGCCAGAAGCCTTGCAGCAGGGCTTGCAAACGCTGAGCGCTGAAGCTTTTCAGGCTTGCTTTGTTTGAACTTTGGTTGACCTGCCTGCAATTTTGTTTTAGCCTGCAATTAAACTTGGTTCAGCTGTCACAGCTATTTTTCCAACTGCACGGATGTCTGTGGCTGATTTGTTTATATTTTTCTTTATATTTGCATGGTACCATCATCATTTTACAGCTCAACACAACGACGTAGTGTAGAAAAATACAGGCCTGGTATGATAGCAGAGGCCTTCAGACTTGGAGACACAGCATGGAGTAGAAGCCTGGGATTAAAAGAGAGAGGGTACAGAGCTGGCACTTGGAGGCACTGTGGCTATAGGTCACTCATGGTCACTTAAAGAACTGCAGACTTAAAGCTGCACAAAATTGGTTTTAGAGTGATCACATGTATGTATGGTATCACATACAGTAAATCTGGACGTAACCCAAAGCTGCAGACCAACGAAAAAAAAGCCAAGTTTAAAAGCTTGTCAGCAAATATAAAAATGGTCCCAAGTGGACCCTAGAGTGGAGAAGAAGAAACTATCAACGTGAACATCATATTCCTCAGATATTCAGATCCTTCAGTATCTGAAGTCCTTTGGATGCTGACAACTGCTGAAATACCTCCACATACCCACCAGCAGAATGAAACCACCTCACAGTTCAGAGGAGGAGGAAAAAGGTGAGCATTACAGCATGATAAAGGTAAACACTTTATGTGTGCAATGAATTTAACTGCATTGTTACTTGTCGAGACTTTCCCCTACACAGAAGCATTATTTCTTTTACAGTAATTACTGGATGCCAAGTAATGATTCCTGGATCAGGCTGTAATGACTTTTAATTATAACAACAACAACTACTACTTATCTTTAGATATAATGTGGGTTTCATCTTTGCACTTATATAATAAAAGATTCCGAGTATAACAGCACTTATGTGGAATTTTGTGCCATTCTTCACTGTTTACATGTACCAGCAGATGCTGCAGTCCCGTGCTTTGTGAGATAATTTCTTCAACAGTTAGGAGCACTAATTTTACTGTTTCCAGCCTTTTCAGGTCCTGCAGATCTCATCTCCACTCTAAAGCTTCATTTACAGAGCTTTTACAGAGTAAAGATGCAAGAATGAGAGCTAGCTATAAGAGGCTAGTTAGGACAGTTTGTGATCATTTGGATAACTTCCATGTTACAAGCACAATATATTTGCTTCCACTGAAAACATAACATGATTGTCTACCCACAGAGACACCATTGTGAATCATGGACATCTTTGTCAAATAATTTTTTTAAAACAGCAAATGTCACAAAACTCAACTTTTTAACTATTAGAAGTGAAATAAACTAGAACCACTTGACAAAACCAAATGGAACATTATTAAACTCAGTTATCAATAACTTTCAATCTTTTCTGATTTGAAAGCGCCCTGAAACTTTTCCAGTGGAAGAACAAGCTAATTTAAAGCTACTGATCGTGGGTTGTATTCCTCAGTCACTTCCCACCAATTTTATTTGCATAGTTCATGGACAATTTAAAACCATCAACTTAAACATTCTAAACTAAACAGCTGTTTCCATCTGCTCAGAACTACACAAAATATTCACCTAACATTCTAAATTTTTCCATGTTTGGTCTCAATTTAGAAGCAAATTTGTATTTGGAAAGTGTGAGCAAATGTCTTTCTGGGTATTTTCCAGTTCCGAAAAGAGAAAGTCTATTAATAACTTTCTTTATGCATTTAAGAAAGTAAAAAGAGAAAGCAATATTTTTTCAGTAATGCAAACTTTTTTCAACCAAGAAAATAAAAACAAAGTGTAACTGAAACCCTACAGGGCAAATAGTTCTTTATAAAGTATACAGTTACAAATAATTTGTACATTTGCTAATTCAAACAAAAGTGAGTTAGAAAAAAAATCAGAGCCTGGCATTACCTATGTGGGAGAAGTCAGGGACCAGTGGCTGAAATGCAGGAGAGTAGCCTCGACCTTTTAATACTGAAGCAGCAACAGTGTCAAAGCCCTGTGAAAACCCAGCTACTAAAGGATGATGCAGAAAAAGTGGTATTAGTGTGCATCCAACAAGGACTTTGTTAATTCTTCCACTCTGAATATCTCTGTGGGTAAGTACCTTAGGAGGGCTGGCTCTGAGGTAATACAGACCAGATTTTAAGAACTCTACAGGCAACAAGCTACCAAATTGCATCCTTATTTTGGCTATGAAATTATTTGAGTGCTAGAGAACATCAGGTATGCAGCCTCAGTTCACAATAAAGACTGTGAAAGTCACCAAAATACTGTCCTCTGTGCTTCACTTATACTCTACTAGTTATCATATGACCTAAGCCACACAAATTGTTTAGCTAATTTAAATGATTGGCACTGAAAACTACAATCTTACAAACAGATGAATGTTTTCAAAGATCCAGAGGGGTTGAGAAGGTATAAAAGTTTGACTGTACAGTCAGGTAGAAGATGCAAAAGTTAACATATTTATTAACATTTGCATAAAAGCATATATCATGAAACTGCTGCTATATCTGCCTTTTACAACTGCAGATAAAATCAGATTGCCTGGGAGTGGACAACAGCAGCATCCAAATAATTAGAGTTAAAACATATTCAATTTTTCTCCCCAGTGAGAGTCCCCAGGCCCATCCTGCATAAGCAAGAACAGAACTTGCAAGCACTTATCCAAATGGATTTTCCTAATGCGTTCTGTCATATTATACAAGGACTCCTTAACCTGCCAAGATTAAAACTCAGAATGCAGGATTCAACAGGGCAAAATACACTGTCAATTTCTCCTCAGTTCTAGGAAACCAGCAACCATGCGGTAATTGCTCTGTTTTTCAGGCACTTTTACAAACCAAAATCCTTTCAGTTCTCATGTTCAGATTTTCTTTTTTGATCACTAATATGGAAACTGACCTCAGGACAAAAGATATCTTACTCCTTTAGTGCTAAATGACTTCAAAGCCAAAACATTAAGTCATTAAGTTACAATATGCCAATGTCATCTCTGTTGTGATGGATGCAGCTGGATGTAGAAGAGATCTTTCCTGTTCTGTGAGGCTCCTATTTAGCAAACTGATTTAGTCTAGTCTAATGAAAGATGTTTTGTTATGGATGCCAAGTACCTAGTGGTACTTATTGGTGCTCCTGGGGAACGGGAAAAAGGACAGTTTTTAAACAAGATCCACAAGAGCGGCACCAGATGACTGGAGCTGCGCTGGGACAGTTACAAGCTGCTTTGAGACTTGAAAAATCATGAGACATTATTTGTCTGCACTTGCCTCTTCCCTTCAGTGCATAGCAAGATATCCAAACTCTCAATTACAGACAAGCTGGAGTACAACCAAGTGCATTCCTCCAACTCCTAAAGTTGAATAAATATCAACAAACGCATAGTAAAACACAATCAACTGAAACCACTCATTCCCAGTGCTCTGGGCATCTGTTTTGTCCTTGGTATCCATAACCACTGCCCCCCAGTTTGACTTTTGCTCCCAGCAGAGCTTTCTTAAAAAAAACAGTCCTCAACAACTTTTTCTTTCAAGTTTTTCCTCCTTCCATATCAAATTCTATCTGAAAGTATTTATCTCTCATCATTCCTTCTCAAAGAAATAGAAGACCTTGTGTGGCAGGGTTGACTTCATAACTATTACTTAACCCATCAAAGCAAACGGGTTAACACATATAACTCATTGTTTGAGGACAAAATGCACCAACAGGCACCACACAAAACAATGCTGATTTGTCATATTTTGAGTCCAAAATAAAAAAAGCTTTTCTTCTGGTAGTATATGTTTTTCAAAGCTGGTTCATGGAGAAATATCAGGAAATCATTTAAGTTTCTTACTATTATTAAAGTAATTCAGAAACTAAATGCTACTTTTCAAGCTATTGATAAGTGCCATGTCTTAAATGTTTACAAAAGACTTTTTTTCAGAATTTATCTTTAACAGCCATTTAAGCACACTGTTGAAGAACACATCCTTGAACTAGCAAAGAGCTCATCTGTTTGACAGTGCATCATTGTTGACTTCAACCATTTTGTATTAACCTTTACCTTAATGTTAAAAATATTTAAAATGCCCTTAAACACTAACTTCTATTTTTACCTACTTCGTATTTCTATGGCCTATGAACTACAAAACAATAACAAAATAAAGCAGTGATAACTTTTTTTCAGTAACAACGGAAACATCAAAATCACTATGTAGATAAATAACTGCAATTCTATGCCAAGTTTTAACCTTGCTAGACTGGCATGTGAAGATACTCATAACTCTTCTGCTAAAATGTTCAAAAATATAATGAAAAAATTTCAGAGCAGCAAACTAAACTATTTATACATTTATATAAACAATTAGAAAGTAAGACCTTTTTTCCCAAAAACAGTGGATAGTGGATTTTGCTGCAAAATACAGTATTGCACAAAACAGATTGCAGTCTGATCGTTTACCATCTTTTCTGTATTTCTACTACCAACAGATTACTACCATAGTATTTCAATCACTAATTTGACATCCTTCAACTTGTTTTTCACATCTTCTTTCCTAAAGCTGTTACTTTATTTCTCTGAGGAAGTTGTTAACTTTTTTTCCTTTCTTAAAGGTTATTAACTCTCCTTCACAGTAGAATTATAGACTTCCTGTATTAACCTGGGCTCATGTATTAAAAAAAAACAGAATACATGGAGATTCCCTGTTATTTAAGAAAGAAAGCAGTTGAAAAATATTTTAAAGGAGTGTCTTCCTTTAGTTTCTGTGGCAGTTTAGCTAGGGAAAAAGTCTCTCTTCTCTCTAAACTGAAGACAAAGTCTTTACTCTGCACTTCAAACCAAAATGAAAGCCTTTAAAAATGGAAAATCAAAGGTAGCTCACACCGGCTGCTTTGCCTCCCACCACCCGTAAAAATCACAGCTGGTGCCTTACGGGTTTAGTTTATAAAGTCAGGTCTTGTTCATCCAGTACTAACAGTCTTCACTGAAGACTAAGGGACTTGTCATGTTTATTAGGTAGAGTCTAGGTCACCTTATAGGATGGGATTAACAAACATTAAGAGTGCCAGCTGAATAGCATGAAAAACACCTCAAGGTGGAGATCTACAAGTTTCTGAAAAATCACAGAATCATTGGAATAGGTTGAAAAAGACTACTAAGAGTAGGTCGGAAAAGACTACTAAGATCAAGCCCAACCACTAACCCAGCAGTGCCAAGTCCACCACTAAACCATGTCCCTCAAGTGCCACATCTACATGTCTTTTGTAGATGTGACTCATCTACAGGGATGGTGACTCAACCACTTCTCTGGACTGTTTGTTCCAGTGCTTGACAATCCTTTCAGTGAAGACATTTTTCCTAATATCCAATCTAAACCTCTCCTGGCACAACTTGAGGCTGTTTCCTCTTGTCCTGTCACTCATTACTTGGGAGGAGAGGCCGACCCCCACCTGGCCACAACCTCCTTTCAAGTGGTTGTAGAGAGTGATAGGGTCTCCTCTGAGCCTCCTTTTCTCCAGGACAAACAACTCCAGCTCCGTCAGCTGCTTCTCATGGGACTTGTGCTTCAGACCCTTCATCAGCTCCATTGCCCTTCTCTGGACCCACTCCAGCACCTCAATGTTCCTCCTGAATTGAGAGGCCCAGAATTAGACATAGGATTTGAGGTGTGGCCTCACCACTGCCATGTACAGAGGACAATCACTACCCTCATCCTGCTGGCCACACTATTGCTGATACAGGCCAGGGTGCCATTGGCCTTCTTGGCCACCTGGGCACACAAAGGCTCATGTTCAGCTGCTGTGGACCAGCACCCCCAGGTCCTTTTCCACTGGAAGCTTCCCAGCCACTCTGTTCCTAGCCTGCAGCACTGCCTGGAGTTGTTGTGACCCAAGTGCAGGCACCTGGCACTTCACCTTGTTGAACCTCAGACTTTTGGCCTTGGCCCATCAACCCCACTATCCCAAGATGCTTCCGGGACACTATACCAGAACTACATACGTACACAACTGGAGTTTCCTCCACACAACTGTTTTTCTCTACACCTGCACTTTGAATGCTTGACAGTACTTGGCAGCTGCCTGGGACAGCTCCAAAAATCACCTTATCTCAGACCACAGCAGATTTGACTGAAGGCAAGTCTCCAGAGTGAACATGCACAACCACAAGTGAAAATGCCTTCACTTAGAAACACCAGATCAATGTTCAAAAGTCCCACTAAAAATAGCTCAGTGTTAAAAGCCGAGCAGCACTTTTTTTCTTCTTTTTCTTTCTTTGCTCATGTAAAATTGACGAAAGGCAAAAGTACCATTTCAGACAGCTTATTACTAAAATGTTTTCAAAGATAGTATGCTCTTACAAGGGCCTGCGCTATAATACATCTTTCAGACTATCTTATCTTTGCATTCTAGACATTTCTGGGGTTAAAATTTAGCAGGAACTGCATTAAATGTAAGGTTTTTTTAATACGGAAATTACAGAATGATCTCGAACACAAATATTCTGCAAGGAATATATTCTTGTTTTAAAACAGAATCAACATAAACACATTTCAAGAATGAATTACCTCTATCATGCTTGACTACAAACCCCCCAACTACCTTGGCAAAATTTATTTTTAATTTTTATAGCATATATTCTATCCTAACAGCAAACATACTATTAAAAACATCATGACAGAATATGCAAATAAGATGGAACAACCTTCTCTCTTGTACTGCGCACAGTTCAGCAGAGATAGAGTTCACGTAGATCCTGTTTTATAGTAAAAAAATACTTAGGGTTTTGTTACTGTATAGGAATCTGTGTGAACAAAGCATGAGGACAGTGTTTACCTTGATTAAACACCATGCTACAAAAAGGTTAAGCAAGGTGCACAGTCTTTGGGTGGGATTTACTTCACTGAACTGTATTGAAGTTAAGCAAAATAGGCAACTGGATAGAACTGCGTAGGGTGGGATAGGAATCTTCAAAAGGTCATTTTTTCTGACTTTCAAACAGCTATCTTAAGAGACTATGAAACAAGATTAAATTTGCATTCCAACATCTCATATTTAGTAATGAGTTACAACAGTAGATTGTGCTTGGATTTGATCCACCACCATCCCCCTCACCCCTCATTCCCACCCCACACACAAAGAATCTGGGTTTGCTTGAAATTTTTCTGTTTCTTTTTCTTCCCCAATATGACTGTGAGATGTCTTTTTCCTGAAATTTAGAGGTGGGTTCCCTCAGACCCTATAATCTTTTCTTTTCCAGAAACGTCTTCAAGTGATGTTGTTCCAGTTTTTCTGGGCATCCTTATAAGTGACAGCCATGCAGGCCTGAGATTCTCCAAGTGTTGTCTCTCAGGAAGAGCCTTAGACAGATTTTCAAAATAAACCCCCACTTTACTAGCCAGAAAAACATGACTTGGAGCTAAATAAAACCTAGAATACAGGGGGGGAAATGCCGTATCTAAACTGGGACAGATTCTAAATCTAAGGTAGTTGACCATGACTCTAATAAAAAATAAACCTGAAAAAGCCCTGACACATTTTCACACTTATCTTCTCAATCCTCCCCTCCTCGGCATCCCTCCTCCTGGACTGTCATTCAAAGCACTCTGTTCCCAACAGAACAACCCCCTTCCAAACTACTGACAATTCGGTCCATAAACAGAGTTTTTCTTCACTGTGGCAACTTTTCAAGTAAGGACTATGAGATCATCATACAATTGTTTTTACCACAGAACAATAACAACTTAGTACTACTATACAATAATTAATTAGGAAGCAGAAGAAAAAAAAAAGAGAAGCCATACTACTCTCTCCTGATATTCATCTGGGCACTTAAAAACCTCAAAATCCCAGGCTGAGCACTTACTAATAAACAACTAACTAGAGAACTAAACATAGTGCTGCCAGAAGTACATAAAAAATGTTTCCAGCTGTGGTATTTTCCTCCTGCTATTTTATGAAGATTTCAGGTAAAGAGCAATCTGATCAATATCCTAATAGCTGAAAAAGCCAATTAGAGCAACTAAGGATTTGCAAGAGAGCAGAAAGCACATTAATCACCCTTGCTCAAAGGATTCAGCTCCTTTTTGAACCCAGTGTTGGGACACACCAGCATCCAGGCAAAGGGCAGCTCTTCCCTAACGTACAGTTTTAAGTTTCAGTGTTTATCAAACTAAGGAGGTATCTGGGGCAAGGGCTGTCACTGACTGTAAGTGCTGCACCCATCATTTGTCACTACAGGCACATCAGGGATATACAACCACAATTTTCACTTCAGAGCAAGCTTTTCTCTCAGTGGTCATGAGTTTGCTATCCAGCAGTCAGCTTCTAAATGTACCTTTGTCACAGGCTAAACTTAACACGCCTTTGCCCAGCCCTACAAATTCACTCAAAGCCTGATTTATCACACAGCATTCCCTGGGCAATGCAGGGGAACTGCAGGGCAATACAGCAGACAGTAAGCATCACACTATAGCAGTGATCAAAAAGCACAAGCTGCCAAACAGCCTAAGTCCAAAGAATCCAAGCAATCATTGCCCTCCATAAATCCTTAAGCTCATCCCTAACTGTACATCAAGCATTCTCTTACTGACTACTGTCCTGTATTATGCAATTATCACCATGCATTCTACATTGGTTAAATATTTTCTCCACGTGCTAGGTGCACGCACAAATTCAATCAGTAAGACGTGACACAGATTCAGTTCACATCACCTCTAAATCACATAAGTAGACACTTCTGTTTCAGTATCATAATCTTCCTACAATACCATGCTGTTACTCATAGACCTGCACTAGTCCTCCAACAGCCTGCAGAAATCCTGCTTGTTGGCTATCACCCAGCTGATATCAGCCACATTTCAAAGCTCCCTATGACTCCAGAAGCAGAGTTGCAGCAATCACATTTCCCATTTTACCAGTCTTCCTGACATATCCAACACAGCTGCCTCAGACTCCTCTTGTAACATAAGTACTTTGATCTTCACTGTAGCTTTTCACAGAACGGTTTGGGTTGGAAGGGACCTTAAAGACCAACTAGTTACAACCCCCCTGCCATGGGCAGGAACACCTTCCAGTAGATCAGGTTGTTCACAGCCCCATCCAACCTCGCCTTGAACACTTCCAGGGATGGGGCATCCACTGCTTCTCTGAGCAGCCTGTTCCAATGTCTCACACCGTAAAAAATTACTTCTTCATATCTAATCTAAATCCACCCTCTTTTGGTTTTCTCTGCCTCTCTTACATACGGAGGTGAAGTTTCTCAGATACTGCAAGAAGTGTTGCACACTTATTCCAGATTAGGTCCCAGCCCATATTCACCCAGCTGAGAAGCCCTCCCTCAACTGGAAATACCTCTTTTGACACTTCCGTGTACCCCATACATAATTTTCATGATGGTGTCAAACTGACAGACTAAAGACAAACTTGAACCCACTTACCCTCATAGAGGCCTTTCTCCTTCAAAGTCTTCCATTGCTGAACTCCCTCTTCATAGGAAAAGTTGTTGCATTACTTCCTAAGCTGAGGCTGTAGCACCATCCAGTTTCAGGCATTCAGCACTGATGCCAGAGTCAGGTGCCCAGGCTCTGTTAACAGTCAAGACAGAAAGCAGGAGTTGGGTGCCTAATTAAAAACCTGCCTCTTTCCACTGATTACATAAGAGCTCAGACTGTCATACTGCTAATTTTGACATCAAGGTTAAACTGGGTAAGTGAATTCATGACAATGTGTGGCCTGACACTTCCATCCCTTTAGGATTCCATCCCTTTAGTATTATCTAATTGTCCATTTAATTGTATAGTCATTCCACCTAAAACTGCACACTAGAAATTAACATCCTCCTCCCATCTGCAAGTTTCAACAGCTTGCTTTCAATACAGCATGCCAACAATATCAACCCCATAAAAAAACAAAACAAACAAAAAAGCCTCAAGAAAACGAAACAAGTCAACTCCCAGAGAATAATTCATCACATGTATCTACCTCCTTCTGTCTCTCCTGTGCCAGTTCTTCAGGTGCGTTTACACGCATGCACCTGATCTTCGTCCACCTTGAACAATAATTTCGATGCAGCACCATGTTAAATGGCTCAGGAGAATCCAGAGAGACCAGATCTAGCCTATTTATTTTTCTAGAAAACCTACTTTCTTATTAAAAAAAGATACTAGGCCAGTTTGACATGACCTATCTTAGCTAAATAGATTGTGTTTCATCCTCCCTCCACTCAACTCCCATGTCTTTAATTATTCATTCCTTAAAAAAAATTTTTTAAGTTATTAGGGTCAAATGGGTCAAATTAACAAGCATAAAGTTGCCTAGATCACATTTTCCATATATATAAAATTCAATAGTATGAGGAATAAAAATTCTCTAAAAAATCTTAGTAACAGATCTATATTTCAATCACATATTAAAAAAGGTACCTTTAAGAAATTCCCAATTTGGAAACTTCCAATGGAGCAACTTAAAAAGTCATTCTGACAGCCAGAAAGTCTGATTGGTTTTAAAATACGAGAGGTGCAAAAACTGGATGCTTCTTCTCAGAAATGTAAAATCATGAGTAAAACACCCAAGACCTTCTGAAACCTCCTGAGACCACAAAAATACAGGGTATAGCTAAAGCTCTTGTATACTCTTTATATGTGTTGGACTCAAAGACCTTGGGGATCTTTTCCAGTCTTAATGATTCTGTGGGAAATCCCAGTGCAAATCTGAAATGTTTGCGGGATTCTGCTACACAAGCCTCTAAGAGTTGCACAGTACCTTAAACTCTCATTATTCAGTACAATTTCTTATATTCACAAACTGTTGAATACGTTCATGTGGACTTTTCAATTACTTGGGTCACTCAAGCATGCAACATCTGGAAATGTTTCTGTTATAAGGCATGATGATTTTCTTGATAATATTCAAAGGCTTTTTAAAAGAATAAATACACTACTCACTTCAAGAAAACTGTTCAACATGCTGTAAGAAAATGTTTTTTCTTTTTCTTCCGCTTCTTGTTTTAACATTTTGGTATCTCTACCAGCTTGACATACAAATGAAAAAAAAACAAACCCTTAAAAGCAAAAAACATTTCCTTAGTCTGCAATTTTAAGCTCTTCTTCTGACCCACATTTGCATTTCTCTGCTTTGAGCTGAAAGCAATCTTGTTAAAAGGTGATATTTGTATATGTTGCCTCGTTCAGACAAATTTGGCCTGAATTTTAATACACTTACTTATTGATTCATTCTTCAAACAACAGAAGTGTGAGTTGTGCATCTTGGTGCTTTAGAAGTAGGTTTGTAGCTGTCTGCACATGTCACACAATAGTCAAGCAGTTAAGATTTCTTCTGAATACCATGGCTAAAAATGTCTAATTGTGCTAAATTAATAGCTATGGGGCATCCAATAGGAGGGGTAGAACAGGGAGGACAGGCACCAATCTCTTCTCTTTGGTGACCAGGTAAGGTTAGGTTGGATATTAGGAAAATATTCTTCACCCAGAGGGTGGTTGGGCACTAGAACAGGCTCCCCAGGGCAGTGGTCACAGCACCAAGCCTGATTGACTTCAAGAAGCATTTGGACAATACCCTCAGGCACATGGTGGGATTCTTGGGGCTGCCCTGTGCAAGACCAAGAGTTAGACTTGATGATCCTTGTGGGTTCCTTCCCACTCAGGAGATTCTATGATCAAATAAATTCTGGTTCAGCAAGGCAGCTCAGTTTAGGGGCAGCACATGAGAAGATGCATAGCTATAAGCTTCAGTTCCACTGAAGCAAGCAGAAAACTTAAGATTTCTCCTGGTGTAGATTTTAAGACTGCCCTGACTTTTTGGGAAGACCTCAGATCACTGACAACTGCTCCTGAGGCTGCAGATTCTCAGTGTCTACAAAGGACTTTTATTGAGATGTCTGACCTCAGATTAAAGATATGAATTTGAAAATTTTCCCTGCCCTCCCCAAAGTTATGAAAAATCCTGCACTAAAGTTAAAAATAACTATGAGTCTATTCTGCTATTTATTCTTCAGAGAGTAGCATGCTAGTAATGCCTCAGTCTGAAGCAAACTGCAGATTTTTTGTCTTTTAGTGCAGTGCTTCAAGCTATTGCAGTCCATGTGTATGGGGACCATACAGAACGTTTGCAAGTGTTTGTACTGCACAGTCCAGACCTTTTGATGTGTGGAAGTCCGTACCTGAGGACCTATATGGTCACTTTCTACCTTATCTTCCTAGCTAAATGGAAAATACTAATGGAAGTAGGAAATTATGCATATGCAGAGTTTCCAAGAAAGAAAGTAGCATGGTAGGCAGCTGTTTTTAAAAGTTGGTTTAGATGGTTCAGATTAAGTGTTAACTCTCTCAGTATGTTTAAGTGAAACGATTATTACTGAAATCCTCATTATTATTCTGTGGTAGTTCATCTACATATTTCCCAAGGATAATGCTGAGATTATTAACAATAGGTACTGGACATTTTGTAATTTAAACATTGTAACAGCTTTCTAATTAAAATGCAAACACAGGAGTAAAATTAATGTTATTGAATTGAATGCAAGCTCAGACAGGATAAAGTTCTGAACACTTTAAAGGGCTTGATGTAAGAATAGCATTTAGTTCCAGAAAAAGTTTAATTTTTGTGCTTGCACAGAACATAATATAGATGAAATATCTGTAAAAAGAGACAGAAGTCATAAGAAAGAACCAAAGTAATAACCCACAGATCACTGTTGTCTCCAGATACTTCAAACATTTGAAATTCTACCTCTGCCTTCTCCCTGACTATGTGGCCTCTATAGCTGTTCTCATTAGCTATGTGACATCATGTCCTCTTACTCTTCTTTCTTTCCCTCTCCCTGCATTCAGGCTCTATTCAATATCATTATGCTTTCGTTTAACATGTTACTCAAACTCAGTTCTCCATCTCTCTCTTCACTGTTAAAAGTCATGGTTAGCTCTGTATACTAAAGCCAGCAGTCAGAAAACCCCCTAATGGAATACAGAATATTACAGAAAGGCCAAGTGCCACACGTTATGCACTGACTGCACGTGTAGTTACTGCAATTATACATGCCACGTCAGCATGGGGCATGAATTGATCTAGCATTAGCAAGAGGATGATGAACGTTATGCTCTAAGAAACAGGATCACTGTTTAGCACATTTAACACAGCCACAGAGTCACACACGGCCTGCTCTGAATTTATACTTCACAAAATGGCAAGAAGGAAAAAGGAACAAACTAGCAAATGCTGGTGGTTTTTGTTAAAAAAAAAAAACAAAAACCAAACTGTAAAAGCAGATAGTAAACTTGCAGTAAAAGCTAGCAACAACAATCATAGAGCAGCTTGCTGTGCTTATATTAACGATCACCTCTGCTTAGTCAGTCACCCGTGCTGTTTGTCCACTCATTATCTATACCAGTAGGGCACATTTTCTAGAGATGTCACCCAGAGAACCGACGGAAGAGAAAGCTGCGACTGTTACTTAAAAAGGGTGACATAACCTGCCTTATACACATATTAAGGAGCCTCAATCAAAAAAATTATGTGGAGCTTTACATATGCAACATGGAGTTTGACTCCTAATAAAAAAGCCACTAAATCTGCATCAGTGGAAAGAAAGTATGCACCAAAATACCAAGCAAGCAGGCAAACAGAAGTGGTGGCGTTCTCTTTTCCTTCTCTCCTATTTTCTCTCCAGACCTACTCTAACACAAATCTTCAAGCAGGTAGTGCGATCTGACAAAATATGGAGTGGGTTGCACAGCCAGGGCCATATTTGAGAAAGGCTTAATTAGGATGATATGCTGTCCCTGTAGGGCAGCCCCAAATGCTGGGTTTTAGCTCTATTGTTATGGATTTCATTGCAAGTGTGGAGACAGACCCCACAGGGGAGAAGTCGTAACTGTCTTGGGGCAGAATGACAATTCTTTTTTAATTTCTTCAGCAAGAAGCAACACTGAATTGGATGGAGATGAAGGATTGCCTGAGGCATTTCTTTTCCAATGCAGACAATGATTAATAAAAGAAAGAAAGAAAGATGGTATGAATGACTAGTATTACTGTAATTCCTCTTAAGTCACAATATAGATACTGGGTCTGACAACCCTAATTTGTTGCTGGCAACTTTATCCTGGCCTTCTTGGGATGGAGAAAGATCTGTAAGTGCATGCCTGACTCCCAAGTTGTTCTTCACTGAACAGTTCAAGATGGTGAAAGGAAAAAAATTACACATAAGCCCCTAGAGCATCCTATTGTGCACTCTATTCCATTCTGCCCCAATTAAATAACCGACTCCATGGTATCGACCATTTGCTTTAATTTCAGATGCAGGCACAATCACGGCAGCACACCTCTTTAGACTTTTCAGTAATTGATTCTCATTCTGCATTAAGACACACATTTGACACAAGAAAAGCAATGCTGCAGCAGAAAGTGCATCTGCTGACTTTGTCTACTTGATCTTACGAACAAATTTGATCTCCTTTAGCAGGAGCAGGGGAATAACATCTCTGAGAAGTCAATACTGTTCGCCATTGACTCTACTCTACCATTCATTATCTGCTGAACTCTGTAAAAGGGCACTGAGGTTAACCCTCAATTTCTGCATGCAACCATAAGCATCCCATTTGACCAAGAGCATCCTGTTTCACCTCTCTCTACCTCCTATTCCCAGACCAGAAAAACCTCCTGCCTCTACCAGAACATTCATTTTATTAGTCTGCTTCATACTGCCCTGCAGTTCAGGCCACATCCCCCATCTCATCAGCACATGTGGCTCAACTTCTCTTACCCTCTGGAATACCAGAAGCAGCTGGTCAGCTCAACATACAGCTGCTCTGCACACAGGAAGCAAGAGAAGTCCTATGACTGAATTTTGATTGGAAACCAGTGGCCAACAGTCTTCTCACTTCTGCTAACAGGAACCCCACCAGGACAGAGATTTCTCTCTCTGGGCCTAGTAATGTGACCATCTGCACCCTGCCACACCACAGGACATAAGGCAGCTCTTTCACTGTGGAGAAGTAAATACTTGACAAAGGTTTGTGAAGGGTTCACTTCCCATCCTGAAGGATACTGCCAAATGCTACAGCAATGCTCAGTGACAGGCAGACCTGCCTTCTTCCACCTCAGGATGTTTAAGGAGGAAAACTAAAGAATGACTGGTTTGTTCATATGGTAGAAATATTGGTGAGAAATATTGGCCTTTCAGCATAGTCTGTACTTGAAATCTCACAGACTTCCAGAAACACAAATTGGTTCAAATACAAACATATCACACTGTCACTAGCTATTGAACTACCTCACCTTCTGTGGACAATGCGCCCAAATAAGAACAGAAAATCTCTGGCTGATAAAATGAACCACCCACAATACAAACCATAGGGTAAAAGCATGCCACTGGTACCAGAACACAGGATCTCGTCAGCACTTCATTATTTCCCAGGCTGAAGTTCCTTCAGATTTGTCTGCCTCTAATTTATGATGAATCTTTGAACCCTTGCATTCAGTGTCAACAGATCATCACACATTACAGTAGTAATCACTAAAAATATCTTACCTTACTCCACCTTTCACAAATGAAATTCAGCATGTGTATCCAGTTCTTTTTTTAATGAAGTCTGAAAGACACAAAAAGGACAAATTATTTCTGACTGAATCTTTTTTTTTTTTGGCGGGGGGGGGGCGTTAAGTAATAAATATAGGAACAAACCCCCACTAAAAACCTGTGAAAAAATGCAGACTGTTAACATTTTATAACATAGCTTCTCTACCATTTGAAACAAAATTGTTCATTCAGTTTCACACCTTCACGTCTTTATTTACACTCAGAATTACAGAACAAAGCCATTAACTGTATAACTGGGAGGTAGCAAATAACTCTATGGATCAAACTATTTATCTTAAGGTCAAAACACAAGCTTTTCAACTACTATGCTTTCCAGTATGATTTTCAACCTGAAATATCTGCCACTTTGTTTCAACAGAGCATATTAGAAATCTTTGACTGTGGTACCACAAAACTGTGGCAAGTCAACAGGTTCCAGTATGGAGAAGATGCTTCTCTATCAAAATGTACAGATGGGGCAAACATATAAATATATACAATAAGATTAAGAAAGGTAAATCTTTAATTCACAGAAAAATGCACTGATCAGTCATAACCAAAGCACTCCTCAAAACATTAAGTTCAGGGAACATTCATACATAAAGCAGTGTTCAAATCTGTGATGCAGTAATCAAGATGCAATTCATCAGTTTACAGCAAAACTAACAAAGCAGAACCAGGACTGAAGTAAAAGAAAGAAGTTAAAGAGTACCAAGATAAAACACCACACTACAGACTTGTAACAAGAACTTCTACTACCAATTGGGAGCTTATCAGTTGGAAAAAAAAAAAATGCAGGAAGAAAGAAGACTTTTGAGTCAGATAAGACAGCCACAAAAAGGGAGAGAACTGCTATAGGGGGTACCAGCCAATATGCTCTTATTGCTACAAGAAGCAGCAATGAAATTAAGTCAGGAACACTTGCTACAATAAGCGGAACACTGTTCAGCTCAGTCTGCAACATGTAGACAAAGGTTTGTGCGGACAAGGAAGAGGCACCTTCTGCAAAAATACTGTTAAACTCAGCAAAGTGGAAGCTGAGCTGAATTACAATTTGCTCTTCAGAAATACATGACAAATGCTTACACCACTGCGGTGAAGAAAGTGTTAAAATAAACAGGATGTTAACAAAGTAACAAACCTAACCTGACTAATCGCAACTAATAGCCAAGGATAACCTTGTTTCCCATATGAGTGTTATGCCACTGTTAAAACTAGACTTAACAACTCAGGAAATTCCATCCAGCTCTGTGCTTTCATGGACTCACCAGCAAAGCATCTAAAATTTCTTACAAAATCATACCTCTTCACAGAAGTGGCCTGTAAAGCACCTTAGGTTTTGTTCTCTTTTCATTGTCCACGGTGAAGGCAGAACAAACTCGAGGTTCACTTCTATGACTGTCAGTTCAGATGAGAAGTTACAAAGCATTTAAGTAACCCTGGCTTTTTGTCCTCCATGAGGACGGAGACATCTAACATTATATGGAGCTCTTTTCAGGGTAAGTGCGATATGCAAGTTTTCAGAAAAAAAGTCATATACTATTTGAAATAATTTTTATTTCGGCAAATTCAGTTGCAAAGTTCAAATTTAATATCCTTCATAACTTCAACTGTATTTATTTAGTATGGTTATTTTTTTCTTTTTCCATTCTAAAAGCAGGGCAAGTACAGTGAAAGCACCCAGATACCACGAAAGCTGCTCCCAAGTCAAGTCATTGCCAGTCACAGTCACAAGATCAAAGGATACCATGGACCTACTACATTATAATCCTGTAATATACTGTACCACCATTCACCTTCAGGACATCTAATATAAAAACTTAAACCTGGTCAGTTATTATTAATTTCATTTAAATGAAGGAATTAAAATGGCAGAGATGATAAAGGAATCTAAAAATTCTATTTACAACACTGTGACAAAAAACAGATTAGTTCTATGGCAACAGGAAAATTCTTTTCAACTTTGTGGCTTAGCTCATGTATCAGTAAAATAGAGATGATGTGACCTAGTACCTACATCGAGCTTCTCTGCTGACAAGTTATATTCATAACTTGTTCACTACCTTCAGGAAGTCACACCCATCTTGCAAAGCAACACTGAGATTAGCGATGTGGTTTAAAATCAGCCCATCAGTGAGATTTTTTAAAAAATATTGCAGCTTCTGCAGAGAAGGCAAGACCTACATACCAATCTCTCAGCAAGTTCTGACCTCCTGCAGATGTCCTCCCACTCTGCACCCCCTTCTGAAAGCAACTTTGGGTTTTCAACTACATTTCTAGAGTCTGTCTTTAAATTCTCCTCTTGACACAATCACAGTGTTTCACTGCATTCCAGTTCTGTTGTGCTTCGGTACCTGATTAAGAATTGTCAAAGTGCAGCTTTAGCTATAACAACTAAACTGAAGACCAGCAGCATATGCCCAGGTATTATGTTCCCAGAGATGCCAATGGCATCTGCAGATGAACGATCCTAACTGGGCACCAATTCAAGCCACCCTTTTTCACCCTACATTGTAAAGTTTTTTAATTATATTGCCCTGTAATAGCAGTAAAACCACAGCAGAGCGTGGTAGTGTACTACTGTAGACTGCACCAAAGGACCATCTTCTTGACATGTTCTGCCTTCTGCCTCTGGCCTTTTGCATTAAGACATCTTCATGACAGAAAAAAAAGATTCGATTAAAGACTGCAGCTTGGTTTTGCTTAATTAAAACCATATAGAAATTGTTTTGCAATTGACTGATGATGGCAATTCAAACCTGAGAGCATGCTGCCAGATTTTAAAAGCCATTCAGATCCTTCACTGTAAGGAAATTATATATAGTGAGGCTTTTTTTCTCCCCAGTCACTTATACTTGCATCCAGGGTTACCACACAAACTGAGAACACCAGTTCTCAATTAAATCTGCCACACTATTATTCCAAAGTACTGCAGAAAGTAAAGCACGTGACACTATTTTCTGTAGAAAAACATCAGTGTGATAAAAATAACATAAAAATAACAGGGAGTATACACACTCCCACTGGAAATTCCTCACTTTCTCCTCCACGTTCCCTTCTTCCTTCTTTCTGACTCACTGGATAGCCGCTAAATCATTTCAGGAAGGAAGGCACAACTAACACCTTTCCTCTGCAATTAAATGTGGTGTCAACACCTCTGAAGATACCTGCAACCCATGACACCAGGTGTGATTTTGTCTATTAGTTACACAGGGAAAAACAGCTACTTTGACTGAAGCCTTGATAGCTTTTGTCCAGATACAGTCCAACAGATGTGCTATTCCCTCGAGAGTTATGCCAATCTAAACTATTGACTCCCATTGCTTGTCCTCAGTTTTCCCCTCCTTCTGTCTGTCAGCAAAATGGCACATGTTGGTTATAAACTAAACTTCTCTTTAAAAAAAATCCAAGCACACCACATCAAAAGCAAACAAAGACATGACTCCACCAACCCTACCCCACCTCTCCCCAGAATACCTGGACAGAAAAAAAGCAAAACAGAAAGGTGCAATGCAAAACCAAAGCTAACAGGATCGAGATGGGGAAGAGCTGTTTGCTGATTACACTGGCAAATTTAAGGAGCAAGAACCTCTGCAGTGGACAAGAAGCTGAGGATGAACCACATGACAGCAAAGCTGCAAACTAACACTCATTCAAAACAAGTTGTTAGGTCCAGTGTAGCTCAGAAGATAGTTCCTGTAAACATATTTTAAAGGAAAATATGTTTATTTATACTTTATTCAAAGTTCCAATAATCAGCCTACAAACACAGGCAGCATGTTCTTTTTCTAGCAGACAGAAGGTAGAATATACTGTGTGTCCTGCTGTGCTCTGATCTTCTCCTTTGCTTTGTGGCAAATAAAATACTGCATTCTCTGAACTCTTTTGCAACTACATATGATTTCCTGAACTCTTTCTTCATTCCCCATTTTGAAATATCAGTTTACAGGAACATAAGAACATGAAGAAGATAAACTCACTTCTTTCTGAGCAAATTATTATTGTGATCAATGTGGCACCTCTTTTTGCAGTACTTAGACAAGATGGTATCACCATTACATCAAAATATACCCTCCAGAAAAAGAGGAAACTTGCCTTGTCTTCATCTGACTTCCCCAGAATTATTTCAGACTTGCTTGCATTACGTATGCAACTTGTACTGTGTACATTATGTACACAACATTAAAATTTTATCTATTCTCAGCTCTGGTTGTGAAGAAGTAAAACATATGTCTGCAACTCTATCTATCACTCGGTTGCAGAAGTGCCTTAGCATTCCTAATGCTAGGCCGTGTTCCTGAATGAGTCACAACTTCACAACTTGAATGAGTTGGGCAGAAACACAGCTACAATTTACCTTGCTCTGCACCTGATTTTTATTAAAAGAAAATCACAGCACACAGCAATACCTCCCCAGGTGGAACACACATGGAGTCAGAACCCAGAGCATTAGGTCCATTCCTCAACATTGTCAAATACACACCTCCACAAAGTCTGTCTAGATAAAGAGTGCAGTCCTGCAAAATGGGAAGCCAGGAAGAGAAGATTACAAAAGATAGTCTCAAGGTCAAACTGGTTTGCACAAGTGGATCCTGTATTTCATATTCTATTTTACATAATAAAGAGAAGACATGGTCTCATTTTGCAAGCATTAAGGACCCAACCATCTGCTATGTGTTTATGCAGAAAAGATGAGGTGACACCCAGGACCATAGTGCACCATGAACAGTTTTGTAATAGTATTGACAGTAAATGAATGGTGTCCAGTATCTAAAATTCTTACTCTCTTCTTTCATTTTCTATCATTGCCACAGTGAAATACAGTTTACTTAGCCTCCAAATGCCCACAATGTCTCTCTCTCTTTTTTTTTTTTTTTTTATCATGGGAGGTAATGCTTTCAAGCCAGATAATATTTCACTGTAAAACTAAACATCTAAGGAACAATGGCTGGAAATTATCTTCATGCAGTGTAACCAACTGATAATTTTCTGAAGATGTTCAGTTTTACATAAATTCCCAAGATGCTGAGACATTAGAATGGGTTTTCCTTACTGCACTGACCTTGTAATGTTCATTTTATGAGCCCCCAAATGCAGCTTGAGAGCTCATGTAAATGGGAACATTGGGTACTCCAGCCATGAAACATGCAGCACAATATGGAGAAATGTAAGCTGCATTATTAACTTTTCATATAAATAGTTATGTTTACTGTGAAGGCTGTTTTCTCATAAACATGAATCACAAAAGAATGGGGGAAAAAAGAGCAAGTTCTAGGGAAGTTGGGAAAGATGTCACACTTTCAAAAAATAAATGCTGCACACTATAACATTTTTCCTTCATCAGCTACCACAGCCCTTCCAAATGCCCATTTGACACATACCTTCTTAGCAATCTTTTAGATATCAGCAAATGTTGCTAGTGACAATAAAGCACAGTGCTGGGAAGAAACAGCTCTTCCCATTTATCCTGGATGCCTTGCTCATGACTGGAAGGGGGATCAAATCTTCACACAAATTGAGACAAATTACTAGAGTTCTTGTCTCCTACTTATCACAAATGTAACACCAGCTAAGCAGATCTTCACTGGTAAGTGTTCTGTCCTCTACTTGTCTTTCTGCTAAGTTTTACATAAAATTGCTATTTAAAGACACCCTTGGTTTTTAAAGGGACAATTCTTACCTGTGCCAAATTTTTTCTAGCCCTCAATAAAATCTTACCGGTGGCCCCTTGTGACATTTTGATTTTCCGTGAAATTAAAGACTATGGCGATGTTTACATACCTGAAATATAAACCCCACTAACAAGCACAGAAAAGAACATGTAGTTCTTCTTGAGCTATTAGGAAATATTTGCATCCCACAAAAAGGCAAAGCATTTACAAGGAAGTCAAAATTGAGATGTGGGTGTTGAAGCCAAACCCCTCCCTTCCTCAGTTCACACACACACACAGACACTGGCAGCCTTCCCTCACTTCCACACACAAAAGGAACTGCTTCCTTCACACTATCACTGTGCAAATGAAAGTTTATCCTTCCATGTGCCCAACCAGGCCCCCCCTCTCACTGCTCTCTGCATCCTGAAGGTGCTCATCTCTTTCCACTATCTCCATGCACTCTGCCTCTCTTACTACACACCAGCAAAATCTGCCTCTCTTACTATTTACCAGCAAAAGAGTAGTCACTTTTCCATGCAACTTTTCTGTGTAAAATCAGTGTCCTGTAGAAGTATCAGCATTATAATTTCATGTTCTCATCAGAATCTACAAAGCTATGGGACAATGATGAGAAATCTTTCTTATGTAGGCAGAACCACAAAGGCCACATTCTTCCTATTACTCACTACCTCCTGTTTACCAAAACACAGCTGAAAGCCATCTATTTCTCTCAGGAACAGAGAATAATTTAAGTAACTTTTCCCAGACACCCACATTTGAGAGAGAGTTTATGACAGAAAGAGCTCACTCTAGCCAGCTCAGTTGCATGCATTTTTATGTCACGTATTTAGAGCCATGATACTAATATTTAGTGATAATAATACTTGTGACACAATCTTTTTCAAACCAATCCACCATACTATCATACAGAGATCCAAAGAGCTCTTCTTCCAAGTTTTCCTGAAACAACAAAGGACACTGTCAACATGGTATTATTTATTTTATGTCCTTGTATGTGCATTATACAAATCAACATTTTACCATTTTGCTCCATATGTCCTCAGGAGAAGCCCTCCCAATTGCTTGACAGAAATAACACTGAAGCCAGGAAAAAAAATAAATCTTATGCTGTAAAGTCAGACCACTTGTGTCTATTTCTGAAATGAGACAAGAAAATTTTTATAGCAGTTTGTATTTCAGGAATCTGGGACTTATAATACATTCACCTATCACATACAGGAAACCTGAAGAAGTTACTGGCGTTTAGTGCAATACAAAATATTGCAGTGCTGTCTTTTTTTTTTTTTTAACAGCATATTTACTGCCCAAATAACCTGCATGCTCTGTTATTCACCTCTGCCTGTAGCTGCTTTGCCATCTGGCACTATCAGGTATTTATCTAAAATGTAAATTTGAATTAAGGATCATGAACCCACTCCCTTTAAACTGTTTTTCACCTGAACATAGAAGGTCAATTCACAGTTATGTGAGACACCAAACCTACGAATTAGCTGCTGTTTATTTAAGCTCACACAGCAGTCAAAGGTACTCTGCTGCTTTTAAAGGCTAAGCATCAATTTGAAATGAAAAGTGAGCTAATCCCAGATTTCTGCGTCCCTATAAAATACAAGGAGAATTCTGCACAGAAATAACATGCCATCATAATCCAGGCCATAACCTCATTTAACCAGAATAAAATGAACTATCCTCATCCTTACACTGGCTCTGACTCTGGAGCAGGACAGGGGGACTGTAGTCATGAAGCCAAGTGGAAACTCCAACCCTGAAGGCAAATGAAAGGACCATCACTGTTAGAGTACAGTACCCTTCACTCTTTATTTAAACTAGCACAAGCTTAAAAATACACAAAGGTTTAAGCAGACAAAAAATGAGACCGTGACTTTTTCTGTGTGATGCAAAAGCTCGTGCAACACAATGAGGTGGGAGCCCCTCTAACAGTTCAGGCCTTCCAGGGAGGACGTGTTCACTGCCTCCCTCTGCATCCCCCTGCTTGAACTGCTCCAGGATTAAGCGAAGAGCTTTTCAGGACACAGAATAAACAAAGATTTAATAGCTCTTTCCCCCTCCTCTTTAAAAACAAGGCAACAAATCTAATCCCTGAAAGAAGACTTCTTCAGAAAACAAGAAAAGGGGCCAAGGAGATGCCCTCTAGATGCTTACACATATAAAAGACCCCTAAAATAACTGACATAAAAATCGTCATCTCCAAAAATTACACAAATAAAAAGAAGAGTTCTCTGACAAGCAAGATGGTTCAGTATTGCCAATGGTGCTATTCGTACCACTCACATGCAAGGATTTTATTCTAATATAACTCCCGTTTACATTGGCTTATTTCAAACATGCAAAAAAAGAAACAAAAGCTTACAAAAAAACCCCAACTCATACAAACTTTTTCCCTCCCTCCATTTCAAATTCCTATTTGAAAATAGAAATGCTGTGCTGTTCTGTGACAAGGATGCACTACACAAACACCAATATGCTGCATTTTCATACACTGCAGAGTCCTTTTTCAGGAAGTCTAATGTCAAACAGCATATCGCCATAGAAAATATGGCAACCATTTTTTCTGGGGAAAAGATATAAATCCTTATTCAGTGCATGAACCATCTCTTACTCTGTGTAAAAGCTTCTGATACAGCAGTGGTCCAGTTTGGGTTGATCATTAGCTGAAACTGTAATATGATAAAAAACTATCACTCATATTAAAGATGACTCACATAAATTAATTGCAATGACAGGATTGGATTTCCCCTAAGTTCTTCATCAGGCAAGGCTACTTATAAATCATAGCTGATGCAGCTTTTGTGTAAAATAGGAGACTAAGTGCCTCCTCCCACTACAGAATTTTGGAAACATGCTTTATTTTCTCTAGGGCCCTCATTTCTCCACCTACTACCCACAGCTCTGTTTCCTGCAGTCATTTCCCACTGTCATGGCAGGGAGAGGTAGAACATGCCCAAGGATGATGCCACTGTCTGTTTTGAAACTTCTGCTCAAAGACTGAGAGAGCAGAACACGCAAGAGATCAGACTTAACCCAGCAGCACTGCTCCCCGACTGCCAGGAAGGCTGACAAAGGGCTCAGAGTAGCACAGTTAGAGCACGGCTGCAAAAGAAGCCACGAAAAAAAGCAGGAGGTTTTACAAAGGAAGAAACAGATAAAGGACAGCTGAACAACCCCCACCTGTTGTTTGCAACACAAGCAGCACAAGGAGCAAAAGGGAAGTGCTACATTACATCAGCTTTGTGGCTTTGTACCACTCAAGGCTTTCCTAGGTGGAAAACCTACCAAGGGGAGAGAATCCACACCAGAGCAGCTGAAGTGAGAATCAAAAAGGGGGCTTAAATTTCAGCAGGACGTTCACAAAAGCTTTAGAGAGGGCAAAAATAACAAAGCATGGTTTTGTAGCAATGCAAAGACAAGAAAAACAGCTGGGATATCCTGTAGGTTAGGAACAGGAGGGGAGAACAGAGAGCTGGGATCTTCTGTTTGGGTTTACAGAAAAGAAAGGCCAAGTAGATAGTGAATTCTCACAATTCAAGTCCTGCTAAAAGTACCAGTGAAATAATCCCAATAGCTTCTGCCACTTGTTACCTCTGCAGCCTAATGCAAAGCCAACTTAAGGTGATAAACCCCAACTTTCAGGGTGCCTAGAGAGCAGGCTTTGACAAACCCTATTATACTTAGTACAATATCCCTGCATAGAAGGATCAAATGCAGCTGGTTCCTTTGCACTTAACACAGATATGTTCACTTCCCTGCACAAATCTCTCCTACCTTTGATATTTATGTTTTCAGTTGTAATTTGCTAATATATCCCAAAGAAGGCATGTAATTATTGACATGGTATCACAACAATCAGTACTAGAATTGCATTAGTTCTTCCCAGAAGCTCTCCAACTCCCACAGAGCAAACTGTCCAGCTATCTTGCAAGACTGGACTTTTTGTTCTTTTTTTAGCTGACATTCTTTTTCACTTAGTGGCATCCCTGTGGCAGACAGAGAGACACAGCAGGCAGCACGAGGACGACGTGAATCAGAGTTCTCTCTGGTGGTCAGCTCTTACACAAAGAGTCTATGGACAAATAGGACGGAGAGGACCTCTTCAGGTTTGTGTTGATTCAGGGGCTGTCATCCTCGTTTTTAGACGTTAAGCATGTTCTTGAAATGTCTTTTGAAAACATTAACTTTAACGTTAATTATTTAACTGCATCCACCATGTGTTACAATAAAGAAATTATGTAAACTAAACAGAGGATAGTTGAGTTTTATTATAATAAATTATCTGTTGTGACAATACAGAATTCATATCTAAATGCATACTTAAAGACAATCATGAAGGCAAACACAGTTCCGACACAATCTTAGAAAACAATAATTCAGATCCAAATCAGTGGAAAAATTAACACTGTAAAGAATGTTTTATTTCTACTTTTTTGGATTTGGGAAGAGAAGGAGACTGTAATGTGCCAGAATTTTGTTAGTGAACAGTCCCAAAACCAACCCTAACACTGTTTAAACTAGTTTGCATTTATAATGCTGTAACATGAGAAATATTTAATATCAGAAACATAAGTCATTAAAATTAGTCAACAAAATTTTTCCTCTGGGAGTTGGGCATCCATGACTGACACTGTTTTGAAAGCGCCTCTCACACTGTAGTTTTCCAAGCTGGATGTCACCAGAAGTACAAAGATACTACAAATGCACTAAGAGACCTTACTTTCCATTTTATTAAGAAAACTAACTATTTTAAAAGAGAGAGTAACACCAAATCTGGTTAAGGCAGAGCAATGAAAACACTGTACATCAGCAAATGCTACAAACTAGCAAACAGAAGAACCTGTGCAGTCACCCCAAGACAGAACCTAAAGTATGCTGTCATTTTTAAATGCTGTTACTCCAGCACTGTATTTTGTCGAGAGAAGATGACAGTGGTCCCTTTTATATAAATTCTGCAAGGAAATAAGTGGTAATTTCAAGTACCTGAAAGTAACCTAGTAAATGACCAGGTTTTGAAAATACCCTGATTCTCTCATTCTCAAAACAAACACAAGTGATCTGGCTCCCTTATTACTGAAAGCAGCTGCTAACCTCACTGTAAGATGCACTTTAAAAGGACACTGCTTTGCAAATCCAAAATTAATGGGAAAAAAAAGGAGACAAGAAAAAAAGAAATTAAGATAAATTCACTACTGCAGTTCAAAACCAGAATCCCTAGCTCATAAAATCTCCTGTGGGGAATACAGCAAATGCTCAAGACTCAGCGGATTCTACATGAGCATAACAAGTGATACTAGTCTAACCTACATTAAAATTATAGCACTAAAGTGAGTAAAATAGCAGTAAACCCACAACAAACAAATGTTATACCTGATCTGCATATGTCAACGCTAACTAGAATACATCTCATTTTTTGCATATAACTAATTGTCAGAACAGGACATATATATACATATATGTGCTTTCAGTGGCACAATATGAAAATCACCCCAATATCTGAAACTACCATTTATAGTATTTGAAGAAACTGTTTACATCCAGGCACTGCACGGATCACATGCACAGTCCCAGCCTGAACGCTGAAGACAAAACAACACAGTGACTCTAAAGGTAAACAATTATTTTGCTACTTCTAATGCAACTGCTTTTTTTATTCTATTAACACAGGAATTCAGTAAGCAAAAACTAAAGAACTGCAGCAGTCTCCAAAGAACTGAGAGCTGCTTAAAAACTACTTGTTTTCCTTGCCCTACCATCGAGCAGCACCGTTTCTTCAAAAGAGGTCTTCTGTCCTTAACATGGCTGCCATGCCTTACATAACATCAATGAATTAGAAAGTAGTTATTTTGTTTCCTAGGACGAACGCTGCCCATTAGCCATATGATTCTCCATATGGCACAGCAAACAGTCCAGACAAAGCTGTGCAGTAACACAGCTCCAAAGATCAGCATCCTCTGAGAATAACAGCGACAGAAATTCAGACTTCACAAGCTCCAAATTCCCTTTTGTACGTATATAAATAAACAGGCATTCTTACCTTAAGGAAACAATACTACTAATAATAGCAGCGCTCAGTAGAGCCTCCTCTGTTTCATCTGTGCTCGTAAAAAAAAATCTTGGTGCAACTGTCTGCTGCAGCAGGTAATCAATAATATAACCTGCTTCTTCTGTTGCCAGAGCTGCTCCATCTGAACACTAGCTAACGTGAACACTGTCAGTGTGAGTCACACTGTGACTCAGAGCAGATGCAGAGCTGCAGGAGGAGTTTAAGTTTCAAGGCTTCTTCTCGCTCCAGCTCCCTGTCACACAGGCACTCACTGCCTGCCCAGGTCTCTATGTGCGCCTGCCCCAGCTTGTTCTTTCAGCAGAAGTTGGATTTTATCCTCTGCATAATCTTGGAGAATTGGGTGGTTTTGGTTTGTTTGTTTGTTTGGGGGGTTGGGTTTTTCTCCCCCAGAATAGCAATTCTTCTTCTTCACTGCAAATATATTTATTGTGAATGCAAAAGCTTGCTCTGCAGACCAAGTTAATACCATGGTACGTCAGGTGATGTGCCACTACAAGATACCTGTGGGCTCATGTATCTCATCAAGAGTAGGGGCAGAACTCAAAAAAAAACCCTAAAAAAACCCCAAAAAACCTACAGTTTATAGGAAAAACTATAAAATGAAAGTATTGAGTCTGGGCAATATCCATTTATTTGGACGACTTCATAGCAAAGTGTCCCTGATTTCATTAAGTACTCTGGGTAGGGCAAATTTGGTTTTAAATGCAGTGAGATGAAAGAACTATGGGAAGGACTGTAGGAAGGGATGCACATGAGCAGAAATGCTGTGTGCCTTTTACCAGTTGTAAACACCAGTTCACCTGTGCTAAACACCAGTTTAGCAGGGAAAAGAGCCTACAGGAAAAGAGAATAGCTGCATTATAAACAGGAATAGTGCATCTGGGTTTAGGGTTGAGTTGATCTGGCAGCCTCCCCCACAGCTATCCATCTCACTAGGCACTGATAACCTAGTCAAAGAAGCATTCTGATCATGTATTTATTTCCCAGGCCTGCCAGACTCCCAACCACAAAAAAGGCAAGAACACGCATCATGAAGCCAAAGTTAGGCACTTAATGTTGGACACTGCTGATATGCAATGCTGTACTGATCCCACTTATTTCTGAAAGGTACATTATACTAAGCAGTTGCAGTATTTAACAGATTCAACCTTCAAAAGAGGCAGATGAATCCATCTAGTACTGAGCCATCAGGTGAAGCACACGGAAACAAATTATGGTGGGATGAATCAAGCAAGTATTGTCAAAAGAAGCTGCTGGCTGAAGGAACAGTGCTATTGAAATGCATAGACCTGCTTAACTGCCACTCATATAAACATCCCAGATAGTTTGGGGAAAAAACACTTGGTTTATGTCAAAGCATTTACAGCTGAACGTCATTCCTCATGCTTAGCAAATGTCCAGTTGGCTATCATCCAGATAAACAGATTTGTGTTGAGATTTCTCATGGAAAGGCTAATATCAAAGCATGACTTTCATGGGTCTGTGTGTTTTGTCATTTTAAAGAACTCCTTCTTTTTCAAAGCCCAGTCAAATGAAAGGTACCCTTGCCATTCAATCCAAGTATGTGTGCAGCACTCGTCAGTACTGTATCTGGTTGTTAAAACTGCTGAACAAACTTTGTACTACTGACGGCGAATGTTTACTCCATGTATCTCAAAGCAGCCAAGAACACTGCCTCGGCAGAGATCAAGAGGTGAGAAGGAATCAAGCTGAATAAAACAATCCTTGAAGCATGGTCATGGAGACAGCATAAACAAGGGGGATAAAGAACAGCTGGTATCTATGAAGATACACTGAATTAAACTCTTTCCCCTAAAACCACTAGCATTCTATCACTTGGAATATCTCATGTTGAACCCCATCCTTTCCCCAATTTACTAATGACAGTGAATCTTTGCTCCTGTCAAGCTTCCAAGGCTTCATTTTCATGTTTTAAATGCCTGAATGTTAAGAACCACGGCATGTCAGGGAAAAGAAAAAAACAAAAAACACAACAGCAGCGACAAAAAAACAAACCAAGACCCCATAGATTTTAATCAGGAAAACTAACATGGTCCAAATGGCATCTATGACACAGGCAGAGCAGAAGACAAAACCGGACGACACTTCTCATGTCTGGGGGTTTGGAGGATGGTTGTTTGCCTGCTTTTGGGAGCTGGGGAGTTGTGGTTTTTTGTTTGTCTGCTTTAAAATATATGGCATGCAATTGTACATCTACATTCAATTTTGTGCTGCTGTCCAGCTAAGAGTGTAGATTTGGATCAAAGCTGACTCAAAGAAAAGAGCTGTTAAAGGTCTCAAAGAGACAAAGGACACCAAGAGTGAACACCCACTGTGTGAAATGCATATACTTGCCTTAGATGCAAAAGATCTCATCTACAAATCAGATGTGATTTAGCTGCTGTAGGCAGCAGTTTCCCGTTGTTTAATTGATCAGTCTTTTTTGCTGGATCTTCTGCAGTGGAAAGGGGTTGGGTCAGGGGTTGAAAAGTGGGAAAACCTGAAGCTTCTTGCCCCAACAGAAGTAAATGTACACAGATGTGGATGAAATCTTGACCAGAAATTTAGTACAGCCTGCTGAACTAAACACTGCTGCAAGAGATTCTGCATTAAGAGGCAGTGTAGACTATTATATATTCTTTAAGGTCTACAGATAATATTTTTTCCCTTTTCACCTTTAGGTAACAAGCAAGCAAAGGCTTTTCTATAGTACCTATTCAACATGCTACTAGGCCCAAGAATCTTGTTCCTTCTCCTCACCTCCCTGTCTCTAGGAATTCGTTTGTTTGGGATTTTTTCAAAAGTCATCATTAAGCCAGCAATGGTGGAAATGGTTTCCCACAGCCTATTCCAGATTGTCAAATTTCTAATTAACCTGCTTTCTCATAAAAGCTCAGATTGTCCTTACTGAGAACATGAACCTCCACTCCTGTTTCTGAGCCTTATTCTTCTTAGGTTATACTGTCTGGGAATGGGGGTGGGGAGGGAATGGAAAAAAAATTTTAAAAGCATTCATTTTCTTCAAGGACAGACCTGGCTCCTGATGCAGTACAGCAACAGAAGCAGGTTGAGCACAACTGCCAATATCCACAGTGCCTCCGTCCACCCTCACCCTCCTAGCTTTCCAGTCATCTTTCCAACAGCTACGCACTCTGCTGCATCCTAATGTTTTATAATCTTGTTCTCCTGAGCCCTGTGGAAAGGTAGGAGTTCAGAGATATTAATTTTTGAGGAGCACTGACACACATTTTCAAGATGAAAAGCAGAGCTAATTTCCTGAACAGGCTCATACTCCCTTCACCATTGATATGGGCATTACAGTACTTTCCAAAGTACCAGTGAGCAACGGCACATGGAAGTGAGCACTATGCACACACAGAGTAGAAGACACCCACTGCAAAAGGAGCACGTATTTTGAAAATATATATAGCAAAAAGTTGAGGAGATAAATATTTTTTGCATTATCTTACGAACACAGCTAACTGACTTGACACATGTCCACAGCAAAGCAAAATGCACCAGATCTCAGTGTCTTGCTCACTAGACTGTCAGACATCTCTGTTGGTGCATTTCACTTGCAGGTTCCTTTCTTCCACCTAATTACCTTTCATGGGTATTTTGATATGCCATGACAAAAGCACTGTTTGCTTCTCAGGAAAATTAAGACTCCTGCTGGGAAAAGTGTCAGAACCAGAGTCTTTACCCTGCACAGACAATGAACAGAGGAAGCCACACATGAAAGCAGATCTTCAGTGATTGGGTATGGGGGGGAGAAGGAGATGACGCACTTACCACAGTTATCTCATGGTTTCTGAAGATAAGTAACAGGACACATTGTAGCAGTTGAACTTTTCACCTTCACTGCATCATGCACCACTCCGTAGCATCTTGCAGTCCTCTCTAAAAAGCAGTTAGCAAAGCAACCCACAAGAAGCTGTGGGAAACCATTTCCACCACACAAGTACAGCTCTTCACTGAGACCACCTCCTCAAGTTACTGCTACAGCTATGAACCACGTAAAATGTATTTTTTATTACTCCCTAACAATCCAGAGCTATACAGACTGCACTGGGAAGAGACAACGAAGTGACAAGCTGACAGTAACACACTGCATGCAGATCTCAGAGGGAAGCAGTTCTGCAAATCCAGTGAAAATGCAAAAGACAACCTAAATGCCCATTTCCTCTTTATTGTCTGTTCTCAGCAGATGAAACAACAAACTGCAGAGACTAAGATCAGAGAAATCAGCCAAACAAGACAAGGACAATATATCTTACAGCAACAAAGATGTACTGACCAGATGAGAGACTGGTTTACAGACACTGCTGCGGTTCCTGCATATACAGATGAGGATACATAGCAAAGGCTTGCTTGGGTAAGAAGGACTCTCCAGATTGCACTTGATGTCAGCATAGTGTCAGCTGATCTTTTGGCAGCTGGCCTGCTCACATCTATCCACATCTGCTTTTTCTCTCTAATGCTAACATCTGCCCATGTTTTGCATTGACAGAAAAGGTCAGCAAGACCCTAATGACACATTAAACCTGATAATCAAGCGATGCACCATTTGCAATTACTGTGTGCCCGCTCTCATTCCCCTTATATTCAGAACTCTGCTTTTTCCTAAAAAAAACCCAATACAGGGAAAGTGCAGAAGAATCTGTAATCTCAAATCTTACATACATGCCATAGAGTTCAGTTTGGATAACAGAGAAAGCATGTCAGAACATATGTGGTCTCCCCAGGCTTCCAAGAATATTAAAATTCATTCTATCAATATAGACAGAAATTTCTTATTCCAAACAATCTTTATTTTTCTATACAATGCACAACTACCTTTGTAACTCTGTTACAAAGCAGCATGCCCATTTTCTGCACTCATATAATCACTTCAATTGAATCCTGTGAATCCTAAGAAAAGAGACACCCAAACAAACCCAGGCATAAACTCATTTTGAGGCAAGCATGTCTGACTTATACATCACGGTTCTTCACATTGTCTAACAAAATTCTGTACTCCCATGGATATTCTCTAAATCCACTCGTTTTGCTCATTCAATATACTCTATACATTTTCAAACTGAAGTTTTTCCTACTGTCTTCACAATGCACAACTTGCAGATCTCATGCTGGTGACCTATGACTGGTAGGTTCTTCAAATGCCTCAGAAAGAACAATTGTCAATGCTGGAGAAAGTGGATGCAAAGACTTACTGTTTTCCCAGTACCATCTGCTGCACTGGGCAAACCAAATCAAAACCCTCTAAGACTGAATGCAAAGCTGGACATTTTTGATGATTATTCCTGCAGCATTTGTTATAAAATTTAATCCTCATTTCCACAAAGAAAGAGCAGCTGTAATGAGAGAGTTCTGTGGTTGCACAACAGATTTCTAACTCTTTGTCTTGTGTTCCCAACTCATCTGTAGTCCCCTGCAAGTTAACCGGTCCCTATTTTCAGCAGTGAAATCATCTTTCGATAGGTTCCTAATTAGTAAGGCCATGAAAAGTAACTGCTTATCTAGACATGTTTACAGGCCTCATTCTCTTATTCCTACTTTTGGCATTCTTTGCCTCCATTGTGCAAAAAAACCAAGTCCTGCTCTCAGTACAGTGCAGCACTTCACAAAATGCTAAGAGGGTCCCCAAATGTAAGTTGATCAGTAAAAATCTAATAAAATGAAAGGCCATGGAGTTAAACAATTTTTCTTCTCTCTCAAAATTCTTTATTTCTCCTTTCAAAATACATTAGAAAACAATCCAATCATAAAGAGTCATCTGCAAGCTCACAACTTTTAAGTAATTATGTATTTGTGGTACACAGCAAATTATTCTCCAGATTAATTCCACCCAATAATCAATGGGACCACTCAAAGACTAAGTACACATTGAATTGTGCATCCAGCAGGAGCCCAAGGTGGAAAAGATTATTAAAAGTGTTGATAATGAAAGTGTTTCTTTCATGATTAATCTAAATTTTGACATTCAGAACTTAATTGACTTGAGATCATCTGGGATTTTTCCTAAAATTAGGTCACAGAAAAAGCTCACTAAAAGTAGCACTATGGTGTTTTCTAATGGGATTTCAAAAAATCTTTTATGTCAAAGGCTACATATCTTATTCTAAGAATAGTGAACTCCAACCAGGAAGCCTACAAAGAGAGTAAAAGAAGGCAAGTAATAATGATTAAAATAAAGAATAGATTCAGAATCTCCTTATTAAATAAACCATTTTCTTTTCTGGCAGGTACATAAAAATACAGACCCCAAAGAGACCCACCAGTTATGACACCTTTTTCCATGTATCTCTTGGAAGAGCAGGTGATATATCAGTGCTGTGATGGGTTTCCGTGTTTCTTTTCAATGAGTTTCACTTGTTTATGTATAATCCATAAGCATGCATTAATATATTGCTATATGTTTAGATTATTTGCACCTTCTAGCCATCTCTGGCATGGGATGGCTTGGTGACTAAGGTGAGACCAGAGATTACAGAAGTTTGCATCATACAGTGTTTAGGGAAAAGACTTTGAGTCCTTGAATTTTATGTTAACACACAACCTCTTGTTCATAGTTAAACTGCACCAATCTAAACTGGTAAGATTACTAGCATCGTCTTTTTATATTATAAAGACAATAAAACGAGTATTTTCTATCAACCTGCTCTCTCCCCCTTCCACCTTCTTCTAATTCTGTGATGTACTTCAGCTGTTTCGAATTGATGGCTGTCCCTGAATCTGCCTGATGATGGTCACAGCCCACAGGTCCTGCCACTCTGCACCCCTGGGAGCTGCAGCTGTCCTTTCCAGCCTGGCTGGGCCACAGAACCAAGGCTTCCGTCACACAGAGATTAGTTTGGTGAAAAGGACAGGTCTGTTGGCAGGCATTTTGCATGTGAAAGAAAGTGAGGGTAGAGAAAAAGCACGCACCTGGAGATGAGGTCACATTACCCTCATTACCTGTTCTCTAGATCACCTCAGAGCTTTTAACCCAAACCAGAGGAAGGCCAGTTCTCCTTCCCCAGCTCGTTTTGGGTTTTTCTGGGGGGGAAGGTATGGGTCTGGATGGCTATATTTTGTTGGTTTTGTTTTCTTTTCAAATGAAAGAAAGAAGCAGATTGAGTCTGAGGCTCAGAGGCACAAGTTTCTAGGGCCCACCTCATTTAGCTGGTAATGATTTTATTCATTACTCGCCTGACATTATATAAAGAGTCTTGGGAACTGAATCTTCAGCTCTAATTAGTGCATTTAACATTGCACAAGCCTTCTTTAGGGTATTATTAAGTAATTCTCCGATAATGCTTAGTTTTGGAAGGAAGATATCCATTTATCTCCCATCCAAATCTTGTGAGGTTGACTCTAGTCAATGCAGAACTCTTTAAAGAACTATTTCATAAATGATAGTCACATTCCTAGAAAGGTGCACTCCAAACTACATTCACTTTTGCAAGCTGAGAATTTCAAAAACTCATCAAATCATTTTAGAGATAAAGAAGACTTACAGGAAAGACCTGGCTATAAACACAAAACCACCAGTACAAGTCAGCAAGAGCCATACAGACATGTAGTATAAAAATGCTTCATCAATTGCTATATATTTCAAAATACCATTAATTCTCTGTTAATTTCTCTTGGGAAAAACAATTCTAGTAATCCTCCATGCAAGGCCTTCTGCAATAGACTACAGTACATTAATATTTGCTGATTATATGAATAGTGAACAGAGACAGCAAGCTGAGCAAAGAAGAACACAGAGCATGGAAACTACGTGATCCACACCCATAACTGTAGAAGGACTCTTAAAATACACAGGCAGTAATTCAGCATTACAGCTGTAGTTAAGATGAAAAAGGAAACAGAAACGTTAAAATTAAAGACAAGTAAAAGCTATCCTCACATTAAACCAGTTTCAAAAGTATGGGTGTCTTTTTTTTTAAAGTGGGTCTAAAATAGGGTAAGATTTAAGCAGCATCTGTTTTGGGCAGAGTTTCTAAATAATCTGCTTTTTTTAGGAACTCCTATAATAGGCTAAAACCACACAAATACTGGCTAAACACTATTTCAGAAGGACTTGATGCTTTGTCATCTTTATATAAATAAGCTTGAAATTTATTTTTATAGACTACAATAGGTAGTCAACACAAGCCTTTTTCTTGTACAAAAATGGGGCATATTTCTTCTACCTGCTCTTTTCCCCTAAGCCCTTCCTCCCAAAAAATAACTGATTGCAAGTTTAAAAATATAATTAAGACATGCCTGAGCCTTTTTACAGATAGTAACAAACTTTGCATGAAACTGGTAGCAATCAGCACCTATATAAGAGAGTGAAAAGGAAATAATAATTTTTTACTCACATAGAAAATAATTCCACACAGGAAAGCAACATATTTTTGGTATCTTACTTCTGAGCTTTTAGTTTGTTTGCTTTTAACAGAAGCCTTTTCAGGTCTATTACTCCAACGTGCAAGCTCCTGTAATTTAGGTACTAAAAAGATGAAATAGGTAGAGTTAAGTTTTTCATTGACAAATGTCCCATTAAGGAAAAAAAAAAGGAAAATAAAAAGTGGGAACTTACAATACTTAATTAAAGAAACAAATCTATTTATTCCTCCTACAGATGAAGCCTGCTAACCAGGAAAAAAGGAATATTTAAGAACAGGAACTAAAAAGTCTTGCCTTAAAATTCTGCAACACCTCTCATCGTTTTAATAGGTTGAAAATTACTATAATTCACAGTACCCCTTACATGCAATGTGGAGGATGAATAGACTACATTAACAAGAATGTCCTGAGAGTCAAAAAATGCACGGTATTCTCTACTTTCCCAGCAAGAAGATGGGAAGAGTGCGATTCAGAGCACCTAAGCTAAGCAGGAGATATGTTGCTGACCTAGATTCTATCAGGAATTACCTCTATAAAGGCAATTGCTTCCCTTTAAAACCGCAGAGGGGATGAAGTCTGCTGGTGCTAATATGCCCCAGTCATAACTTTATTTGTTACCAACAAATAAAAAATTCCGCAGAAGATATACAGAAATGCTGCGGTGGCTTAAGTCAAATAGCTATCCAGTAGAAGCAGAGCTCAAAATAGAACATAGATGGAAAGAATCTCTGATGAGATTTTTTACAAGATAATATAAGAAACCAAGGAAATGTCAGAGCTGGGGAATCAAGACTCTCAGTGAGGCAAAGATCAATGTTACTATCAACAGGATATAAGTTTCAGTTAAAACACCAACCTGAGAGCAGTTCATAGCATATGGTCTTGAAAGGAGCGAAGTTAATAGCACTGTGGTGGCTCACTAATGGGGCAAACTGGTTTAGAGAAGAGGAAATGGAGAAGTGATGGCAAAAGTGCACAGCAAGTCATCTTAGGGGAAAGTGTGGCAGGGCAGGAAAAACAGCACAGTTAACTCTGATGGAGAAAGATGCAAAGAGGTGGATTCAGGACAGGAGGAATTCAGGCAGAGACAGGCACACATTTCCCCAGGCAAGAGTGAGCTGACTTGATTGACAGGCTGCTCAGAACAAAAGGAAAGAGATGCCTGGGGAAGCTGTGACAGTAAAAGGAGAGAGAGGAGACAAAAGGACCTGGGAAGAGAGGAGACAGAAGGACCTGGGAAGAGAGGAGACAGAAGGACCTGGGAAGAGATCATCAGGAAAGTTTCACAGAAGTATTATTCGGCAACAAAAACAATGTTTGCTAATTCTCTGGGGAAAAAGACCCAAACTTTTCCAACTGTGTCCCTCATTTTGAATTTAGGCAGAAGGGTTTTAAGGCTGTGCATAAAACTTTGCTGTAGTTAACTATGTTTCTTGACAGTAGCAAGGCCTTTTCCACTGACACAGCTGTCTGAAGAGCCATGAAGACCTCTATAGGTTTCAGCCTGGAAAAAGGTCAAATGGCATTTTCTGATGAACATATCATTCCCTGAAAATTTGAGTCTGACAGGAACCCAAGTGAGACACTAAACCAATAAAGCTCTTTTTAGTCAGAGGCTTCAAAAGTCACTTCCTTCCTTGTTCAAGGGACTAACCATTTACCATGAGGCAAAAAATTCTTACAACAAAGCAAGTGTTACTTCACATGAAATATTTAAGGTCTGCTTAGCCTCTTTAATGCAATAAAGGCAATAATACTGAATAAAGGGAAAGCAATACCATGCAAATTTCCAGTGCTTCAATCAGAAACTCCTGGCTGGGCATAATGCAGTCCTCAAAGGTTTGGCTCCTGAAGATGCAATATGGAGCTATGCAAGTCCTCCAGGATTTCTGAGCATGCTGGAGCACAGTTACACAAAACACATGACAGGCAGAGCTTGGATGCTGTTTTGGACCACCCATCCCTGAAACTCCTGGTCTTTTGGCTCGTGACAGAAATACTCCTTTATTGTCAGTACAGCTTTCTCCAAGTGTCGCTTTGCCGATTGCCACCAGTGCCATTTTTCAGAATTGTGTGGCACCGACAAAAAAGCCAACAAGAAGAAAAATATCAGTACCTCCAGAAGAACTGCTGTGCAGAGCCTCCACAGGATATTCTACTGCGTGGGCTTCAGGCCTGGAAAGTTACCATGGCAGGTGTGGCCTCTAATACTGCAGAAGCCACACAGAAAAAGGAAAAATGATACTGCAAGTTATGATACCCTGTTATCAGCACCCTGAAATTTATAACACAGCCACCTGAAGCAGTTACCTTTTAGTGTCCTCTTCAAGTCCACACATTAGTTTTTGTACTTTGAGCAGCTACTTAGTACAGGATCTTCTTCAAGAGCTGGATGTCAAATACAGGAGGAAAGGATAACTAACAGGACTGCTTTTTTACATCTTGGAAGTTTTGTGGGCTGCTCATCCTTTTCCCTCCAAAATGTGCTACTCCTCAGTCTTCTCTAAGTACAAAGAACACTGAATGAAGGTGTGAAAAAGGTAGATAAATAGAGGGCAGTACTATGGTACTCCAGTCTCAGCCTAGTTTCTAAAAGCTAAAGACATTAAGAGCTGAAGTACAGGACAAACCTGGCATAAATGCAGCACTGTGGAGAATATCAGCACTAACAGAATGAAAAACTGTCTTTAACTCACATAACACTCAACATATCCCAATTTGTGTACCAAAGCAGACCAGCCCTAGTTTTTCAAAATAGCCTAAAATTAATCCCAGCAAGACATGAGCCACTGGATAGCATCCTTAGTATTCAATTTGGAAGAGCACTAAGAGCAGCTGGTGCCGAGCAGCATGTCTCCAAGCTAATCTCTAAACTGGTACCAAGTCCCAGAGTGCTCCTACTATCATCTGCAAGCACAAAAATGAGACAATTCAGAAAATTACTGTAAGTCCTTTTTCTCTTCCCTCAGTCTCTCAAGCCTGAAAGCTAACAACTCTAATAAGAAAGAAAAAGAAAAAAAGACAAAATCATTTTTCAGGCAAGTACTTAGACTGGTAGGTCTTCTTTTAGACAGAGATTACCCAGTTAAACATCCAAAAAATATTCCATCTCCTACATATTTTTTATCCTGTTGCCTGTTTGAACAAACAAAATATAATCTATTTTTGCACTATACAATCGTCATGGGTACTAAAGGATGAGAATTGTACACTTGGGACTAATTAAAGGTAATGTCAACACTTATGCACACATGCACCATAATCAAGCACTTACCTTTCTTTGCAGGTGAAAACACAAAATTAGTCAGCTAGGTTTTTTTGTCATTTTTCTCTATTTTGTCAAGTCTGTCTGCTTGGTCACCCTTCAAATTATTAAAACAGTGCTGCCACAAAATCATTCAGAGCAAGTTATCTGCCTGAAAAATATTCCTATAGACAGGCATAATTTTAAAAAGTTAAAGCAGAACAGTTTTTTCCTGGCATTCTTTTAAGCAATGTAAAATTTGTGCCAAAGAAGTTAATTCTTGCATTTATGGGAAAGCCTTTAATGTATTTCTCAAAAAATGTAACTTAGAACACAAAGCTACATAGACAATCAAACTTGAATCTCTTTAGGATAAGTTCAGCAAATACTTCAGGAGGACAGTACAGAGGTACAGGCCTACCCGTCTTACTGCACATACTCATCCACATCTGGCTCAATGCTGCACGGAGAGACTGAAGATCAAACCAAGGAAAGGCATGTTTGCAAAGAAAATTAAGGCAGAAAAACACCTTAGGATGAAACTACTGTGAGAAGCATTATGTAGACAAGATATACCCTCTGTCATTATGCTGCCCCAAGCCTGGGGCAGAGTCAGAAGTTTTAAAGCACCTATGGACGAACATAGTGTATCAGAATTATAAACTCTGTGATATTCAATGTTTTCCCCAAATGCCCAATTGCTAACATTGCAAGACTAGGCAAAAGTGGCAGATCTGACTCCTAAAATTAAGTTACCACCACTGCAAATCTCTACTCTTCTGTGATTTAGCAGAGGGAATTTTGAAGACCTGAACCACAAAAGTACAAGTGCAAGAATGCTATTACAAGGACCTCCACCTTAGGGTTATTTGAAACCTCATCAATGTTTACACCTAGCTTGAATCATGAGTTTTTGTCTCTTTGTCTCTCTGCCTACCACGGCCGGCACGGGGATGAGACCCCGGGCGGCGCAGGAGGGCAGATTTCAGACTAGACTTTAAAAGCCGGCTATGCTACCTGTGGTCCTCTTTTTGGCTAGCCGTTGGATCCCTCTAGGGCATGCAGCACATCCACGGGGTTTGGTTTGGACCCTCGGGACCCCAGAAGCAAAGGAAGGCGAGAACCCGAGACGCTGGGAAACCTGAAGGTGTTTATTCGTTCGTCTCCCGCAGCAGTCTGGCTGGGGACTTTCGTGTCTCCCGGGTCCCGGGGACTGGGGGGCGGGGCTTACAGCAACAGCCAATGGGGAGGGAGAGAACCCGGGGCCAACCCGACCCTCTGGCATGGCGGGGGGAAGGGAGAAATCATATACATTTGTATAGGGATATCATACACCCGAGGGGAACTGGGGAGAACCAATACATATTTGTATACAGATACCATACACCGGGGGGGTTCTCTCAGGCGCAGGTCTGTCCCCCCAAACCCTGGGCTGGCAGGTTTGCCAGGACACCCCAACAAGTTTTGACCACTGGCAGCAAGGTAGCTGCACCCAATCACAGTCACTTGGACTGGAACACTGCAGAAATATTTAGATCAGGTTCAAGTAGCAAAAGGAAGGATGCATGTTGGCACAAAACACAAAAAAAGTAAGCTGGTTCCCTCCAAAAGGACAGTGCTTTTCTCTCAAAAGAACAGCAGCAATGTGACCCTTCCCTCCAAAAAGACAAAGCCATCTTCTGTCCATTGCTACATTGCAGGGGGCTCTCTACTCAATTATGCCTGCTCTGTGCCTCTGTAGCAATACATCCACAAGCAAAGCAGCAAAGTCACCTCCCCTTCTCCCTCTAGTAACTCCTTTCAATTTGTTTTTAGAAAAATGCTCAGAGTAGTTTTCTCTATGGTTATAGGTAATTTCTTTAACAGAAGTAATTTAAAACACTGACTCCAGCCAGATAACTTCCTGCCCTGCAAGTAACTTCACCAATGCCAATACAACTTATTCAGCACAAGAAAGATACCAGCTCGACCTCAAGCTGTTTTCAATATGTAGGATTGGGTGACAAACAGGAAGAAGTCCGTTTCCCAAGGCATGAGTTTTGTGCCTCTGAGCATCCGAAGAGCAGAAAACCAACATACATTATCAGTCATGAGTGTCTCAGATGTCTTGTGCAAACCTGTCCCCTTTAGAACTAAAACTGCTAGGAAGCACTGATCAATAACTATATGTAACTCTGAATTGCTTCACTTTGTGTAAGCCTGAAGTAATCCATCTGGCAATGAATAAAAAAAAGTCAGGGAATCTGCGAGGACATAAGGCACATCCAATGGAGAGATTAGCAAAACCTAACACATCTGTGATCCACGTTTTTGGGGTTTCTTGACAGGTATAAGCAAAAGTGACTGCAAAACTGGAGAACCTCTACCCTAAAATGTAAACAACTTGAGAAATCCTTCTTAGCAACTGTTTCCTTGTTTCATGCTTAAAACAGAAAACCACTTTACGTATTCCAGTGACACAAATTAAAAGCACTAAGAAAACAAAAGTATTTAACTTTGCAGATACCTCAGGTTCCTCCGACTAAATCTGTTGCCTTCAAATAGCAATCCCCAAGTCCAAAATTAAATCTGTTCATGTTTTAGACCTCATCCTGCCTCTGGCTCACACTTGTTATCCCCCTTCAACAGAATGAATTCATGCCACTAATAGATCATATAATTTTTTACCTCTGTGCTACAAGACATTCTAACATGTCTACCTGTAGAGGCCCCAGCAAGTCAGTTCAAGGCAGACTGCTGTTGGTTACACCAGCAAAACCTGCAGAAAAAACAATCTGAGCCAGCCCTTCCAACAGCAAGCTCACATCTCTCAGAGTGCAGACAACTGGGCTGAAGCCCAAACAAACGAGCGCACTTACAAAAGCCCCTACAAATAGTGCTGATGCAAGCAAGCACATCCTGTTTCACCTCATTTCCAACAGTAACCTAGAAAACCCTTAACTTTGCTTAAACTATGTTTAATTGCATTAATTAATCATTTCTCACTTCCAAAGGTTTGCAAAGTAGAAAGGAAACAACAAAGTTAAAGCTGTGCTTTTCTGTTCCTCAAAGAAGCAACAGGCAGCCACCTGAACTCCCACCTGCAAGAGCTAAACCTTTCATGTTTTGTTGATGAACCAGAACATGACACCATTCATTTAAAAGGAATTACTTTTTCATCAAAAACGAAAGAGCTATTAGTTCTAGTAGCATTTCTGTTTTCTGTTTATTGCTGCTTACCTTTCCTCATGTCAGCTTGTCCTACTTCTCCTGCTACAAAAATGAACAGATGTTTCTTTTCTTTCTACAATTCTATGATCTATCTCCAGTCTGGATGATTTCCACAGAAGGAAATGTTTGATCCAACACCCACTGATGTCAGAGGAAGAGAAAAGTCAGACCATAAAGAGAGGGAAATAGCCAGAACGTAAAAGGTCTGTTCTGACCAATTTAATGTCTGGCTTTCGCAGTTTTTAATGACACCAAGAAGTGCCAAGAACAAAGATTATCTCAGATGGAGTCCTGGCAGGTATCATAAGCAGAGACGATGGGTTTGTGTAGTCTTCATTCTCTGTGTACTTATCATGAACTCCATTTGCACACTGCAACCTATTTATGCTCCTGCTACAGAACTTGAAATTCCTTTTTTATAAGGGAAAAGCCCTCCCCAAACCTCAGGAAGATATTACATCTTTTCATCCTATCTTCTGTTACCTACAATAGTTTCTGTTGACCGTAGTTACCTGAATACACACCCTGTACAGCCAAATTTAAGAGCTTCTGTGTATATGGAACTTACGTGCATATATAAGTTCGCATATTTGCAAATGTTTCTCACCTACAGATATGTACACAAACACCTTTTTCTGAGTAGAAAACCATCTACAGATGTCTCACTTCTCTGTGCCCCTAGCCAAAAAAAATAATAAATGTACGTTCAAATAATTTTATCTTAAGCAAATCTGTCATTACTAGGTCAAATTCAAAGAGGAAAATGGCCAATAGGTCAAAAGAAAAAAACATAATATTTTGATTGGCCTTACCACTGTTTTTGGAGAGCTCCTGAATAACACACTGTAAGAGAGCTACCAATTGTATGGCTTCACTGAAATTAAAAGCCAATTTCAAGGGTAGCAACAACTCTGTCCAGCAAACAAATTGTCATAATAACTTACCATCACAAGTTGTTTCCATTTTTAGACTTTGTTTTCCTTGAGCAATAAGCAAGCACTGATTTTAATTTCTCAAGCATTAAGAAAACTCTTCGTCTCAAAGCCTACATTCACCCTGCATGGGAAAGAACACACACTTTTTTCCAAAGCAACATCGTTATTGATTACACTGCAACAATCAGCAACTGCAATACACTTCACATCTCTCTGGGTTCTGTCCACCCATGGCCACTCACTCACCCCTTCTATCAGCAATTCCCTGGACAAAACCAGTGACAACTAAGGAAAGCAAAGCCAGCAGATTCTAAACCAGGTGGTAACTCGTACCAAAACATAAACAAAGCCACCCCAAAATCTGAAGAACTATTTGTGAAGTTTCTGCTTATACTGTTTCTTGGGATATTCTAAAAGGACTGGATCTCTCAGCAGTCAACAGCCACATTTAGCCTTTTATGTCATCCTCCTATGAGTCGTGTTGCATTTTTTCCCCCACGATGCAAGTAGCCATAAATAGATGTGGGAATCCAAAAATATGAAATTAATTTTATGGGATTTGTTTTCTTTACTTAAAAAGGGATGATGGTGGAAAGAAAGAAAAAAAAAATCAAATCATACAGTGCAATACATTTAATTACATTTAGAATTGTCTAGGGAAAAGAATGGTCTGAGCAAATTTAGCATCTGAAATGAAATCCAGAGTTTTTCAGCACATCAAAATAAAAACACACAGAAATACAGAACTTTCCCAAAGTCAGAGTAGAGGATGTACGTTTGCTTTATGCAGAAATAATCATTGCACACAACGGACATCACTGTCACGTCTGATTAATAGATATCATAGTTCTTCCCTTCTTTTTGATCTACAGCCCCTCAGAACTAAAAAGAATTTGACTAGCTTTTAGATGATGTTGCCTTGGTCTGAAATGATTTGCTTTTCTTTCATCAAGAAAACATCCCACAGTCAAATACATCTTGATAAATGTATTTTTATAGACATCCCAGAAACTGAATGTTTTTCTTGAGTATTTATTTTTCACTAACTATAAAGTCAAAGAAAATCTGAAAATGCTACCAGAAAAATGAGGATTCAGGAAATTTCTAAAAACATCTGTGAAAATGGTAACTTAAATCATGAAAAGAAATGTCTTCAGAAAAATACTTTCTTCACAAAATATAAATAAGCATCCTGCCATATTTATTGTACATTTGTTTGTCTTACAATTATAAATCTGAGGAATGAAAACAAAAAAAAAAAAACAGGGCTTCTTATATCTATTTTTAAAGAAAGCCCCAGAGAGAAAGATTTCCATCTTGAGATCTCCAAGTATTTCTGCTCTCCAAGACATTTTATTTTGACTTAACAATTAGTGATATTAGAGAGTGCACACTAAATAGATGATTTTTACTAAAGTAACACAAGCAAAATACTATTCAAATTTCATTTATATGAGGTATGTTACAAAACAGAATTGATAATATCCACACGACCAATTCAATTTCTAGCTTTGCTGCAATTTTAGCTGAGAAAACAATTTTTTCCAAAATCTGAAGTATACAATTGCTAAAGAATTTGGAAAGTGTATGATAGCACAGGAACTTTCATTCAATGAAATATTGATATTTCATTAGTATTGATCTTGAAGCTTTGGCTTTCTTTTTCTAACAGGACGCCTGTTAGCTATCAGGAGAGTGAAACATTGAACAAACATCCTAGAAAATACATGTCTGCATGCAGAAAATTTATCACTATTCAAAGTTTCCAGACAAGATTCAATGTGAAAAATAAGTGATGCATCATTGCCGCTAAAAGTAAAATTATTATTCTATCCTTTCTCTTACAACTTCAGAACAAGTCCAGAAGAAAATGTACAGAATTTTTTTTCATGCCAATGTTTTCAAATAGAATTAAACACTGCATATTTCACTTTCCTGTTTCTTGTTTAGTGAGCAGGAATGACTACTTTAAAAGCCAAAGCAATCAGTCCAAGTAGAAGACACATGCTTCACGTTCTTCAAACAAAGCTCTTAATCTCAATAAAGGAAAAGGTTTAATCACTTTGCACAGTTAAGCCTGTACATTTATGAAACATTTTTGACAGGAGCTTTGAAAATTGTCTTTCTAATGTTGGTATGAAACCAAGGTTATCTAAACAGAGAGGCTTTTTTTCTCTATAGGCAACTTTTTTCATTAAAAATGGGTCTTCCGGTTTAAGGCCTGCAGTGTGAAGGAAAACACACTGCTGTTGCTCAAGGTTTATATGTCATTTAAGACTTAATTCCTCTGAGCTGTCAAAACACGACCTCTCAGCAGTTCAAACTTTCAACCAAAAGAAAAAGATGACATTCACAAACACTTTGAAAATCACAAGGGAGACCTAGCTAGCATCAGAGCTGGCACAAAAGCCTTTCTGCAATGGACAATTCTCTTACACAGTTAATAGTCAGCCTGAAAACAACAACATCCCCTGAGATGTTCATTATGGAGATAACACTGCAGGTCTGAAAGTCCTTCCGGGTGAGCATTTTATTTTGCTTTAGTATCAAGCAGTTCTGCTGTGTCCTGTGGCTATGGCCCCACACTGCCCTGCTACCTGCTCATGCTGTCAGTGGCAGAGAGGGGCTCTCCACTCGGAGCAGGCAGCATCCTTCATTGCCTCAGTGCACAAACAGCCCTTTCCCTTTCCCTCCTATTCTTGGAAAGGGAGGGATGGGGAGGATGAAGGTCCCCCACACTGACCCCTACATCTGAAATGTACGTGCACACGCAGTCCATGGCAACCTGGGTGGCAGCTTGTTCAGCTGGTGTTAGGGGGATACCATAGGGTTGTGCAATTAACACCCCGCCAGGATGATGGGCTAAGTCACTGTTGTCCTCTCAGCTCCAGTCCAACAACAGGAAAACAGTTCCCACTGAATTGTAAATTGTTTTCAGCAGAGAGCATGGCAGTCCAGATCCCAGCTACGAAGTGCTATGTTGAGCAAATTACATGAGAAGTTTCTTCTCCTACCTGTCCAAAAACATAAAAATGGCTCTACCTAAGCTACTCCATAGCAGTTCCCCTACTGCCCTGCCCTGGCCCACTTGTGTTGGTAAAGTAAAAAGATAGTAAAACTATCTTTTACAATCACATCTAGACAACCACTGCTAATGACTCACTGAGGCACATTAGTAATCTGGTATTTATGCCATGTTTTTTTCAGTAAAGACTGATTAAAGTGATTTGGCAATACTGCAAACATAATTCAGCATCCCTGGCACTGTTTAGAAAACTGTGATCACAGCATCACATGTATTAAGACAGGTGGTCATTTGCAAAATTGCATGCTGATGCATCCAAACAACATATATTCAGCCAGCCATTTGAACTGTGGGTGAAAAAGATGGGTGGAAAAAGAAGAAGTTAAGATCCAAAAGGGTATGATTAAGCAAATACCCTGTTCTAGCGAGAATAAAACTCAGCATTAAAAATAGACACTCTGTGCAAAACTCAAGTGTTGCATTTTACATTAACAACAAATTAAAAACTAAGACTTCTATAAAAATATAGACAACTGGTNAAAAAAGATGGGTGGGAAAAGAAGATAAGATCCAAAAGGGTATGATTAAGCAAATACCCTGTTCTAGCGAGAATAAAACTCAGCATTAAAAATAGACACTCTGTGCAAAACTCAAGTGTTGCATTTTACATTAACAACAAATTAAAAACTAAGACTTCTATAAAAATATAGACAACTGGTTTTGATGCAACACACCTTCTCACATTAATTATTTAAATATGTTATCAAATTGCAACAATGTTTCTCCTCCACACCTCCTCTTTCCTTTCAACTTTGCCTGAAATCTGTTCTCCAATGACAGGAGCAAACCCACTTTGCTTCAAGCATTCTTCTGGCACCAAGAAATGGAAGCAGGGTATCAAGTTAATTAAGAGCATGATATTAAAATCTGTGCTATCAGTGAAGGGAATGTGCAGACAGCAGCAGATTTTCTGTGACTCTTTACAAGAGAAGTTGTCTCTGCTTCCATCTGAAAGCCAACATCTAATGCTCTGAATATGGAAATTCAGTTAAAGCCTGGAGGTCAAACAGCAAGAGATTTTAGATCCAAGCAGATGTAAGAGAGAAATTCCAACTCCAACAGGTAATGACTACTGCTGCTATATGGGGCTATGCCTTTGTTTGGAGGATTTTCACACACACAGTTGTTAGGAAATCCTTTCCAGAGGAAAAATAGGCCAGTCAGCCTGACCGCACAAATGACAGTATCACATTTCCATAGCCTTCCAATGTGCTGCATGTTCCTCTCATCACCCACCACCATGTTTTCCAGTAAAAATCATCTTTATGGGGACATCACAGAGCTCCCACTCCAGCTTAATGGCCTTCCTGTTCAGAGAGGAGACTGCTTCCCTACTACTCGTCTTACCAAGTTTAGACATTATGTCTGCCATTTCAAGGATTTCCACACTGATCATTACTGCCAGGAACACCCCTCTTGAGCCTAAACTCTGCTTTCATTTCCAGCCCTGCTAGCACCCAGTGCTGAGTGATGCAGAGGAATTCAGTATCTGATAAATGCAATGTCATACACATTCACCAGTACCAAAATACCACTTTCAAACGTGAATGTGACAGGAGGTCTCTGGGAAGGGACTTTTTTTAGCATTTGAAGCACACAGACACAGAATAACAGGTCTGAACAGCATATGGCAGGGTTTCTTTGTGTAAAAATCAGACAGAAAAGAGCAGGACATGTGCCTGAAAGGCAACATGGAAAATGGCTTTAGCTGGGCTGCCAGAAAAAGAGAAGAGTTATCAACTTCATTGGTACTTTGGTAAATATAAGCACATTCTATATACGAATGGAGGTGCAGTCGCTTCTTCTCCCAGAAAGCTTTACTAAATCTTATTGAAGAATATTCAAATGAATGCCCAAAAACATGCGAAACAACCCAACAAAACTATCCAATGATAACAAGGAAACATGTAGCTTTATCTTCCTTTTCAACCTCCCTTTCAACCTACCCCCCCATTACGTTACTCACAGCGCCTGCTCTCAGCTGTGTGCAACATATCATTTAGGACAAAACCAGGTCTATACCCACATTATTTCCAACCACACAGAACACAAGAGGAGAGCACAAATACATCCTGCACCGTTTTATCATTCCACTCTCGTCAGCAAACAATAATCTCAGATAAATGCAAGACTCTATTACAAAGTATCTCCACTAAAGAAAGCAAACAAAAAAAAACCCCAAACTTTTCTCTGGAGTTACCCACCTGCACAATGCATTTAAACACTGTTAACCAAACCCTTCCTACACACACACCCATTCACCTTGTAAAAGGGTACAACACCTGTTCAAAAGCAAACAGGGAGGCAAGTGATGGGATAGGGAAGGGGACTGACTGCCATTTGACAGCTTGGGAAGGCTTACCCTTTGGGAAGGTCAGGAAGCAGCTCTTCAGAGACAGAGGCTGACTAGAACCACCTCTCATGCTGCCTAGTCTCCAGGAGGATACAATTGTTCATTACCTGTGGGATGTTGCTTAATTTTAGTTCAGTAGGAAACAAAAAACCCCTTTATATCCCATATGCCATGGTAGTCAGAGCCACCTGACAGGAAGGATTGCAAGCCAACGTTTTAATAACACATCAAACTTCCAGCTTCAACACAAACTTCCAGCCGCAAGTGTTTCACCTTGACAAACAGCCTAACCAAGCACCCTGTCAGAAGTGAAACGCTGCTCATTTGGACCAAAAGAGTAAAAGTGGTATGTATCTTGCAGCTGATGGAAACAGGAAAGAAGAGATTGAGAATGCAGTTACCGACAATATAACAAACCATTTCCTTGGTGTCAATGTCTTGTTGAAGACATAGTCAACTACAGCTTTATTTTTAAGTCATCTTTCTTCCAACATGGAAATTAATTACATTTGCATACTTCTTTCTACCCACAGGGTAGCCATTGAAGAGGTTTTCATATTAGTAATCATCATCACTAAAATCAAAGTAGCTGAGAGTATTTTAGGATAACCATGCAAACTGAAATATTATTTCTATACGCATCAGCTACAATTAAGGGGTTTCTTTGATTAAGGTATCTATAGTAGTGAACATGGGAACCTCATGCTTTACTTCTAAGTTTTCTTTCTTCCTTTTATAATTTAGCATGCTGATTTTGAAAGTAGAGCAAATTCTTATCACTTAAAAATTCTACACAGCCTCTGTACTGGACCTTCTAATTCACACAGTACCTTGAAGGTACTCCTTTCAAGCATTACTTCAGTATTTTGAAAATTCATTGTGCAGAGGGCTGCTTCTCCTTTCATTTTCTTTCTGAGAAATGCAAATCTCCCAACTTCTAAACTTCTGCGTACTTTCACTTTCTGACTGCTAATTCTGTTAACGCACTAGTACCAAAATTCCCTCAGAGTTCATAGTTCCCCTTCTTTTTCTATTTTTTTTCCTTTTTCAGAGGGTTGATTTGGTCTTTTTTTTTTTTTTGCTTTTTCAAGTCTTCCTTCTTGCAGTTCTTTACGTTCTCCTGATCTTCAATCCCAGTTCTAGAGTGTCTTCCATTATCTCCTTCCCAGCAATATCATCGAAATGACAGATAAATTATATTTTCCCTATCTTCTCCATAAATTAATATCAAGGTCTTTTAAAGTCTGTGTGCCTAGAACTCATACATAATCCTGTCAACCTTTCACAAGCAGCCCATGCCTCTCAGCTTGGGCTCTGCAAGTACCCTTTCTGTTCAGGTACATATCTCTTTCCACATTCATGGCTTCCCTGTTTCAACTGATCTAAATTCTAGTCTAATCCCAATCTGGAATCATAACTGCAGCAATGAGGAAAAATGGGCCATTGAAAAAAAAGCCCCGTAACACTCATATTTTCTTTTGTTTTACTCCTAAGGCCTTCAATTTTAGGTAAATTGAAGCTCTCCTCTTTCCAGAGCCACACAGCCATTACCCTCCCTAGAGGGTGTCTTCACGGACTCTCTAACCTGGATGCTAAAAACAAACAAACAAACAAACAAACAAACAAACAAACAAACAAAAAAGGCAAGAAAATAGATGGATTTTTAGCACTTCTTCCTTCCTCCAATCCTTAGATCTCATAGTTTAAATTATACCAACTATTCACAACTGCTAATTTATAAATCTCAGCAGCAGGTCTCAGATGGAAAGCATCAGGCCAAGAGGAGCACAGCACTGCCACAACATTGCTCCCTCCACACCTTTCTCCTTGGCACTACCCACGTTCTGGGAACCTCAGCCTCAGCAAAAGGCGGCTTTAATGCTCCGCTTAGGGTTGGGGTTGTGCCTAGGGTTAGGCTTGGGAAAACCATAAAGCCTAGAGCTCCAGGGATACTGGAACTACAAAAGGCATGCCAAGGGGAGCACGGGGCTGCCACAACATTGCTCCCTCCACACCTTTCTCCTTGGCACCACCGCCTCACAAATGGCTGAAGTGCACCATATTTTAGAACCTTAGAATGCTTCTGGGAGGGCACTCATCTTGACAGGAAGGGTTACAGTATCGGACCAGCCTGAAAATAATTTTTTTTCATGAAACACCCATCTCAAAATCTTTATTTCAGAAACTGTATAGCTCCTGATACTGCTCTGCTGCAGAAATACCACAAAATGGACTTGTCTCCTTTCCACTAACTCGTCACTTTCTAAGAGCTTCAGGTAGATGTAATACATACAGATACTGATGTCAGCACCAAACTGGTATCCTTTGCATAATTTTGCACCATGAATCCCTAAAGACAATGAACCACATATAGTGAAACAAATCCAGAAATATTTAGAAGCCCATATAAAAGTGGGGTTTGTCCATTCTCATAACCACTGTGAAGGCCCTCAGAGAAACCCAGAGTTTTTGTAGAACCTGCAACAAATATTCACACAGGATTCACTGGTGCTTCTGATAATTTTACCTGTCTCAAAATACTCAGCCTTTTCCTGAAAGTCACAGGTCCTCGCAGCATGTATTACACATAGGAAAGACAAAACCATTCACCTTACTGGTATTAGAATAAAGTTTGTAAACATGCCTGCCAAGTCAACTTGTTAAGAGGGCAGGACACGTTAGCATGCGCCAGCATCATTCACAGGCACAAAAAAATTTAAGACATGAGGGTTTTCAGGAAGAGCAGAATTTCAGGTGATCACACAGCATGCTACTTTACTATTTTTAATGGAGAGCTATGTAAAATCTCCCAAAGCTGGGACACAAATATAAAGCCTATGGCAAGGATTATTTCAACAAGCCTCACAATTTTGAAGGCTTCCTGTGATTTCCAAATGCCCAAAGTTGATAATGCCACTGCCACATATGTTTCTTGATACCCTTTTTTAACTGCTGCATGTAAAACTTAGGCTCATGACTTATTTCACTTGAGACATGTCTAATATGGCTTCTCCTAAAATAAACTTTTACTTGATTCTGACAACCAGTTTCAAAGTACTGTTTTCCTTCATATCAATCTCACCAGTACAGCTCACCAGGTACTCATGCCAAATGCAAATTTCCAGAGTAAGAAGTGGAAATAGGAGGGGTAAAAAGGTGCATTTATAAACTTCCACTCTCAGACTGAAAGCTCTCACAGGCATCCTTGCAGAAGAACTACTCTACCACGGTGCAGAGGTATTCCAGCCCCTACCTGACAGACATGGTGTGGAAGACAGGTTCAAGTGGAAACTCCTGGGATGAACTATCCTGATCATATACACAAAGCAGTGGAGAGGACTGTGTTGTTCGCCTTCTTTCTTCACGCAGCAGCAGATGCGTCAGGAGCAAATACATTCTGGAAATGGTAGCATTTCAGCCCTAAACAAGAGATGTTCGAAGCAACCCCGGATTGCTACAACAGAATGCTAACACAATGGCACTCTGCTGTTCCAAGAGTAAGAATTAACATGTTACTTTCCAAGCTGTAGAATCCTGAGTTAACTCTGAGGTAAGGGAAATGAGGGGGAAAACATGCTTTTGTACTTTCAGGGCAACAGGACAGAAAGAGAACAAGGAGGAAACTTAAGAGAACCACAGAAACAAAGAATTTCTATTCCTATGCCAGGTCTATGTGAGATATGACATTTACGTAACAAAACATTACAAGTTTTCACTGCTCTTCCTGGAGGGGAAATCTCTCTAGAAAAACACTGATCCTCACAATTCATTCCCCGCATATTGATGCCCCAAGTACCTGCTGTCTGCTAGGACTGGAAAGCAGTATTTTTAGAACAGCTCTCAAAGTCTCCCTGTGCTTAGCAGCCAGTCTAACTGCTGAGCTGCTTCTCCAACAGCATCTCTTCTCCCAGGGCAATATTATCCTGCTGGGAAGTAACAGACATTATGCACTCACTGAAATATATATACATATATATATATATATATATATAGCAGCACAATACGTACACCAAGAGCAAACAGCGGCCCTGTGATGACTTCTGATGGCTGTATTTACATCTCACCAGTCCATTTGCAGCAGTATGCTCATTTTACCCATGAGGTTTTAATACAATTGCTCAGTTCACATCCAAGCCTGCAGGGTGCTGAAGATCCCAGTTTCTGAGAGCACCTGGACACTTATTGCTCTGCTGTAACTGAGCTACCTATGTTATACAACAGAACTGCTAAATATTTTACATAGGCACGTTCCTTCAATATATTAATGAGATTTAGTCTGAAATCTTCTCAAAATTGCATAGAGCGCACACATCCAAAACTCTCATTGCAAACTCTCTGTAGGAGCTTTCACACGGATTTCTTGACTGACTGTATTTTGCTCTGTTTTCTTTTTATAGAGTGGTCACTAATCTTCTGGTCATAAAAGATTGCTTGCTTCCAGCTTGAAAGCCTCTTGGGAACACAGAACTGTAACCTGCCATTCATATAATAAGTACAGAACATTTCAAAACACCACAACACAGGAATCACAAAGTGAGAACCTGATACAGAATTAAGAGGGCTTGTTTCCTTATCCATGTATAGATCAAGTGAAGCTGTAAATCCATAGCTCATGTTGGATGTCTGTTTCTCTAGCACTGCTACCACAGCCACTAGTACTTCTAGCAGAAATACAGTTCTTACTGATACTTCTTGGAAAGAGTAACTTCACTAAAATATAGACTGGGTCGAACTAACAGGAACACGTATTCTTGGGTAATCTGTTCTTGCCAAAAGAAACATATTGTAGAAAAGATTCAGTCACAGCATATGTACTTTTCTCAAGTCTTATAAACTTTGTAAGGTGAAGTCTGTCTATTACTTGAATTAAAAAACCCTAAGTAATGCTGACAACTTAGATGGCAGCAACCATACATTTTCAGTTATTGCTCAACAAATGTTTTCTCATAGTTGTTTGAGAAAAGGTACATTGCTTGGGAAGAGAAAGAGTTTTGCTATACAGCAAAGCAAAGACACACTTCAACATTTTCACTATTCTTACCAAAAGGGGAAGAGAAGGAAAAACTCTGTTTACAGTGAAAGCAGTTCCTTGTTAATACAAGATTTCCCCTATTTTTCTAATGGCCAAGTCATTCAAATGCCATCACTGGTCCCACACTATTTTAAGAACCTCTTATAAGCATGCCAAACCTTACGCTGCCATGCCACTGAACGGCAGCTGAGATACACAGGCTCCCATGAAGTGAATGAACAGTTTGTAAAGCACTTCCTAATTGTTCAGCAAGAGAGCAGCAATCAGAAGCTGGGACCAGTAGCATCTCTACCTGTAACTACGCCCGCTCAACACCGCTTCTTAAAAGACTATTCTTTTCATTTACTTACATTTTTCCCCAAGGTGTGTGGCCAGAAATTTTTCATGCTGAGTGTTTGTCTCAGATGGGTTTTTAAAGAACAACCATCAGTTTCAGCTCAAACAGTTCAGCTACTACCAAGAGTAAGAGCTAAAGAAAAAAATGTTTTGCATAATATGAAAAAAACCCAAAACAACTGTCAGTCTTTCTTTTCTATTCTAATCCTTTTAAAAGTCACAGTAAAAACAGATTCAGTAGAGGTTAATTCACAACTAAAATCTCCAGAGATGCCAAAAGAATGAGTACTCTTGATTTCCACAGGTAACACAGCTGTACATGCACTGCCTTACAGGTACCCCACGGGGTTCAGAAGACACCTCCTTATAATAATCATTTATCAGTTTGGCTGAACATTGAACTTGGCCAACAGAAGCTGTATTTCTATGACAAGTCTTCAGGAATAAGAAAGAAATACCAAATTCAATAACATAGGTAAAAATGGCCAAACCTAAGGAACAGGAGAAGTAACTGAAGAGCAATACTGCCAAGTTGTCAGAAGACCAGGACTGACATCTGGAAGCAGAAATAAGGTCAGAAACAACTTGGCTGAGAAGAATCATTGCAGTAAAGAGCTGGGAAATTGCCAAGAATGGGCAGACCACAGAGATGGGACAAGTAGCATAAAGAGGAAAACCAAGGGGAGCAGTCTAAACTGGTGCGAGGAGACTGGGAACCATCTCTGGGAATGGGAGAGATGCTGGACACAGATTTCAAGGGAGAACCAGCCAGCTTCTGCAGAAAGAATAAAGTACCAACTAACCTGGGTGTCCAACTCAAGACACCCACGATTCTACTTTGGAAGAATACAGCCTTTTACTTAATATATGCTTAGCCTTTTCTATGAAACTGAAACCAGATCTTAAATCAGGCACACAAAAACTGAGAAATATTGTACTGACCAATGGCAAAAGGAATATTTTCAAAGACTTGCCTTGCACCACACAGAAACTCTGGGGAGTGGTAGAGTTATGTCACAGGAAGGTCCTCTGGAAGGATGCAGCTCTCAATTAAAAAAACAACTTTGTCCTCCTCTTCCTTTAATCTCCGGCTTTGATTGCTGTACAACTTCCAATTTCTGCAACAAATAAAGCTGTTACACTCACTCATGGTCTTTACTGAACAGTTCATCCCCAGATTAGACCCATCCTATGCACTACATACAACAAGAGAAAAGCAGATCATCTAACTAAAGATTTAGCATAATTGGAATCCACAAGGCCAAACTGTGGTTACATGGATTGCTCTTTTAAGACAGCTATTTGGACAGCAGTGTAGGTCATTTGCAGTTTAAAATGCTGTATTCATACCTATAACTGTCATGTTTATATGGAGCAGCATTGCTTTCCATTCGGCAGGGAACCAGTTTCAAACACTTCTCCCAGTCTCAGAAATAATGATGGATGGTCCACCCACACTTTGGGAGTAGAAGTTATGATCACTAGAAAACGTCGAGGATCATGTTCATCATCCATGCTCATAGAAATATGTAACGGGACAACAAAGCAAGTTCCTGAGTCCACAGGGAGTTAAGTGTCACAGGCCAAATCTTCCAGCTTCTAGCTGTGGTACCAACTTTTAAACATAGATATATATACAAGACTTTTCTACTGACATTACTGTGTACTGGTATCATGTTAATTGTTGCTGTAACTGTGTGATACCATAAAATTTTGAACTTTAAAAAGTGACCCATAAAACTTGGAAGGGATAAGATAGCCATGAGATAATTCTCTTGTGCAGATGATGTTCGTTCTCAAAAATGGAAATGCTGAGAAATGCTCTACAGACTTCTGGATCTGGACAGGAAGACTTATCCCAGATTTTACATTTTATGTGTAGCATCTTCCACAAGACAATACCTGAGAACCCTTTTTAAAAGAAATTGCACAATGTTCAATGAGTTTTAATATTTACAGAACTGTTACCAAATTAACAATGCACTTAGCACTTCATGGTAAAAAATGTAACAGAAGAATGGCACGAAGCGCTCAGCAAGTAGCTCTGGTGACTGAAGATATTACCACACTGCTGTTCAAGTTTACGACTTCCCAAGCAAAGTCAATGGACCAAATCAAGTGAAAAGTCTTCAGAAATGTCAAGCCAACAGTTTAAATTAAGCCACTGAACTTTGTACTAAAGTTGCTGAAGCGTAGGGACACATTTCGTTCCACCTGCCCTGCTGTGGGAGGTGGTAGTTTCCAGCCTAAAGAATGTAAAAAAGTAGCTACGGGATTGAAAGAATTGTTAGGGGCAAGACAAAATGTAGGTGGGTAAAGGGAAAAACTAAAAAAAATTAAATCTTTAGAGATTTTTAGAGATCAATACCTACTGTATTCAGCGCAGCACAAAAAATACCCTCCACAAGTTGGTTTTTGAAAGAGCGCTATGAAAAATTAGAGGCTTAGCAAACTATGAAAAATTATTCCCGTAACACTGGTCATCACAGAGAAAATGTAGAAAAAGAGTTGGAAAAAAAACAGAAGAGACTCCAAGCAGGCCAAGTATTTTTAAAATTCCTGATACAAAGCCATTTCATTCTGAAGTCTTATTATAACTCTTAAAGACTGGACAATTGTTTAAAAATTCTTCTTAAGTCTGAATCCAAGCCTCAGACTGCCAAGGGTTAAGACCTGAAGCAAACACAAACCAGAATTATAGAAAGGTCCAATGCCTAACCTTAGCAGTAAACCCAGCACTGCATTTCAACACAATAGATTTAACGACAGAGAATCAGTGGAAGAACAAATTCTCAGCAAATCTCTGTGCCTCCACTGCTAGCTCTAATTTCCACGTTAGAGACTTATTCTATTCATGGCAAGGAGAAATTCCAGGCATCAAATTCTTTCTAATCACATTTCACTTTGCTGGAAAGAAGTTAGAGAAAACTCAGAGATACAACAGGGTAAAGCCAGGTAAAGCAGTTTTTCAAGCACAGAGTTAATCTGGACTTCCTAGCCTTGTATAAAAGGAGGAAACTGAGCATGTGCAGAGGCATTCCCAGGAACTGATTACAGCTGCAGGATTCTGCACAGTTTGCAACATTGCAGTAAGGGTACCTGAGCTATAAACTGCCCCAAGGAATTGAAGTGTGCTGTTTCCAAAGATTTGCAACATCTGTACATATATGCTTCCTATAAGTAGTCATATGGTGGGAAGAAAAATTATTTTTCTAAAAGTTTAGATGCATGGTAAAACGTATTATTTTGTTAAGGAAGACTAAAATACCCATGGCTTGTGAGAGCTGATGACCCCAACAGCTCTAAAATGTCTTACCTAGCAATGGGACTTAGCAGCATGCAAGCCTTGTACCAGGCCTTAGTCTGCAGGTTCTCACTCAGAGTGACACAGCCCCACTTGCTTCCCATATGCTCAGATTCAGGATGCATCTGCCAGGGAAGTCCAGCTGTAAAGCCCAGCCCCTGCTTTTGCATCCTCCCCAAGCCCACCCCAGCTAGAGCTACAGGTTCGCAATACTTCCAGATTTTTTTCAGGAATTACAACTCCAAAGTGCTCCATTGGCAAATGCTACCTAACATTGATGAGAAGCACACTGGATGAAGTTTTCTATCACTATGTCCTGTATCTCTTTCTATCCTCCTTCCTGTACTCTCTTATCCTCTACACTCATTTCCCTTCACATCCTTCCTCTACATCCACACTCCTTTTCTCCTATGCTACTCCCTTTTACCTCACTCAGTTACCTCCTTCACAACATCTGTTCTGTCTGCAACAAACTGGAAGAACACAGCCATATTTAGAGAGAAGCAACTCACACACAACAGGCTTCTCTGTGAGCACACCACAGCAGCAGATGCACAAACAAGATGCAGGCATTCATGAGATACACAAGCATATCGAAGAGCTCATACTTGCATGAGTGGGGCAGGTCTAAACATAACAGCTCAAGAATGTCAATGTCTTTTTGAAAATATCTTGCTGGTTTCCTATAAGATCTAAGCAGTATCTCACTGCTGTACATAATGAGTACTTCAGTGAATACTGACACACATTCAGAAACCTCTGTTGCAGAAAAATCCTTGCTACAAGCTGGGCAGAAAGTCTCCTTCACCTAAGGTCAAGATCTCAACTTGTCCGGAAATTAGGGGGAAAACTACGTTACTCTCTTATATATCATCAAGACAGTTTTAGCTAAGTTAGGATGTAGCTTGGTACTTCAATTTCCCAATTCACTATTTATTGCATATTTGGTAAAATTATAATAAATTCAAGAATTTTACACCCAATGGAAGTTCAGAAATAGCCTTCTTGCTGAGTGAATGCACTTTACTGAAGGATTCAATTGCTGTTTTCAGGAAGTGCTAACATATTTCTGTAGTACTGGCACCTGCCTTTCCTCTGCAAGACAGGAAGGTGGCTGGATCAATAGGCTGACAGAAGCACAACGTCCACCTGTGTTGGCTCATGGAACGTCATTAACCCCAGTTTCTGGTAAAATAGAGCAGTAACTGCCAGGAAAGCCTGGCGTGTTTGCCTTCCATTATCTCCTGTACACCTCCCTTACCGTGTACCACACAAACCACAAACACTGGCTATGACCCTACCACTCCACTGCGCAGTCAAGACACACACCCTCTTCTCAGTCACGCCCTTAATTTACAATGTCCCTGTTATTTTCTGTACTTCACTTGATCTGCTCTTCATTCTCGACCTGCTTTGTCTTGGTTGTTCCTTGGTTTTGCCTCACATGCCACCAGTCTGTGGTGACGCTTCTCTCACAATAAGCAAAGCTCTACAGAGAACAGAACATGGGGAGCAAAGGAAGGACGGCAGCAGTAGCAGGAACTGCCTGTGAAACAGAAAAGGGAAATGCCTCCTTCTATCTGAGAGCCAGAAGAATCAAATTCATCTGTAGTAAAGAGTTTATCATATTAGGTAAAGAAGCAATAGGTGTGATTTAAACACATTTGAGGCTACGCCTCTCTGTCCAACAGATGTGAATGAAGTAGATACACCCTAAAGCTTTCTTCTTCCAAGGTCAACAACATTTTCCAACAATGTTTCTGCAAAGGATGTCTGTTTGAGATTTAGGTAGATAATCCAACAATGGAGAGGAAATTCAGTTTGTCAGACAAGAAACAGGAAGGGAAGTGGCAAGCAGAAGCAAAGAGCGCTTAAGACTGAGCTCTGAGCTGTGCTGCTTGTGTTATTTGATCTCCCATCTCTCTTCAAAGAAAACAGGTACAGGTTTCAAACTTCATCTCCAAGCAAGGCAATTTCTCTTCATATCCAGTCAAGAAATGGGGAAGTTTTTCCAACAAAGACATCCACAAAGGGGGTCCAAGAGGTATTGTTATATTCTAATGGTGCATCTTATGCACTAGCAATCGAGCAATTAAAATTTGTTTTAGCAGAGCACAGCACAGAAACCTGAATTAAATCTTAACAAGGAAACAAGAACCGAAAGGGCATCCTTGGCCTTCTCATTCCTTCCTAATTCTAGTAAAATAATACAGAGACTGAGGAACCAGAACATACAGAAAACAAAGCAGTCATTTCTCCTAACAGTCAGTTCACTCCACAGGGAGAACTTCCATTTAATACAGCAACTGTACAGTCAGACTGGACTTGAACAGGTCTAAGAGATGACTAATGACATCCAACCCTCAATATATCTGAGACGTTAAGATCAAAAATTCCGCTACCTGAGAAGGGGTACAGCCTTCAGTCTCAGCTGACAGCAAGCGAGACAGATGTAAGCAAGTTTCCGCAGAGGTGTCATCACTGTCTTCAGTAAGGGAGCCAAACATCCTCTGAAGATCACATGGCTCTTTTGCCACTCTTTGGCAGGGCTCTTTCTTTCTCCATGGCTCCCTGCAAGCTACCACCCACTACAGATTAAGTTAAAATTAGCTCATTAAAAATAAATTAAATCATAGGCAAAGTTGTCATGTATCTAGCAAAATGCATACAGCCTAGATACAGATACTGGAAAACAACCCTGAAATCATATTTTTCTATCAAGTTAGTACTGCAGCAGAGAACAGTGAGTAAAAGAGGTCACATCCACCTCAAACTTTGAAAGTGCCAGAACTTCTAAATTTAAGAACACTGAATGTCGAGTTCCTGCCAAAAATACATACGTCCCCCCCCCGCCATTTGCTCCCACCTAACATTTGCATAGAGAGTCAGAGAGACTTGTGAAAAAACTGGCAAGATATTGCATTCTCTGAGTTCCTAGAAGCAAGGCAGCCCACTGAATTAAGATCTTCAGAAGCAGGAAGAAAAACTTAATAAGCTTTTAATTAAGAGCTTTTGTGAAAAGCACTAGCACACAGTTGTTCTGCAGTGGGAAACTGCAATGTAATCTTACTCTCAGCACAACAGGGTTTTTAGAATTTGAGGGCAGAGACAAAGATGAGTTTCTGCCTCTGTTGCTTAAGAAGTAACCCAGCAAGATCTTCCCAGCTGGGTCTCTACTGCCAGCCTAGACAAGCTCAACACCAGAGGTTTCTGCAGAAGGATGATATTGGCCTGGGGATGGAGAGCTTCTGTCGACACCGTGCTGGACCACCCAGCCAAAAGCCCCTCTCGTGTCTCTGCAGTCCACGCTGGGCTCTGATCAGCATATATTGACTTTATTCATGGTACGGGGGGAATGTACGCCACTGGGATAAAGCTTCAAGTTCATTCTTAACGCTGCTCCGCCAAACCCATATAAGACGGACGATGGTGCATCCGTACTGCAAAGGCACTTCTACCATATTTCACAACCATATTCCAGCTCAATAAACGGGCAAAAATCTGAAATATGCACCAAACTAAACACACAATCTGCTTCCTTTTAAGGCTTCTCAGCATGGGAAAGGGATCATGAAACCCGGCCTGTAATAAATTTGGGGAGGTTAAACATCATCCCTGTATTCGATGTCTGGCTCCCGTGTCCTCCCCAGAGGCGGCTGTTTACGCGCTGTACCATCCACACACGCTGTTTACACGCACCGCCGCAGCCCGGCACGGCTCGGGACGAGCCGCACCG
>VZTI01000835.1:247038-338927 GCA_013397865.1 Struthidea cinerea
GGCCCCCTGCGGCCTCAGCCGGGCCGGCATCGCCCGCCCGCCCGGCCGTCCGCCGGGGCTCGAACGGGAGCGCTTCAGGCTGCCCCCGCCGGCCGCCCGAGCCAGGGTGTCATCTCCAGCTCCGGAGGATCAAATAACTATAGAAACTAGGATTCTCTTGCATGTTCATCTGCAGTCAAGCATTGGAGGTTTTGAGAAAGAAAATGTCACCGGTTGCAAAGCACCCACACCACGGCTATGATGTTTGAGCCAAATAATTTGAGCCAACAATCCAGATTTGGTTTTGTTTTCTAATATTTTATCACGGAATCAATTATATTGGAAAAGACCTCTGAGATCGAGTTCAATCTATGACCATGTCAACTAGACCATGGCACTGAGTGCCTTATCCAGTATTTCCTTGAACATCTCGAGGGATGGTGACTCTACCGCCACCCTGTGCAGCCTATTCCACTGTCTAATCACCCCTTCTGTGAAGAAATTCTTCCTAATGTCCAACCTAAATTTCCCCTAGCACAGCTTATCACTATGTCCTCTTGTCCTGTCGCTGGCTGCCTGGGAGAAGAGGCAGCTACACCCTCCTGTCATGTGGTTGTAGAGAGCACTAAGGTCCCGTCTGAGTCTCCTCCAGGCTAAACAGCCCCAGATCCTTCAGCTCCTCCTCATAGGACATGTGCTCCAGACCATTCACCAGCTCCACTGCCCTTCTGTGGACATGCTCCAGCAGCTCATTGTTTTTCTTGAACTGAGGGGCCCAAAACTGGACACAGCACTCGAGATGTGGCCTGACCCATGTGGAGTACAAGGCAAGAATCACTTCCCTAGTCCTGCTGCTCACACTGATATGTTAGCATGCTCATTCCATCCATTCATCCCTCTCCACACTTGAAGTTGCTCAATAGCTGTCTCACTCACATGCAGGTGTTGAAATTGCTGTGTAGCTGGAGCCAGGGCTCCATTTCTTAACCAATTTCTGTACCACGCTGCTATCAATGAGAGATTTATCATGCTCGAGCAGGGCTAAGAAACATTTGAAAGAATGTAGGAAGAGGTCACAGTCCAGCTCTGGCTCATTCTATTTTCTTTACATGGTGCACAAAAGCCAAGGAGAACACAGATTACTCACAAGTTATCTTGTGGGAACTCTCAGGGAGAGAGGTAAGGGGCTCCTGCATGGAGGAAAGATGCTGAAGTGGGGAATTACACAGACTCACTTGTCTGGATGCCTCCAGCCAACTGTGCATGACCTGCAGAGGACCGCTGCCAAGAACCAGCTAAGTCAGTCCCAACAGCGCTCTAGTGTACGAATTTTAATTTGCCTGTTGCAGTTCCCTCATGCTGGAAGCTGCCAGCTGAAGTCCCCAGTACAATCTGAATTGGGATAGAGAAGCCAGGAGAGACAGCTTGAATTTTTCATTTTTCTTTCTGCATGTCATTGGTGAAATTCCATGAAGGACTCCCTGCTTCAAAATCACACAGAACTTAGAGAGAAAAGGTGTCTTCAAACCATAGTCAAACATGCATAATTTTTCACATTTACCTTTGCCCACAGTTTAGCACAAAGCTAATGAACCCTGCCACATTTTTTTAACAAAGAGACAGAAAATAAGAGTTCCTCTGCATACCATGCAAACTTAAAGCCATCCTCGCATAAAAGCATGAAATATACTTGGTGAGAACAGGCTAGAAGGCAAGTAGACATTGTCACTAGCACCCTTCAATTCAAATACAGATCTTGACAGCATTAAGAAGCAAAAAAATCATAGTTTATTTGCAGCTGATGACAATTTCAATCATCATCAACCAAAATACAACCTTTGTAAACAGCAGACGTGGACAGCTCCCCACCAAGGGCTCTGGGAAGAACAATGTTTACTACTGATACTAACTTAGCATTAGGGAACCGAAACAGCACTAAAACCCAAGGGACCAGAAGGGCCTTATGTTGCACCAGTGATGAAGGAGAATGTGGAGAATCACCATGTTATTTGTAGGAAGAGCAGTCTGAATTACCCAGAGCAAAATACAAGAAAACACAGCAGGGTAGGAATGGATAGGCTAGAGAGGTTTTCCATGTACCTCATTTTTTTGGTAAGATTATGTTTTCTTAATCTAAGAAATCCATAAGTAACAAAACCTCACAAATAGAGGGGAATTGTATTTCAGTAGAGTACTTAGAGAGCTGCTCTGGAACCATTACCAGGTTTAAGATTATTTCACATTTTCTTCAAAGGTGTGTAAGTATGTATAAACTCACTGACAACTCTATTTGTGGACAACCCAACAGCTGATGCTGCGATAAACAAAAGAACTGGGCTACCACATAAAAGTTCTGGAACAGATGATAAAGCATACTGTTCAAAACTTTTACTATTTTTTAATAGCCAAATCTCAGGTTATACATCCAGGAAAAGAACACAAAGCTATACCTTGGGAAAACAAGACACACACTGGGAAAACATCAGAGTGAAAAGCTACTGACTCTGAAAAAGGCATCAGGGTCATAAGGGACAGGGAATTGAACACAAGATACCAACTCAACATGGTGTGTTAAGCAACAAAATGTGACACTCACCTTGGAAGCACAATCAATAGTGTACAAAGAAAGCAGGGATTTTACCTGTATGTAGATCAATGAAAAAATCTGTAATAGAAGTTTATCTCCTTCCTAAAAGAAGACTGCAAATCTGTGAGGGGACTAAGGAAAGCAGGTATAACACAAGATTTTAGGAAATCAATCCATGCACTTCATTGCAAAATATTAAAGGCTTTTTTTTTTTTTAATTTTCAAATGGATTCCAGCAGGAAAACATAAGATACTACTAACTTCTTTGTAGAGCCACCCCCTCTTCTTCTCCCAGATGTGAAAACTGAAGTCAAATTCTATTCACCACACAGACATGCTCTTTCTACAGAGATTACTAGCTACTGAAATATTCTATCAAGAGAAAACATAATTAGATTTTATGCCCTTTTCAAGAGCTGATGCCTTTCTCTGGCATAAAAGCCTTCACAGGTCAGACTAAATGAAAGGTGTCAAACTCTCACCTTAACTACTAATATAAAGCAGGAAGGGACCTGAATGTCCAATCTCAGCTGATAAAGGGCTTTATGGAGTTTCTGCCCTTATATTGAACAATACAAATTTTTATACATCCGATAATCAATCCCCTCAACACACTACTTACCCTCATCTTCCTCAGCATGCCAGCAATCCAACAACCTGTAACAGATTTCTTCCTGCCCAGAATCCCAGAAATCATCCTGCTATGACTGTTAGTGAGGTATGGCTGCTACAGAACCAAAAGCCTGAGACAATAGCTAACACATCTTAGACATTTGTGACCTCAGAAAGACTTCAAAACTTTCCCCACCAAAAAAGCCTCAAAAATTCCTGTCACAAATTGACTTGGAAAAGTTCATATTCCTCTTCCTTTGAGTGGTAATGAAGGACAACACAATACAATTTCACAGTAGCACAGTTTATCATTAGAACTTACGAATTACAAGCCAATTTCTGTTTTGCTATTTTTCCATAGCTCCTTTAAAGCAATAGTAGCAATATTGCAGATTTTTAATATCTTGTTCTAGGTCACAGAGATTTACTTGTATCATTTCCTCTGTTACTAAAAATCTTTAGGGAAATTATTCCGTTCCATTTCACTGCAGTCCATTAGTACCTACAAGCCAGGCAAAAAAGAATATTGCACAGGAAAACCTCGGTCAGGACACACCAACCTCAGCTTGAAATAAAAATATATTTTTTATGTTTAGCTATGAAAATACATTATTACTTGAAATATATTACCTTCTACTGATCTAATTAAGCCACTATTAAAGTGCTAATCTTGTTGCTTCTTCCACTTTCAGTGTTCAAGAGCATTATTAATGAACCTACTGTAAATCCTGAAATAAAGCATAGTCCACTTCAAGAAGCTTTCTGTGTTTACAGAATTTTCTTCCTACAGACTGTCAACCAAGTCATTGAGGAGTGTGCCACTTACAGAAATAACTGATTAATGCTTTTCTGAAGATAGCTGCAATAAAACTATGCCAGAGACAGAAAATTCAGCAGGCAGATTTGGAAAACAAAAGATGAGGAAGGATCTTAAGGATCCGGCTATTATTCTGTCAACTACAGTTTATGACTGGAATTAAGCTGTTGTGCTCTTCAGCTTTAGACAAGACACATATTTACAATACACGTATTCTAAATGACCACATATCAAGGTAGCATAAAATTCATCATGTTAACAAAGCTGCTACAGTTCTGTATTTGTAAGTTTTCTAACCACAAGCTTAAACAACAGATACTGCTTACCACCTGCATTCTGTGGCTGCATTTTTACATGATGACTTCATTTAATGCTCTTCTTATGAGTAAAAGGTGTCAATCTATTTTGTTCCAGGCTTTCACTGAAAAGATATTATTTTAAATGTTTTCTTTCGAAAAAAGCATCTCATCCAACCTGGTACTCTCCAGAAACTTTAAAAGTGAAGAGAGATTTACACCACCCAGTGAATAATGAAGCTCTTTGTAACACAAATGCACCCATTCTGGAAGCAGAAAATATTTCAAAAGTGAGGGTTTTTTAAAGATGCTTTGTTTTCCTTTTGAGAGGCACAACTGAAATACTAAATGTGTGATACTTTTTAAACATCAACCCCTTTCTTTCACTTTTCAACATATGTACACATGGGCCTTCGTTAAACACTCATATGCTTATTGCTCTGTACTAACTTGGAAGAACAGTTAACGGCCTAAAAGATTTCCAGAGTAAATGACCCAGCCTATTTTTTATCATCATAAAACATGTAAGCAGTTCTGCAATATGTGTTTACAGCTCTATAAATACAACTGTGTTTGCAGGATTGGACCACAGAGAGAACATTTTAATTGTTGAAACGAGATGTCGTAACACAGACAGGTCCTAACACTGATAGAGCCACAGCCTGTGATGTCAGTCTCAACAGCATTTAGCACCCTCTGACTCTCCATCATGGAAAACAAATAGGAGGAACAAGAGCAGCAGTGAAAGGTCTTTGCAAACTGTGCTCTTTACTTATTCAATACAGATTATTAGCACTACTTATATTTGTGATTCTAAAACCAGTACGAGCCTTTTGGTACCGTGTCAACCATTTGTCCTCAACAACCCAATTTCACAGATTCCATCTTGCAAAATCTACCAAAAAATAGAAACATGCACTTTTTTAGTAAAAGCCAGTAGTGTAGCACAAGGCACAAGACAAAAACATCAATATGTTTAAATAAAAACATTTTGTGTATTAGGGAAAAAGCTGTAATCAAATGCATAGGACTCAGGGCATTAGTGAAACAAATTATTTTTCCCAAAAGAAGCATTAATATCTCTCAAGTAGGACAGCACTCAAAGTCCCAAGACAATTATATAATTACTTATCTTAGACAGAGTATTATGTTACACAATATTGGAATTGAACAATAGTCCCTTGAGCAAAGCAGTATTTTGATACCTATTACAGTATTTTCACACTGTCCTAGGTAGTTTAGCGAACCATTAGGAAGTTTTGACGCTAACATTCTACTGGATCAAATAATACACATGTTTTGTTAATTATTAAATCCTTAAATATCCAGTAGATTTCATTTTAACGCTTGATCCCCAGTGGAACAAGCCGACTGCTAAAAATAACTATATGTCTGTCTATGATGTGGCAATCTTCCTGCTCCCTTCCAAAAGGAGTTGCCGCAGCACCATTAGGTGAGGCTTAGTGATTCTGGCTGAGAAAGGAATAACGATCACTTGAACCATCAACCTACAAACCCCTGCAGTAGGGCAGACCATGGAAGAGTCCTTGACTACCAAACCCACGTATCATTCCCACTCTTCTAACAGACATTTAAATACCTGCCATGTGGCTTTATATTTATTTTTAGCTCCTTTTTAAAATGTTTTCCCCATGGAAAAGGCTTGTGAGTAATACTTTGGAATCAGAGTGATAAGTTAAAAAGACTCTTATAGACATCAATTATCATTTTAGTGTATGTAAAGAGATAATATGGTAACTAGGTTGTGGAAAACAAAGGACGTTTACAGCACTTGAACAAATGAACTCACTTCCACATGATCAACAGAACATGAAAATCTGAAATCAGAGTTGATTTAGACGGCAAAAATAAAGTCCTACACATAAAAGGAATATAAACTGACTCATTACAGAACAGTAGCTTAAAACAGCCAGAATTAAATAGTCAACGTGTGCTCATTCACTGAAGTCATCAATTTTAGAAACAATAAGTGTTGCATGCATCTGTTCAGACTGAATGTAAATCAGACACTTGGCTATAAGCTTCAGCCAAGAGAAGAAGTTACTACAGCTCTCTCCCCTCTCAGTATTTCCTCATCTTCTTTCTAATCAGCTTGTCTGAAGTTATTTGAGTTTCCACGTGTCAGAGTTACACTAGCATTTATTTCTTAAAGGCTTGTACAGGCAGGGACACTGAAGGAAGAAAGTGTTCCTCTGGAAAAACAGTTCTTAAACAGAACCAGTTAACATTGACCACAGTCATGGTTTAAGCACTATATAATGCTTCTTACTCCCATAAATCCCACTTCCTTACCAGTGGGGGACTGAAAAACATTACCATTCCATCTATTACAGGTTTATTGGGTAGCAAACCTACTGGAGAGAAAGCAGCTTGTACACACATTTTACAACCTCGGTCAACTCCTCATCTCTGAAAATAGCTCTGTTCTGAGAAACTCTCTGAGATACCTGTCTACTTACAAAACTCTTCCTCAACACATCAAGTGAACTCCCAGTTCCGTACCTTGTATTATTTCTAATAGCAAAACATGAACAGAATTTACAGTAAAGTCACAAAAGACAACTTCACTTCAAAACAGAATGATAACTTCTGCAGCTTGTTCTGGATTTCACATTTTTATTGCAAGTACATGACAAGTACCCAGAACTTGCAGCTTTATGCTTGCCTTCTTTTTAACATTTAAATGCACATTGAGGTCAATCTGTTGGAACACTCAGGAGTAGATACCTTCCACAAAAACACTGCATGAAAGGATGCAGCAAGCACCGTCTTCTTACTTTAGTCTCTGTTTTGTGTAGAGTGCTGATGAACCCCGAATTCCCATGGCTAGGTCTCTTGACGAGGACTTCAGTATCCCTTCCTTCCTCTGAATCTTGCCCTGGTATCCAACTGAAAATTGAAGTCAATATATTAAGAGCAGGTATTTTCCAAAAGAAGTATTGTAGAGTGTTTGTGCTACTTTGGCACTTTGTAACATCAGAACAAAGGCCAGAATAACGCTGAAGAAAACTAGTGATATAGCCAACAAGCCACAGGGGATTCCAATGAAAGAGACATTATATGATCTTAAACCTCACACAAAATGAAAATTACGTGATAAGCTTCCTGTGCATTCTGAAATAAACAACCTAACAACATAAATGACAGAACAGCAAAGTAGGATTGAAAGGAATACATGAAAAACAAGGTAGGGTAAATCTGCTTAGATCAGTTTTGCAAATGTAACTGATAAACTGAAGGAGGAAAATTCAGATTTGGTTGAAGTGGGAGTCACTGTAAATGTCTGTGAGGAGAGGGATAACTTAAATACACAAAGTTTCTGGAAAAAATAGAAATAAATCAGTAAAAACAGAAATAGTATTTAGTTTGTAAAATCTGCAAGTTTATTCTTGGCAATTACAGGAAAAGCATTTCATGAAAGGCTAAAGATGAATGTAAAGCTAAAATAAAAGCCACAGTGCAATACTTACAGAAGCTAAACTGCAAGTTTTTTCTCAGTGCAGCAGAAAAACATACTTTGATCTTGCGAGAAATCTTCCGAATTTAGATAGCCAGTCTTGAAGATGGCAGTGACAGATTGCAACTCAGCCATATTCTGATATTAGACTGAGGAGGTTTCTTCTACCACCACTAACTAACCTTCCAGAATTCAGAACTGCAGCAAAATTTGTAAAGAGCTAGACTCATGATGACACAGCTTGTCCAATAACCAAGCAGCTTTCACTTTAGTACACTTTAGATATTGAAGTAGGGCCAAGGTTTAAAGTTTACTTCTCTGATAAGACTTTCTATTTTTCCTTCTTTCAAGGAAAATAAAACAGCATCTAGGCAAAACCCCCGATGATTTTAGCATACTGTAAATTGTATCTGCTTTTAGTGTCTAATGTGGTTTGGACACTCTTTAAGTTTCACTACTATAACAAATAACAAATTTGACTGAGCATGATTATTGAAATTCACAGAATTAACAGGACAAGAAAAAAAATCACTCATCAGCCTTAAAATTTGGAACAGTTAAATAAAAACATTTAAGAGCCAGGCCTCTTCCTGCACAACTGAACACATGTAGCTAGAAACTTCGTTTCATCAGGCTCCCTTAACAATCCATAGACACAAAAATACAGGCACATCACCTGGAGATATATGTTGCTACTGCAGCTTTATGTAGGTATTTCAAACTTTCAATACACAGCATCTTCCCATCCACAGAAATAATAATTTGTCACTTTATGGATTAATATGGTTCATACAGGAGAGGTATAAAGGCTGCTATGACTAATACAAAATGGAAGAAAAATTTAAGGTACTGTTTCAGCTGAACACTCTTTATTACGTATCACATCAGCTAAAAATATAAATAAGCCCTGCACTTCCCATGCATAGAAAGTTTTAATACCATCTTTACCACATCTTAAATATGGTTTAAATGTTATGGAAACACAAGCAAAAAAATTCTGGACAAGAAACTCCTATCAAAATACGGAAAACTTTATCTAATTACAATTTTAAAAATTACTTGTCATTACCCTATAAGATAGTTCATCATATAAAAATAAAAACTGTTATTTATCGCAAATTCTAGGACTCCAAGAAAATTAATGATTCAATGTGAATTCAACGCAAGATCCAACAGTGAGTCTCACTTCATTTCATTGAAACATTCCCTATATAGATGCTTTTCAACGACCCTGCAGACAAAAAAGTTTGTCGATATTCTATCTTACAATTACCTGATCTACTAATACTTTTTAACGCAAAACTTTACTAAAAACAGTAATGAAAATACCTGCCTCACTTACCTGTGACATTCTAAGCCTAATCCAATCTAAACATGACTTTTTTCAATTTTTCCTACTCTACAGCTTCTTCTTCATGAGAACTGAGTACAACATCCATAGTTTAATCAGGATTCAAAGGCAAGAGCTGTTAATGATACCCGCCTTACTGAAATAAAGTGTTTTTCTTCAAAAGAGGCGAAAAAAGACAGGAAGCATCCAGGCCAGCAGCAGAAGACATATCATACTTACCATCGATCTTTTGCATGCAAAGAATGTCACTTGCAAACTCCTACAGTGTCCTTCCCTCAAGCATTGTTTAGGGCTTTTGTTTTCCTAGTAGATGAAAAAAGAAGGGATTAAAAATTTTATTTCTGCAGCTCGTTAAAAAGACATCAAAATACTTCACAGAATCATAGAACAGAATTACCGAATATTCTGATTTGGAAGGCACTCACAAGGATTATCTAGTCCAACTCTTAAGGGAAGGCCAACACAGGGATCGGACCCACGACCCTGGCGTTATTAGCACCACGCTCTGGCCAACTGAGCTAATTTGGCTTGGAAGGGGCCTTTGAGGATCATTTAGTTCCAACTTCAGAGAAGTTCACTGGGGATGTCGCTTCGGTACGGTGACTTGCACTCTCCTCTCAGCTGTAATTCCCTAAGCTGCTGCAAAAACGAGGTAAGAGGCCGTAGAAAGGTCCCTGCCCCGGGAGGGCAACCGCGCTCACCTGCAGGACGCAGGGGCTCTCCAGCAGGCACTGCCGCAGGTCCTCTCTCACGCCGCCGCAGGCGCGCCCGTCCTCCTCCTTATCCTCGTAGTACTTGGGCATGGCGGCGAGCCCGGCGCTACGCCCCGCTGCCGCCCGCGCTGCGCCCACCGCCAAGCGCGGCCTCCATCCCCAGCGCTGCGGCCGCTTCCGGCGGGGGCAGGAAGGGACGGGGCGGCTCCGGGAAGGATCCCGAGCGCCTGCGCCGCGGACGGTGCCGGAAGGCTGCGGGAGGCGGCCGTGGCGGCGGTGCCGGGCGGGGCGGGGGTCGCGCTGCGGACCGGGGCAGCAGGTGAGACCCTTAGCGCGGGGCGGGGCTCGGGGTTGCGGCGCTGTCCGGCTGTCCGGCGCTGAGCGCGGGCCCCGCTGACGGGGGGCGGGTGTTTGTCCGCAGCGAAAGGCCGGGCCGCTCCTAAGTCACGGAATCGTACACTGTTAAGGGCTGGAAGGTACCGTAAAGATCATCTGGTTCCAATCCCCCCGCCGTGGGCAGGGATACCTCCCACTAGACCAGGTTGTTCTAAGCCCCATCTAACCTGGCCTTGAACGCTGCCAGGGTTGGGGCATCCACAACCTCCCTGGGCAGCCTGTACCAGTGCCTCACCACCCCCCCCAGTAAAGAATTTCTTCCTTATATCTAACCTCAACTTCCCCTGTTTCAGTTTGTACCCGTTACTCCTTGTCCTATCGCAGCAGTTCCTGATGCAGTATCCCAGCTTCCCTGTTTTTCCCCTTCAGATACTGGAAGGTGCTAGGAGGCCTCCACACAACCTTCTCTTCTCCAGGCTGAACTGCCCCAACTTTCTCAGCCTGTCTTCCTAAGGGAGGTTCTCCAGGCCTCTTATCAGCTCCATGGCCTCCTCTGGACTTGCTCCAGCAAATGTCATTGTTTATACATGCGCTCAGTTTTTGTCACTTCGGCATTGTGGCCTTCATCACGTGATTTTATTTGTAGCCTTTATTATGTGCAAAATCAAATACATCTTCTGAAATTCTTTCTTTAGCAAGATGCTGCCAACCACATTGGTTAATTCTGGGAGCCAGGGCAATGGTGCGCTGAGCCCCCGAGATGCTGCGAGGCACACGGCCGGAGCAAAACGCTACAAGTACCTCCGGAGGCTCTTCCACTTCCGGCAGATGGACTTCGAGTTTGCGCTTTGGCAGATGCTTTACCTGTTCACTTCACCCCAGAGGGTGTACAGGAACTTTCACTACAGAAAACAGACAAAGGACCAATGGGCGAGAGATGATCCTGCTTTCCTAGTGCTGCTCAGTATCTGGCTCTGCGGTGAGTGCAGGAGAACAGACAGCATAAGGAAGAGGGAGGGAAAGTTTAGGGATGAACGTTTATTTTCCTTCTAATAACACACACGGAGAAAAGACCAAAGTAGAACAGAAGAAAAAGGCCTAGCCTTTTTGAAGTTAAGGTGGGAAGTAGAAATTGGAGTAGGCTTAAGTAGTACTCTGTAGTTTTGAATTGATCTCTCTGTTGCAACTCATTTTCTGTTGCATTTTAAACTGCATAGTTCACTGTAACTTTACAGACAGTAAGAAAACCCTATGCCACAGGGCAGTGCTTTTGTTAAAAAATACTTAATATTTGGTTTACCTGAATATTATGGATAAAACACTGTTCTTACCATAAAGGCCCTGATGCGATTCTGTATATTGCAGAATTAAGCTATAAAAAAAGTGGCTCATATAAATGACTGAACTGCAAATTGAGTAAGTATTGTCTCAGTTGCCTTCTATTAAATAGTGTATTGCTGTTCATAATAGAAAAACTCTTAACTGAAATAGAATTACACATGTGGTTTGGGTTAACAAGGAGCTTTTATAAAACAAAGAATGTTCTATTGTAGCATTGTGTGAATTTTTAAAAAAATAGTTTGGATGGAGCATTACAATTAGACCCAAGTACAGATGAGCATTCATATTATGAATAAATTGCATTATATCTAGTTTTTGGTGGAAAAAAGGGAGCTGTTGGACTGAAAATCTCGGGGGAAAAATAAAAAGGAAACAGGAGATTTCATAACAGGATACTCAAAAAAACCCCCATCAGTTTAAGATCTGATTCTTTCTTTTCCACAGCTGACTTTAATAATCTTTCTCTGTTTTCAGTGTCTACTGTAGGATTTGGATTTGTGCTGGACATGGGTTTTTTTGAAACAATAAAACTGCTACTTTGGGTTGTATTCATAGACTGCGTAGGCGTTGGCCTCCTGATTGCAACTCTAATGTGGTAAGTAGTGATTTCTGAAGCCAAGTTCAGTATTGCTGTTCAGACACGGAGTGTCCTCTGCTGTTTGTGAGACACTTGGTTCTTTCTTTGGGGTAAACTTATACACAGGTATTGACCATAGGTTTTATGCTGTTGTAGTAATTGTTTCAAAATCATACCTTAAAAAAGAATACACCTCTTTCTTTACTATTTCCTACAAAGATAAATGGTCAGAAGGTCTGTGTTATGATGAACATTCCAGCTTTTTTTCTTGCTTCTTGAGCTGGTTATGTTCAGCAGTAATGCCAATTAAAAAAAAAAGGTGATTAAAAAAAAACTGTTTAGTCAAAATAATGAGTGAAAAAGTCAAATAGCGTGAGCCTGAGGATGATTCTGTTTAAGTAGGGCAATATACACTTGGCCCATGCTTCTTGCTGAAGATTGTAGCTAGTGCACTACAGCCACATCTGTTCTGTCCTGTGCTTGGCAGCTTTTTGCTTTGTTGGTAGTTGCTGCCAGTTTTATCCTGTACTGTCCAGAGACTTGCAGAAGTAGAGAGGCAGGAGCAGGTCATTTCACAACCCAGGCCTCGTCAGCACGATAGATGTGTCCTGCAGCAGTGAGGGAACCATGAAATGACGGGAAGCTGCTGTTTCTGTGCTGTGGCAAGGGGAGGGCACCAAAGAAAGAATTTTTATTTTACAAGGAACTGCAGAAAGCAAGGGCATTTAAGAGTTCTTAGTGATGAAGCTGACATCTTAAAGTGATGATGGTTGGAAAAGGGATAAATCCTGACAGTGGCCTCAGGAACTCCTGCTTATAATTGCAAAATTGAGAATGAGGCACATAAAAGAAATGTAACTGATAGATAAAAGGTCCACCTGACCTATGCTCCTATCTGGGACAGCAACCTATAAATTGCTTGGGCTAGAGCTTATAGTAATGCTCCCTGCCACCATCCTCCAGCAATTTGTGCTTCAGGATGCAGTCTCCTAAGCCAGGAAGACTTCAGCATCTGCTAATTTTCCTCTGCCTTTTAGTCAGCTTCCTGCAGGCCTCAATACCATCACCTAGCTCAAGTTTGGTTCAACTCCCTTCTTCCAGTGCAGGCTCACCTTTTTTCCCAAAAGCTCTCCCCATTCCTAATGAGTCTAAACTCCTTCTTGCCTCACCTCTCCTCGCCTTGCACCCAGGCTCTGCCTCTTTGCAACCCCACCCTTGGCACAAAGAGTAGGTCAGAGGAAGCTTCCATGAAAACTCTGGTCTCTTACTTCTGAGCATGTATTGACTTCTTGTTTCTCTTCTAAATGGGATAAATATTTTGATGTCAGCAGAACTTAAGCCGAAGGAAAGAGCCTTGAGGCTCATTCAGTAGGCTGTAATACCGGGCAGTGCACATTGCGTTTGCACTTCTTTTCAGTAAGAACAGGCACATGTTATGAGCACTCTCCTGGCCTCCTCCTGTCCTTGCAGTGTATCAGTTCTGTAGAGATAAAATAAACTCTCTCTGTGTGAGGTGTGCTGATCCTGTACAAGCACTTCACTGAAGTAATCTCCCTATATGGACAGAGAGGATGAGCTTGTGGCTGCACTGATAAATTGTAGCACTGATCTCTTCTTTATAAAGAAGTTTTGTTTCTGTATCACCCGCAGGGTATTTCAGCTGCCTGTAGCATGCGGGGGATGTGATGATAGTTTTAACAAAACCATTTTAACAATAGTCTGATCTGCATGATTCTTGCATGTTTTTTCTCCCAGATAGCAGAAACTTTGTGGTGGAGAGTTGGGATCACGTACAACTTACTACATCAAACCTATGTTTTGTCAGTCAGTTGTATAGCTTCATATTAACAACAGTCTCAAATATCTTTTCATGTAGGTTCATTTCAAATAAGTACTTAGTGAAGCAGCAGAACAGAGATTATGATGTGGAGTGGGGATATGCCTTTGATGTACATCTGAATGCTTTCTACCCACTTCTAGTCATTCTGCATTTTATCCAGCTGTTCTTCATCAACTGTAAGTAGAATACTTTGAGCTCTCTGCTTCAAAATGGTGCACTATCAAAACAGCTGAAAGCAGTTATCTCTTGCAGATGTCATCATATCTGATTCTGTCATTGGGTATTTTGTTGGGAATACGTTATGGCTGATTGCAATTGGCTATTACATCTATGTTACATTCCTAGGATACAGTGGTGAGTAACATCAACTTATTTTGTATTTATTTTACTAAAAAGAAGAGCATGTTTTCAGGCTATTGATTTGATCTTAGCATATTATTTATAAAGCAGAGGCTTAGCTAAATGCTGAAGTAATTATTTCTTTGTGGTAAATGAAGTTTGATAGAAATGTACCAATCCATGTTTGCAGCTGGGTGGACATCTTAACCAAAGAATTTATATTCTCCACCTCACCTTCTTGTGTTAGACCTGTAGCACCACAACTTGGTTTTCTTGTTCCTCTGCAAATCCACTTGAAGATGTTTGTATTAGATAAAAATTCTGTGATGAGTTTAAGACCATAGTTTTAGGTAAAACAGTTCCCCAAAGCATTTTGTGATAACAGTAGGACTTGCAGGACAGAGATGTCTGAGGAGGACAGCAGAGCAGAACTATTTTGTATTGCTGCCTTGCCCCAAGGCTATTCTACATGAAGCACATTTTTAAAGAGCACTACTTCATACTTGCTTCAATATTGTTTCTGTTTCAGCATTGCCCTTTTTGAAGAACACAGCTATTCTTTTGTATCCATTTGCACTTCTCATCATGCTCTATTTGATCTCATTAGCATGTGGATGGAACTTCACCAAGATGCTTTGTTCCTTTTATAAATACAGAGTGAAATAAAACCAGGACTTTATGTATCTAATGTTTATTTTGTTTCTACCTTAGCCACTTTGACAGTAAAGAAAAAATTAAGAACATTTTGTAAATGGTTGTAAATTTCTCTTTATTGTAGATAATTGTGTAAAAAAGTTGGAAGTGTCCTTTTTTATTAAAATATTTACAACAGTAAACATGTTAGCAATTTTGTTCAAATACTTTCGCAGTACATTCCTAAAAACAAGTTACTTGTACATTTCTGTAGCTTAAATTTAACTGCAACAAGTCTATGTAGCATAACTCTTACTGCAGATACTTTGCACATACTGGCATAAGCTCTACATTATGAGGGGTTTAAGTGACATCAAAAAGCAGTTTTACTGAAGAGTAATACTGGAATACCTTGCCTTGGGACTGTGTGAAAGTATAGATCTTAATAGTGTTGCAATGGTAAAGCAACAACTGGCTCTAGATACAGATCTGTCCTCTCCTTGTATGAAAAATTGTGAGAACAGATTTACTTTAGTGACTACTTCAAATATACATGGACAACTCTGGCACACAGAAAAAACAGTGATGAAAGGCACAATTAACATGACCCATATCAGGTTTCCAAAGATAGCAGCAAGTTTTTAAACCCAATCTCTAGCAGTCCAGTGGGTATTACTACATCCACCATTCTGAGTGGCAGGTCAATGAACATGGAAGGGAAGTACAAGTTGGTTTGGCTACAAGGGTGGGCTCATGGCAATGCCTGCAGCTGTGAAGTCCACAAGGCAGAAGTATAAACTGACCATTACAAACAATACCTTATGGAAAGTGAAGATGACAGCTTTCCAATGCAGTGTTCAGCATGAAACATGAGCACTAGGATTCAGTTTCCAAAACAACACAAGAGTAAACTGGTTACAGTAAAGACAATTTCAATACTGGAATTTGATCTCTAAGGAAAAACTATAATTTATCTTAAAATACCAAATATGCTGGCAGTGCATCTTACAGTACTGTGTGTTTCAGCCACTGTTAAGGCTTGAAGAGATTCATGTTTCCCTCTCAGCAGATGCTGAGCAATGTTCTCCTTTAAACAAGGAAAGCCACTGAACTGCTGATCCATGGAAGGTGAAGGATTCCAGTCAGGATCTGCTCCCTCCCTGGCTAACAGCACGAGCTCCCGTCCTGCAGGCAGCTGCAGCCTAACTGTATACCTTTTCCCTAACAGGAATCCTAGCATCAGTGATCACCCACTTCAGTTCAACAGTAAAAAATACTTAATATTTAGTGCCCTGTGGTGTGATACCATTGAAGGACTCAGGGCCTGTGTACCTTCCCTTTAGAAATATCAAAGTTTTTCCCATTGAAAGAAGATTTCATCATTCTCAAAATTAAGCTACTTTAACTTCCAGCAGCTCACTGTTTACAGCAGAAATCAGCAAAACCCTTTAGCGACCACTAAGGTCAGAAAGATGACGCTCAAGGACTAATTCACCAGGTCTCCATGGGCTGTGTGTTTTACATCAGCAATCCATGCTAGCCTGAAAACACCAATCGTTTAATAGCTTTTCAGCCTTATGCTGGTGATTGTAAAGATGATTTAAAAACACAAGGACTTTTTTTCCCCCTTTCTAGCTACAGTTACTTGTTCTAGCTTTTTCAGAATACATCCTTCCTAGTAAGAACAAATATAAAACCTTGGATTCATGTATTTTAGGGGAGCAAGGTTGGAAAAGGTTTCATTTTTCTTTTCCCCCACAAGAGTAAAATAATACTTTCCAAGTTGGAGGTGAACTATAAATTACTAGGATACTTCATCTGGAGGAGATATTTCCAACAAAATACAGAGATTACTGAAATTATAATATATTTGGGGAAAAAAAAAAAAAGAAGGAAACTGTTACACAGTTGTTTAATTTTTCCAAAGACTAATCAAATTCAGCTCATTCAAGGAACTCTGTTTCACACAGGCAAAGTATAAATTGCTTTGCTCTAAACTGACTCAAGGTATTTAAAAACTGCTTTGAAACAGCTAGACAAGCAGTGATACGACAAAAGACTCCAGTCTTTTCTTGGTCCATGAATCGCATCTATCTGAATTTTTCTGAGCCATCTTTAAGTACAGAAAAAAATGAATATATCTATAGGAATTTTTTCCATCAATGAAAACACACAGTTGAGATGCCTGCAAAAGCTCAAAGCCTTGTACAGTGCTTTAGAAACACTCTTTAATTATCACATCCTGTTCACATTATTTACAAAGTTTTCAGTAGCATGACCCACTGAATGAGCAAAGCAAGATTATACTGACAGTCTTGTGTTTCCTTGGTCCCAAGCAATCCTGATCAGTTCAGAAAAGCAAGTGTTAGCATCAGCCAGTCTGTTTGGCATCCAGTGTAAGAAGTTCATTTGTCCAGATAATGAAGGTTTCTGGCTATGCCTTTGGTTTCACAAAAGTTTGCTTTTCTAAAGCTTTAATGGCATCAGAATGAGCTAACAGGAACATAGGATAGTGCAGTTTATTTTGAAACACTTTCCATTATTGAATAACTGTAAGATTCAGCGGCCTCAAGGGGATTTTTAAGGTCACAACAAAAATAACTTGAAATTGAATACATGTAGAGAAAAACTCCCCCAAACCAGGTAATAGGCTTAAGATGCTGTTTAAGATCTCTTATGGTAATACTGTCTCTTACAATGGAGATGTGCAGGAGACACCGGCCCCACTGGTGCAGACCCAGTCACAAAGAGTGCCCGAGCTAAAGGCTGGTGAGCCAAACAGCCCAAGTGTTCTTACTTCACCATACTTCCAGGAAGGAGACTTACACTCCTTTAGCCTGACTCGGTGATTGGAATTTGAAGGTACAAAGCCCAAAATAGCTGTCTGCAGAAATAATTAAGATAGAAAATATTTTCCTTGCTTTTTCTATTTCTCAGCAAAATTTCCAAGCAAATTTGCAGAAGTACCTGATTACACCAGCTCTGAATTTACCTGGATCTATGAAATATAATTTGTATTAATGTGGCACATTTATCTAGAGAGCCTATAAGCTCAGGAACATTGAAAAATATTAAAGCAGCCCAGAGTATTTTCAACTCCTGCTACTATGACGTAATAAAAATGCACCAATCTTTAGAAAACAACCCACATTCTACCATGCACTAGTTAATTTGTTGTCTTGGATAAATTTCTTCTCAACATTTTTGAAAACTAAATGTACTACTAACCAGAGTCTTGCAATTAACGTGGTACAGGTTCTATGTATTTAAATATATTAGCAGTGATTCATCTTAACTGCTGTGAAATATCAGGAACAGTGATGCTTTGAGAATAAGCATACAGCGTTCTTAAATAAGTGGTACCAGTAAACTTCTGGACTCATAGAAAAATGGAAAAGGTCACTGTCAGCAAAACTAATTATATTAAGAAACTGCAGTATCTAATGTATTTCTGCAGTCTGGATTGTAATAAATAACCCTCATTTAAATAACTTGCATCATTCATTCACAGACACAGCTGAGAAGAAAACCTAAATGCTTTCTCAGACCTTTGCTAGCTAATGTGTGATAAAAAGCCATTGCATGTTGGTAATTTGATGGCAGGGCATTATACAGGAAACCAGCAGGGCTGTAGCACCACAATAGGATAAAGTCACACAGGATTCAGAGCCTAGTCACCCACATTCCAAAATTCAAGAATAAGTTCCATTTATGTGACCAGTGCTTAGCTTATGCCCACAGTCTTTATGGGCGACACAAGCTTTCCAAGTAGCATTTTATTTACATCACCTGATGCAATCAGGAAAAGGAAACAAGGTCTGCCTGGTATCTTAACTTTTCTTCAACTTACACCAGTCGGTCTCAACAGAAGGTCTTACCGCTGTGTACAAATCTTGTCTCCCCTGTCTCCCCAGACAACACAGCTAATCTGTACAACAATCTGTAGAAGTAGTTAAGTTCTTCAACTTGAATACTGCTGAACTGTCAAAGCTATGGCACAATTCTCCAACAAGGCAGAAGAGAAGACAGGTTGACACTATAACCCAGTGGTGAAGGCTTGCAGTGCTGGAGAGGCAGGTTTAGGCTCCTCCTGCTCCTTATAAATGTGTCATGAAAGAGAGGCCAAAATCTATCAGCTGAACTTTAATGGGGAAGTACAAATTCAAGACCCTGCTCTAGATCAGGGAACCTGCAACCGGTTTTGCGCATCTGTGCCCTGATCACAAAGACATGAAAGGTCTTTTCCAACTTAACTATGATTCTTTGTTGGGGGTAGCAGAGTGTGGTTTTTTCCACACAGAAAGCTGGCCCGGTTTTGAAATGTTAGCTCCAGTAGGCTGGTTCACAGCATAACTGAGAGTACCCAAGCCAGCGTGGATGCCTCCCTCCAATGTCAATCAGGTACTTCATTCCTATTAAAGGGAGGAATTCCTGCATCTCTTTTTCCTGGCCATTTCTGACTAACTGAAATCTTCCCATGCCTGAGTCCTTACACATAAGCACCTAAGCAGAAGGACTCTTAAGAAAAGCAGCAGCATTAGTACTGCAACAATTCCACTCTGATTGTAACCCAGATCACATTCTGTTCCTGAAGGAATTTCTGATTCATTTAAGATCACTGTCGTTTCCCTTGAAACGAAAAGGCAGGGTACTACCTTGAAGCCAAATTCAGTTCCTCCTATAAAGTTAGTGCGAGTTACCATACTGATCCATAAAGGAATCAAACTAAGACCTTGTTCTTGAACAAAGGAAGAAAATAAACTGTAACTACTCATTAATGTGTCCAAAGTAAACACTGCAATAACAACTTTTAAAAAGGAGACCTCTGTAGCTCAAATGTATCTACTGTTCATTCTTTTGATAAAAGGTAACCTCTTGTCACTCCAAAGCAAAGCTGGAGACTGATTTTCTTCAGTACAGAAAATGAATTTGTTCAGCCTAGGAAATGTTTACAAATATTTTTAGAAAGAACTGGTTTGGAGTAAAAAAAAAAAATTCTTCTACAATGCAATGGATTCAATCTAAAATCACTGCAGATTTAGTACATAATATGAAACAAGACATTTCAACATCCTTTTTATGTGGCTACAAACTGTACATAGTGGAATTTCATAGCCCCAAAGAATAATGCTCTTCAGAACTCTGTTTATGCCTCTGAACATCATTCAGATTCTGTGTATAAAACTACATAATTTAGAAACTTAATCTTGTTTTTTTAAACATGGCAGTATATTTGAAACATGGTATTAATTTATGTTTGCATCTCCAAAGAAAAATGTAGAAAGATAACTTAAACTAGAGAATTCATAAAAAAACTATATCAATTTAAAATTTTACTGCATAAAAATATGTACTTTTCAAATTATTTTAATAAATTAAATATCCCTAACATTTTTAATATATATCCCTGACAGTCTATAAAAGAGGGTTCTTGTTATAGAAAATAAATGGAACTCCGAAAGTACCCCCTTCATAAAACTTATTTAACAATAATTATATTTTTTTCTTCTTCAAGGAATGTAACAATATGTACAACTCTATATTACTATACTATCAAAATAGTACAGGTGAAGCGTAGCAGGGTTCTGTAACCATAAAATGGTAAAGTCACATTAAAGTGGAGGACAACTTGGGCCTCGGACGAACGTTATCAGTGTGGAGCATCAGTTTCTGGATGGATCAGATAAGAAGGGGTAAATACAATCTTCTCATCTACAGTAGATTTCACAAGAGGTAGAGTTCAAGTGAAAAAGAATGACATTTGGAATAAGGTGCATGCTCAGTATTTTCAATTTGTGACTTGCTAAGGATGTCAGATTTTATAGGAAGAGTTTTCAAGGATTCTTTCTTTTTCCTCTAAAGCAGATTTCCATGATCAGTTTGTAATCTTTTTAATATGAATCTGAAATAGAGAATCAGAAAAAATTAAGTCATGGTTTAGTGTATTACATTTCTCAGTAATAAGAGGTAACTAGTGTTAGCCAAAAGTCTGAGCTTCAAAACAGAATGAAGAAATCTCCCATTCACCAGTTATGTTTTCAAATGTTCTACCACCTCTTACCTCATTCAGAATTGCCCAAACAGCTGAATTTTGTATCACTGAAAGCCGGAATGATGAAATAGGATTTAGGCTGGGGTCAACTGTTCCTTCAGCTACACCATTTTCAAACTTCCCTGCAAAAGAAGCAGAAGTACATTCAGTTAAGTCCTGTTCAGCAAACTGAAGTACGAGATCCAGAAAATGTATCTGTAGTATCACAATTCACAGGTGAAACCAGTATCATTCCCGAAACAAAAGGCAGTGAGTGATTTTGACATCAGATCCAGTTTTGCAGCAGCAAACAATGCGGGGCACATCATCAGCGCACACCAATCTCAACAGGATTGCACATAAGAATAAAAGCTTTGAAACTGTCTAAAGGCATTAACACCTCAAACTCTCTGAAGATTTTGGCACAGGTATTCATTTAATATCATGGAACTAAACATGATGCCTTTGGCTTATGTGTTTTCAAGGAGGATTAAGGACAAGGAATATCATTAATGTGTAACATATTCCTATTTAAAGCATCTTCAATTGTATTAGGATGAGTAAGAATTCAATTTAAAAGCCCAGTTAGACTTTACAGTTAAACCATATAGACAACAACTGTAATTTATTACGACAAGAAAACATGCTTCCATTATAACAGGATTGCCCAAGCTGTGTCCAGCAACTAATTAAAATCCATGAGTAAAATTTCTCTTCCTTGACAACATGTATCCAGGCCCCTTCCCCAACAGCCAGTTGGCTGTTGAAATGCCAATCTCATCCTATGACGAGACAGCTGTTTGTCTGTAGGGTGGGTTCACATCCAGGCCAAGCACACAGCTCACACCAAAGTACTTGTGCAGTCACAGGACAGAGGAGGTGATCTTATACAACCTGGAAATGCCTCTATTATAATCCAGGTGATTAATCCTGGCAGAAAAGTTGGATGTAGCTGCAGTACAAGTAAGAGTCACAAGAGATCTGTGTTTAGTACATCAGTCTCTGAAAAGAAATAGTGGACACAAGTAAAGCCTACAGGGTCACATACCCAAAAATGAGTGACCAAAACTCAGGTTTAGGTTTGTTTTACTTTTAGTGAAGATGTCTTTAACAGTTGCAATAGTAAGAATACACATTTTTTTCTACTGTTACATACCTATCCTGAAGTAACCATCCTCTAAGCGTTTGTCTTTGGTTTCTTTGCTTAATACCAGTTCTTCATTCTGGAACAACAAAGCATAAATGAGATCATTTATTTTGACATATGACTTGACCAGAGAAAGACAAATGTGTGTGCACTTTTCTTATATATTCAGCATCCATTTTTTCCAAATAATTAAGAAACAGCCTGGAATACAGTTATTTATAGCCTTAGACAAGCCAACACAAAAAAAACATAAGAAAGAGCAGCAGTGTTCCAGAACTGAACAATACTTGGCTTCAAAGGAGCAAAAAGAAGTACTCTAAGTGCCCCATGTAACTCGCATGGTAACTGCCACGTGTACAGAATGCTTAGCAGATACTGGCATACACAGTAGGAGAAAAGCAAAGGCAGGATCCTGCCTTCTCTTTCTATGACTTAACAAGAGCTTTCTCTCTTGGACAAATGAAAACTTACAGCTTACTTTTTGATCTAAGACTTCGGGTGAGATGGAAAGCATCAGACCAGCGAGGGAAGCACCACAATTATCACTGCCTCACTAATATCGATGGGGATCAGTAAGTTTTTTTAATAAGGACAAAAAAAAATATGTAGAACAGAGCTTGAAACAGCCTGAAAATTACAACCATGATCCAGTACTGAAAGACCCACTCCAAGAATTTGCCAGGAATTAACTAAAAATGCTTGACAAAACAGAGATTAAATTGATCAGCTTTTTTTTTTTTTAAATTCCTGTTTTGAAGTGAGGCAGCTGAAAAAGTGGTGGGGATTTTTTTTGTTCTATTTATTTGGAGGGCAAGTGTTTTAGGTTTTTTTGTTGTTGTTGTTGTTTGGCTGTTTGGGGCAGTTTTTTTCTTACAGGTTGTCTTAGGGTTTTTTTTAGTATGCTGCTTGAGTCCCAGACAAATCCAGTCTGGGGACACTCTGGTTTCTAAGGGTTGTTTTTTGTTTTTCTGAATTCTACTTAAGGAAGATCAGAGTTAAAATACCTGAATGGACTTCTAGCTCTACGGATGTCCAGGGTGGAGAAACAGGGTCCTCAAGAGCTGCTATCCTCACACTGACAATATTTTCTGCTGTCATCAGTGGCTTAGGAACAGGCCAGATGCAGAATTTTCTGTTTACCTTTTCCACAAATTGCATCAATAGCAATACAACCTCTGTAGCATTACTTCCTTAAGGGATGCTCCAGTTTGATGGACATTTAACAGCTGAGTAAAGCCAAAAAAGAGAGGCCTGATGCACATTTTTGCTCATTACCTTGTGCATTCTTGTATCTTGGGCTTAGATGAAGTGAGGGCTGCTGCTGTTTTTGTGGTTGAATGTATTTCCACAGGTCTTGGGAAACAAACCCCTCAGATCTTATAATATCACACATGTCATGTTGTATAATTAGAATTAAACTAACACATTTCTTTTTAAGGATGGGGATAACTAAGAATTTCCTAATTTTGCCTGCTCCAAGTAAGGCAGACTGGGAAAATGGAGATGTAAACTTCTCCATGATTATTTACTTTAAAAAAATAAATGAAGTAAAAAAAAAAAAAAATTCAACATATGGCAAATTTGGCATAGGTTTCATGATTCCTACACCACGTATATGGGAGAAGACAGAAATACTTTGCCATTTTAATACTAAATAAAATAAACTTGTCAGAAGTAATATCCTAATCCTCTCAGACTTTCATGATATATATAGTTAGCTAGTTGAAGAAAAAGAACCCATACCATCTGACTTCAAACAAGAACATACTTAAGATAGTGTAGTGCTCTCCTGTGGTAAAACTGACTGATTTATGAAGAAAAAACTCAGAAATCAGGGGAAAGGTACAAATTCTGTTTAACAATCTATATATTTCAGTATCTAATGGGTTTGGATGTGTGTCAATCCCTGAACTTACTTAAGGCTTTCTTACTAAGTCAAAAAGCAGATTGATTTAGGTTTCCCGTTTCCCAAAATACACAGGAGAGCAAAGACTATTTTTTTGTTTTAAATAGTAGCAATGAACTAGAAGGAAATGACCTTGTTCACCTCCAGATTACCAACAGCACTTGTGCGCACTGCACCCTGAATGAACATCTGAATAGTTACAATAGTCTTCTGTGAACATATCCAATTAAAAGAAGGAAAAGTAAGAGAACATCAGAACATCAAGTTCATACAGCTAAAAGAAGCATTTATGTCACCTCACCCTGTTAAAGAAGTCAATAAAGAGACTTTGCTTTTATCCTGTAATGGAGAAGAAACAAATCATAAAACTCATACCTGAAAAGGCAAAACTTCTACAGTTGTGTTTAGAAGTATGTCTCCTGGATGCTCTGGATTGCCACTGTGAAACAAGTACCTATAAATGAAAAGGAAAAAAAGACAGTCTACACACATCAGTCAGAATCAGCTGTGTTACTGTCTTACATGTTAATTGTCACATACAGATGTTACAAGGATAAACATCATTTTTATACTGGGCCTACATCAGCTGGGGCTAAGATGGTTTCACATGTTACTGTAACTGGAACGGGTCAGGTTTTTCAGTTGCTAAAGAGTAGTTGGGCAATGTTTTACAGAGGAAGGGAGTTTGCATCATCTGCTCTTCCCAGATTGCATTACACAAAGCTGTAGTCATTTTTGCCTGGCACACACTGGTATGAACTCCAGAAGCAGGAGCCCTGCCTTCCTTCAGCCTCTCCCCAGCACACGTCACCTTCTCCCTGTGCCCACAGAATGAACTCTGCAGATCCATTCTGAACCAGTTCTGGGAACTTAGCCAAGACAATATTTTGCCAGTTGAGTGTTCCCCAAATCCATCTCTCCACCATGGTTCATTGCAAAATCTCATTGATGATTGTGCCAGGAATTCCCAACCCACATCCACACCCTTCATGCTACCTGAATTCAAACTTCTATTCCAAAGACAGATTTAAGAAAAAAAAAAAATTCCTCAAAAAAACAAACCAAACAAAAAAATCCCAAACCAACAAAAGCCTGTTTTTGACACATATACACATATAAAAAGGACTTTTTAAAACCTGTACAAAGACCCTCACTCAATTGTGCAATTAATTTTTTTTTAACTGGACAGAGTAAGTATGTTTGAAACATTATCTAAACCGTCCCTGTCAGTATCAATCAGTGAAGTGTTCAAATTCTAACTGCCTACTCTGAACAGCTTTTGCAGTACTGCACATGTGTAGATAATGTTACAAAAGAGACAGTTTAATTCCTCTTTCTTGATTTGTAACAGGAACTTCATGTTATTCTGAACACATATTATGTAAACCAGTAATAATTTTTTTTTACCACTAGGTGGAATCAATGCTTGAAAATTTTTCGCTACTTGCCATTTTTTCTAGTGGACTAGAGTTAATTCAGATTACTGTCATAAACTAATTAGATCCTACACCTACTCAGATACCACTTTTAAGAAGACTATTTTACTTTTATTATGTTTAAATGAATATGTAAAAATCTATCAACACATTTCAAACCTTTCTTCAATTGGAACTTAGATGGTGCTTACTGTTAATTTCTCTTCGACATTAAATGTCACTAGCCAGAGACAAAATTAGTTCAGAAATGATCACTTGATTAAAATTACAAACATTAGCTCAATTTGCAATTTATTAAGATGCAGTTAGAGATGTAAATTCCAGTTTGTCTTTATCCAATATATCTGAACCTGCCATTAATCCATACTCCATAGCTACAAGACAAGTAGAAGAAAACAGCGTTCTAACCCTGCCTCAGAAACGTCTGTGACCCCAAAATGATAGAAGTATTTTAAGAAACTACACACACACACGTAGAACATTTCTTTTATAAAGGCTCGGGAAAGGAGTAACACCCCACATTGTGATACAAGAAAGCCACACTGATTTCTACTGCATGGGTTTCAGCAGAACAGCACAACTGTACTGCAAAACAGAACTGGACTGAATAAGCCTCAGCGCTGTATGTGTTTCAAGAAAAATAATTTCCACACTGTAGTTTAATGTAAAGGTTAGTCAATTCCGAAGTATACAAGCTACCTAAAACATCCACAGTTCTTCCAAGACAAATCTTGTGACCTTTTCTAGGTCATTAGAAATTAATGACATTAATGACATCCAGAAAACCCCAATGAATTATTTTTTCTAGGAAGATGTGTTCATTGTACATTTCAATAGTAAGCAAAACAAAACTCTCAGGAAAACTGACCGGAAAACTAAAAGTACATTCTGCTCTCTTTTGACCTAACAGATCTAACTAGCCATTCCTTAGTCTGTCAGTTATCCTAAGCAGTACTGGGCATTTTTTCTCTTGAAAACACTGAAAATTCTAAGGAGACTTAATTTAAAATGAAAAGTGATCAAACATTCACTGTCTAAGGTATTTCCATCAAATGCTCCACCCAAACCACAGACATGCTGCTTTTCCTCAGCACTTAGTTCTGAGAAGACACACCTAAAAATCCACAAAGAAACTCCCTGTGATCACTGCGCTCTCAGTGAACAGTAATTGGTTTTGGAGGTTTGGATGGGCTTTTTGGGGAAAGTTGGGCAGGAGGGAAGCAGTAGCAGTGAGGGCTTCGTTTGTTTGTTTGTGAGGAGTTGTCATTTATTTATTTGGGTTTGTTTGCTTGTTTTTAAAAACAACCCTGCAAGCACACAACCACAGCCAACCATTTTTCCTACTGTGCTATCAGCTTTGAGACTGAGACACAGCTTCCTCCCCTCAGCAGTTGTCACTCCATTAGAGCAATGCACTCACGAGTTGGCACAATGCCAAAACAATTTACAGCAGTAATTAATCAAACCCAATTTCCAGATTTCCATGTAATCAAACTTGCTATTTTAGTGTATTTTCTATAACTATCTGTTAATCCATATGCACACACAAATGTAACACATGCACATGTCACTTTTTAAATTATGTTTAGAAAGGAAGGGATATTTTTGTATCTGAGTCTTGCTTCAACACTTGACAGATAACACCTACTCAGACATTAAAAGTTACACAGATTGAAAACAGAAGCCTAAATATACATATGCAGTCAATCCATAGCTATGATAAATATTTTGTTTAGAAATAAAATTTACCAATTAGAAAATTTAATTTAAAATAAAATTTACCTTACAATCAAACAGATATTCTACAGCTCCTAAAATAAGTGTCATTAGCTATTCTTTCGTAAAACTTGCTTTCCTGACAGGGGAGATTTCCAGTGGAGATTCATTGGAAATGGGTTGAGAGAGTAAAACTCATTTTGAAACAAAGGTCAGTTAAACCTCCCATCCCAAAATCCTTGAAATGGCTTTTAGGGAATCTGTCTTTACCTCCCTAAACCTTTTGGTTTTTCACTCTATATTTGCCAAGACCATTTTTACAAACTTGGTGTCATGCTAGATATTTAACTGGACAAGAGAGTATTATGGGTTTCTCCCTCCCAGGTGGGGGGAAGACTCTTATGTCCCCTAACTAATGAACAGGTTTATTCATCTGATATTTCTTAAGTAAAACAGACTTTTCTAAAAACCACAAAGTCATTTGCAGGACATTTAGGGTCCTCATTAAATCACTAATGTAGAGTAATCCAGCTGATAGCCATAGTATTACAAGGTTGGGGTTGTTTCCTTTTATTTAATTCCTGCACCAGTAGTAAGATGTCTGGCCCACTCCTTTTTTCTTTCAAGAGAAACAATGGTTTATAATTGGACTGAATGATCTTAAATGCCTTTTCCAACCTAAATGATTCTATGATGCTAAGGTTTTCAGACTATGATAGGTATTTCTCAATACAGATACTGAAAGACTTGGAAATAGCTTTGCTTTCAACTGCTAAATTATTTTGACACCTGTCCTGGGATTTACACATGACAGTCCATGTAAACAGTAAAAACATGCTTTTTTCCTTCCTAATTACTTGACATTTTTCTTTGGGTAGAATCACTAAGATTTCCTTGTCTACCTGCTGCTTAAACATAACACCTTCTGAACCATTCCTTCAAATAGAAATTCTGAAAGCCATGGATCTCTACATATAGTAATCCCAAACAAACACAAATTCACCTCAAGTTAAAAAAACCCAAACCCTACTATTGCCTTATGGAATATTACTTCACTACTTTCTTAATTGCAAAATACAAACATGAACACAATTGAACATTTTTGATCAAAGTCATCAGAGAAAAGTAACTCTAACTTACAACTGCTAAGTATAATACTAACGTAACTGAATCTAAGAGAACCTTTTCTGCTGGCAGAGTCTTTTTGAAGAGTCAGAGGTCAAAGATAATAACCAGCTACTCTAGATATTCAAACACAGAGACAAACCTCCCCTCTACCACAAAATAATTAAATGTATGAACTCACATACATTCTGCTTGTGACCTCAATGTGGTATGAGAGTAAGAGGATGCTAAGCATTAATATTTCATTTAGCATTAAAAAATACACAAAATTTCAAGAGCACTGAAGTTTTAAAAACAAACAAACACACAAACAGAAAAAACCAACACCAATCACCAAACTAAATGGAGCAAAGTCAAAGCTGCAAAGAAAACTTCTGTTTTCACACTCAGTGACTTCAGTATTTACCCAAGTTGAGAGGTTGGCTTGTTGCCATGGAGCTAGATACACATATAAAATCAAGACAAATAGAGGGGAAAGACCCCCCAGCCAATAACTTGAAACAAATATTCATACACATCCTAACACACAAAGGGAGGGGAAGGCACAAGTGTGATTATCATTAATACACTGACAAAAGATCCCATTAGTTTGCCAGTGCAGTTAACTCTTAGGATACTTCAAAAGCCTACACTCAGGTTCAGAACTCCTCCAATAGTGAGCACCCAGAAAGATTCTCACCTTTTGTAACATGCCCCAGAAGATGTCTAAATTAGTATTACTAATCTGATCTGTTATCTTTCATATTCTTTTAATAGCTAAATTTCTTCATTACCTGTGCTTTCAAAAAAACAAAACCAAAACAACTATACACATCTCTACCCTTCTCCTATCTTGCTTCTAAAGGGATGTATCTCTCTTCTTTCTGTCACATCGAAGCATATTTAGGCCCAAAAAACTATTATTCTCTGTATTACCCAATTTTAATTTTTTTTTTAGGTGTTAAAAAAACTTTTATATTTTATTTAAATAAAGTGCCAATTATTTTTTGATCTACAGAAAGTGTTTTAATTAAGTGTTCTAATTAAAAAATAGAACTCAATACACAACAATTTTCTTAGTAAATTATGGCAGCTTTATAAAAGGAAATAGTATACAAAAATTCTATAAACAGCACAATTCACATCCACTGTCAATATATCTGCATTTTGTTTTGAAGGAAACAAGTTATCTCACCTGATACTAAACACAAATATTCTAAGAATATAGGCCTTTGTGCTCTGTAAACATTAAGAATCAAATCCTTTTCTTCACATATCCTCCTTACATCTCTTTTTAGCAATCTGATGTATTTTAGTATATCCCATTTTCAGAAAAGGAAAATAGGTAGGGAGGCAGAGAGAAAATGTTTCCTTCCACATTTGAACAAATTATTCATAGCAACATGCAGCCTAAGAGTCTTTAATTCTGCACAACATGAATTTCTATAAAAGCAATATTCAGTCAGCAATCTCTACGGATGCCATCATCCACTGCAAGAGTCATTCACCAATTCTGTCCAGCATTTTTGATCACTGGATGCAAATGTGGAAAAAGAAAACTAATCTACCTCCTTTGTGTCACTTTCTCAGAATCCTAATTAGGAAGCATTATTCTACTGTCACTGGAAACCAGTATTAACATGCACTATTTCCTCATGCAAAATACAAACAGAAGATGAATAATTTCTTGCCCTTCTCTCAAGCTCAATTTATTCTCCTATTCTTCATGCCTCTTACTGAGTAATTCGAAAAAATTGCTTATACTTCCAAAAAAAAGTGTGATTCTTCCAGTCTATATATATATGCATCTGCCAAATACTCACAATAGGTAAGCAACGTAGTGGGAGCTTTTCCATCTTCTTGTTATAATTCCCAATTCGGAAAAAACTTTTTTTTGTTTGTTTGGGTTTTTTGCTGGTGGTGATTGATTTTTCTTTTACAAGGTTATTTCTGCTGAATTTTTAATCCAGTGAGATGTAGAAAGGCTTTGTTGGGGTTTTGGGTTTAGTATGTGTGGGAGTATTTATGTGGGTGTATGTACATGAACATTTTTTACCTGTCCAGCTTGGCTGGGGAAGCACAGATTACTCCATTCAATTTTATTACACACAGGCATTTGCCACCATTTGAGATTGCACTCGGGTATGTGACCTCATCACAGGCTGGAAAGATGCAATTATGACATCTCAGAGACTCCAGTCCTTCTGGAAGTCACGTGAAGTATTTCAGAGTATCTCAAGTGACATTAGACATCTAACATTTTGGCAACAGCATTAAGCCTCCAAGATTTCTGACTAAGAACTATAAATCCAGGAACACTGCCAAATACACAAATCTTGGATATTAGTACCATTAAAGAAGAAGCAGCATGTCCTTGGCTTAGGCAGCTCTTTTCTTGTGTCTCTGATCCATACTTGGAGGTTTTTTTCCCTTTTCATATGAAGTCCTTGCCTCATTGTTATGGGCAGAATTCCATGCCCGGAGCAAACAACATCAGTGCCTGGGAGCCTGCCTGCCAAATCCCTGCTGTCAGTGCATCCATTTGAGGATGTCCTACTCATCAGTACAGAAGTTTGTGTAAACAGAGAAACCAAAGTCCTCAAATTCTCTTTTATGTACACTAAAAATATTATCCCACCTGGAATGTATTGACAAACACCAAAACATTTAAAATAATACATTCAGAGATTTTCAAATATTTCCTATCAGCTGACATGACCATTACAAGTGTTGCACTTTAATAGCACATATATTTAGAATCAGAATTAAAGATTACTGCTAAATCATACACTCCGTGTGTGTGCACTTACATGGTTCTTGAGCTAAAACTGCCCATAAAAGGTTTAATGGGTTGTACTGAAGGGGAGATTCTACACTGAACAGTGATTATGAACGAAGAACAGCTTATACATCAGTCAAGTCACTGCTGTACTCATCTAAAAGCAAAACAATTTTGCAGTTCCCCAGGTTTTGAGTGGTTGTTACTGCAAAAGCAAATGATGAGGAAGTTCCATCTCCAGTTTTGGAAAGCTGTTAGAAAGTCTTTTTTTGGTTGTAATGCATTTGACCTTGTATCTCTCCAGCCACAGGAGGACTTGCATCCTATAGGATGGATAATTTATTACATTGTGGATACATACAAGACTGACTGCTATAATACTTGTTTTGTACTTAAACCTTTTTGTACTTAAAAAAAGGTTCGTTATTTTTCACTGCTAGAGAACCCGTTTTAAAAGCTGCCTTTATTTTCCTTTCCAAAATATCAGCCACCCATCTGTCACTTTTTATGCAGGTGTTTTTCAGAACTGTCACAATCATTTCAAAGCAGGCAAAATAATGTATATGTTTAGTTACCAGTAGCCCAACAAGATACTAGTCACACTCAATGCATTGATGTTCTAGCTTAAATAGTCAAATATATATTTTCTTGCATGACTTTTAATTTTGTGTTGTGAGAAGATGTCATGGGAAATGTAAGTGAGGTTAACATCATGTATTCCCTGCCATTCCAATGTCAACAATACAGAAAATTAGATGAATAGTCTCAAATACTGCACATCCAGTATCTATGCCAATATCAGAGCAGAAGCTAGTAGATGTTATCTACAAGCTGGTTTGTCAAAGTATTAAGATTTCACTTTAAAACTGAAATTCCAGTCAGCAAGTTGTACCTTATAAAGTCACTTTATTAATAGTCAATGTCACATTAGGATGACTACTCAGTAATGATAAAAGGAGAGACCAACCAACGATGGGGCAACTACAGAGTTCGAAGCAGTGATGGGGGAGAAGGGGAAGGAAAAAAACCCACCACCACAAACAAAAACACGTTGTCCCTCCCCTAAAAAAAGTAAACTGCTAATCCTTTTGAAAATATACAAAGTAACACTATGAAGCAGTATTGCAGATGAGTCTGGGGCACGAGTCCTGTGAGGAGCAGCTGAGGGAGCTAGGGGTGTTTAGCCTGGAGAAAAGGAGGCTCAAACTCTCTCCAAATGCCTGAAAGGTGATTGGAGCCAGGTGAGGGTCAGTCTCTTCTACCACGTCTCAGTGGAAAGAACAAGAGGAAATGGCCTTGAGTTGCATCAGAGGAGGTTTAGATTAGATACTAGAAATATTCTTTTCACTGAAAGAGCAGTCAGGCATTGGAATAATGCCCAGGGAGGTGATGGAGTCACCATCTCTGGAAATTTCCAAGAGGCAACTGTATGTGGCACTTAGGAATATGGTTGAAGGGGTGCTGGCTTGATGGTTGGATTAGATGACCTTGAAGGTCTCTTCTAACCTTGATGATTCTGTGAAGCAGTTACATACAAGAAACAATGAGCCTTATATTTTAAAAATATAAAGCAAACTTATATATGTATACTAGTGAGGTTGGGGTGAGTTTTGGTTTTTGGTGTTTCTTTTTTTTCCACAGTATAAAATACACACTTGTCTTTTCCTGCAGCTTTTTGCTTTTAAAACAAAGATCAGCATTTAAAATCGATTTATACTGAAGCAAACCTGAAGCTCTTTTTAAAAATATCCATTCTAAATTCCTGTTGAAGAAAAGCTGACAAGTGTAAACATAATCTAATTGAAACAGCCATAGGTTATGCACTTCCAAGGGCTTTCTCAAAGTAATTAGTGCATCTGTTCTTTGAAAACAACATCTGATTTGTGTCAATCACACCTATAGAGAGGACTATGAAACTTAGTCAAAAAAGAAATTATTGTGATGATGATGGACACCAGTATCACTTAACTGCTGCAATGGAATGTCTTTCTCAGATGTGTTTTGACTGGTTCATAAAGAAACTCTTAAATATAACTGTCAGTTTTAATAGTTAAATCTGTGCTTGGAACAGCAGTGTACATAACCAAAACAGCAAAGTGGATTTCAGTAATTATGTAACAACCTGAGGAAACAGAAATTCATATTTCTTATCTTTACAATGTAGGCTGTTCTGAGCATTTAGAGAACACTCCATCCCTTAATTTAAAAAAAACCCCAACCAAACCAACAAACCAAAACCAAACCATACCTTCAACACTGTTGTGCAATTTAAGAGGAACATCCTTCAATCTACTTTCCTTCTCAAGGATCTTCTACTGAAAGAAATTTATGTATTTTCTTACTGCAAAGGATGAGACCCTAGATTACTATTAAGGGACTTTAGTGTTTTGGCTGGAGAACTTCTGCTTGGAATAAACCTAGAAAGCTTCAGTACAAGAGCTGTTACTAAAGTAAGCATTAGAATGTTTCAATTTACACATCCTTGTTCTCCAGGTATGTTTTAGAACAAGCACCATCTATTTGACTGTTCAATATTCAGCAGGAATCTGCCAGCCAGGTCTTCCATAAAATAGGCACAAATGTACTTTCTGCTCAGTGAAGTGAGTTCAGCTCTCACTTTAAGTTATTAAGAGATCCTTGCCAGTGTTACCCCAACAATATTCTCAGATCTCAAAAATTAAATATTTAAAGACTTAATGAAAGCTAATTACTGAACTGCACAAAAATCAAATTCAGTTCAGCAAAACATTTGGTGTGGAAAAATAAACTACAGGAACAAGTCAGTGCTCTGTCACAGTGTAACAGATATGCCATTTATTCAGTCAGAGCTGTGGTCAGTATTTCCATTAAAAAACTTCTTCATCACAAGTTTATTATGGGAGTTACTAAGCAGTTACACCTTAAACTCACTTGGCAGACAAAATTTCCTTTAAATTCAAAGAGCTTTTCTATTACTTAAAAGAGGAAAAAAAAAGAAAAAAAAAGAAGAAAAAAGCTTGTTGCGTCTTTTCACAGACACAAGATTGCTATCAAAAGTGCGTTTTCTACTCTTAATTCCCACCATCAGATGCATTTCCCCACCAGGTTAGTCTTCCTAATGCTCGGTCCATTTTCCCTTTTCTGTGTTACAACCTGCCACTCAGTTTTATTTTTGACTGCCTCAGGAAGCATCCTTGAAATATCAGGAAACTCCACCGCTCTACTAGACCTCCACTTGCAAATTCTGCAGCTGCTGCTCAATTTATGCAAATAAAAACAAGTCCCCAACAATTTGAAATTACAACATCTGTAAATCTAATCAGTCACTGACTTCAGAAAGGCAAAATACTGTATTTTTGACGACCCTGTGGCAATAGAAGCTAAAATTCATAATAAACTTTGAAATGGCTTACAATGATAGCTGAATAGGTAGCATCATTCTAACTTGTGGACTTCCCTTGAGGAAGCAACAGAATGCAAGATGTTTCCTTACTTCTAAAACTAAAATGCATTTCTTCAACAAATAAAAATAACAAAACAAAACAAACAAGGAAAAACCAAGAACAACAACCCCAAAACCAAACAACCATGCAAAAAACCAAACCAAACAAAAATCCCCAAACAACAAAGAAAAAAAATCCCACAAAACCAAAAAACCTCCACAAAAAAACACACAACTGCAAAATCCCCTAAAACAACAACAAAGAAAACAAACAAAAACCCCCTTAAAACCAACATTTCCCCCCAAAAAACAAAACAAACCCCCACAAACAATAAAACCCAACCCAAACAAGACCCTGAAAACCCCCACTTCTTCCCCCCAAAAAACCCAAACATATAATTCTTTACTGCTAACACTATTAACGCAGCAGGTAGACATAACTACCTTAGGCCTGGCCACAATTTTCCAGGGCACAACAATGAACATTATTTTCCCACCTTTTACACAGATAATTAGTACTTTCTCATTCCCCTAGTTCCCTTCAGCATTAAGGCAACAGGTATCAAAAAATGTATTTTTTAAACTATTGGCACAGAATAAATATTTTGCCTTTAATCTAAAGAAATATGGCAGTTATGTTCCTAAACATGTACGCCTCGGGAAGCTCACCAGGAAAGTCTTAAAGCATAGCAATCAACTGAGAGAGTAATCTGACATCTCTAACAACAGCCTGAGTTTCATAGGTCAGACTAGTTTGGAACAACATAGTAATAAGGGAACTACTGATCCTCACTGTTGTGCTAAGCCAAGGTGAAGACTTAGCCTTTGATTATGTACCAAGGTACACGAGCTGACTAATTGGATTCAGTTCAGGACAGCAAAAAAGGCTCCTTCACAAGAAAAACATCCAGTCAAATGAATTCAAAGAAACTTTGTTCTACCAGGCTATAGGTACTGGCCTAAAAAGAACACATAGGGTGTGTAAAGTAAGGAGAAAAGGAATCCACTAGCATAACAACACTTAAATAGACATTAAATAAAACATGTATTTTATACATCTTGGATTAGTATGTTGGCAAGACAGTAGCCAGCAAAGCAGCAAATGAGTCTCAATAAAACTAAAGGATGACTACTCTCTACAGTGCTAACTCTGTTATCCTTAATTAATCTGACCAGTAGTTAAAAAGAAGTCACCTTTAGTCCTCCAACAGATCTCAGATATTTGTATTTTGAAAGCACGCACCCCCTTTCTTTTTTGTTGCATTTTAATATTTTTTAAATAGGTCAACTTGGAATCTTAGCACAGTGACTTTTTTCAAGCCCTAAAGCTGTATCTTAAAATTATTACCCTTCAGAGTTCCCAGCTTTCAGGTCTGGGGACATTCTTACATGCTCCAGCAAGATTTCTGATCTGGACAACCAAGGGACCAAGGCCACAGGGCACAACGTACTGTACCACATACCATGCTGTACAATTGCTCTGTAATTAGAAGCAGACTAACCAAATACAAATAGAACCAAATTGGCTTATTTTAAGTTCTCTGTGTCAGAGAAGCACTGGTTTTGCATTGCATTTTTCAAAAAGGCTCCAGATTAAATGAAATAAAAATTTAAAAAGCAAGACAAAATTTATCATAGTAAAAGAATTAGAGGGAAGTAATGATCACAGTTTCAGCTGAACTCCAAATGTCCTACACCATTTCACTTTAGGTTATAATGACAGCCCCAAATTCTATCTTCAAGCATTCTTGGCACAAGCAAATTCATATATGAGACCAACAGCAAGTATTTACTAACCTTTCTACATTGACTGGCTTGTCAAATTTAAAGAGAATATAATCTCCAGCAACTGGTGTGACAGCCCAGAAAAAATCTTCCCCTACATAGGTTTTTTCTAGCGTATGCCCCTGGTAGACTTTTAAAGATGTCGAAACCTCTGCAGGTGGATTCACGTGGATTTTATGCAGTAATGGTTTCAGGAAGTCTTTATCCTAATTGAAAGACAGACAAACATGATACTGGTCAGAAAACCTTGTTTATTATGTTCTTTTCCCAAGTGGTTACACGTAAAACAAACATTGGCATAAAATGGAAAATGAATGCATTACCCATTTTAGATGCACCAGATCTTGTACTGATTAGTAAGATGGACATGCCATTAAAGTAAAAAAAAATAATAAAAAATATCCCTAGCAAAAATCCACATAAATAAGCTTGACTAGCACTTTTTCTACTTTATAGTAACCAGTCTGTATCAGATTTAATTCCAGCTGGAGAAAGGTACATCATGCTTGAAAATGCAAGACAACAAGAAAAGGCCTGTTTTCTTCATTGCCACAATGTTGTTCATTTAACCAGCCTGCTCTGTAAAGGAAGGGAAATATTGTCTACTAACTGTGAGTTTCTGGATCTTCCCTGCTAGAGAAGAGTGGAGGCCAACATGCTGGAAAAGAGAAGGCCTGAAGCGTATCCGTAGGTTAGATTTCTGTCGATCACAATGTTTCTGAAATAGTGGGGGGGACAGGTAAGGGTGGGATAAAAAACAAAAACAAAACAGCACATTAGTAAAAACCAACACAAGGTAAGAACCTAGGCCTCTTTATCTAGCTTTTCTTGTTTTCATTCCAGAAATCTACCGAGAGTGCTGTAGAAATATAATACTGTTCGGAGTTCTTGCACAGAATCCATTTATTCAGTCTTTCAGTAAGGGTGTTGCTTGAGAAATGAAAAACCAAAATCTGAGGTTTATTCCCCATTTGGAACCTTCTCCAAGACTGCTACCCAAGCAGTGACATTCTGCAGACCTCACCAGTGATTACATGTATAAGTTTATTTTACGACTGTTACACATAGAATCTAACTAGACTTTTACTTTTCATCCTTACTGCACCCATCTCCAAAATCTGAAGTAATAACAGTTATGATGCACCTGAGAATTGTCTCTCTAAAGTTCTTTTTGAGATAAAAATCTTGGCAGGAACAAAGACTCTTCCAGAACATGCAGTAACCATAATGTACACTATGCTGGCTTTCAGCTCACAAAAATCAACTCATTCATCATCGTGAAAACATTTTAGAAGCTTTATAATAAAAACAAACTTACAGCATCTTTCTCAGGGTTACACACTTTCACCCAGAGGATATGGTCCAGAAGCCAATCAATAGGTTTCTCCTTATAAAACATAAATATGAACTCTACAATAAGAGTGATATCTGGAGACTGGAACATTTTACCTGTGAGTGACATTAAGAATAACTGGAGTTACTTTAGATTAGAGATAACATTGTCTTTTGAAATCAGTGAGAGAGTAGATGATACATTTGTGCCAAGACAAGAAATGTTAGCAATCAACAACTCGAAATTTCAATGTTATTAGAAGTTCCATACCTTTCAACTAAATAAAACAACTACTCGAACAAGAACTTGTTGTCATATATCTTGGTGCTATCAAAATATTCAGTATATATTCAATGTACCATAACACAGTCTTCTTAAGAATAGGAATTATCAGTTTGAAAAAATTGAGAAAGAAGAGTTATGGATTGGCATCTATTATTCCCCAAGTCATGTGTAAGCTCAAGCACCTGAGATGAGGAGCTGTTGCAAGTGTTATCTGCCCAGTCATACAATTTCAGCTTCTGCAGGTACAAAAAGCAGAGATGGAACACCTACCACTAACTTCAGATCCTTCTGGGCAGGAAATCAAAGGGAAAGAAGGAAGCTACCAGATCATATCCAGAGACAATGCAACTCAAAAAGAGACATCCCACAGTGACCAGAGTTTTTTTCTGCAGTGCACAGGCCATCAGCAGGACTTCTGTGTGGCATTGTGCATAAGGATTCTTGGGAATCCTGCAGCCTGTGAGGCTTAAAGGAGGCCTTCGCAAAAGAAGGAAACTTACTGTTGATGAAGAAAGTCTATTTAATATCAACATGAGCAATCACCTACATGGTTGTGGAATACACTTCTCTGCCAGTTGCGGTGTCTGAAGAGAAAGGTGGCCAATACACCGGGCTATTGTGTCAAACTGAATGCGGCACTTGAAAAAGGTGCCTTGTATGAAGACACTGCTACCAGGAGCAACACAACTGTGAGTGGGGCAGTCCAAGGCTGAAGATAGACTGACAAGTGCTTGTACCAGGGACTGCACTGAAGCACTGGAACAGGCTGCTGAGGGGAATGCTTAAGGCACCATCCCTGGAGGTATTTAAAAGACATGTAGATGTGGCACTTGCGGACATGGTTTAGTGGTAGATTTGGCAGTGCTGAGTTAGTGGTTTGACTCGATGATCTTTGAGGTCTTTTCCAACCAAAATGATTCTATGACCACATGCCAGCTAAAATCCCAAAGGCAGTTGCAGATTTCAAGGCAGATTCAGAAAACACCAGGTTTGCAGATGAAGTCTGAAGTCTTTGCTAGGTTACAACGGAGAAGGCAAGGAAGAAAGACATTACGTAGCAATGAATCTCTCAGGAAGACACTGGCTGAAGTGATTCAGTTCTGCAGGTGTTGCTGAGATGTGAGCAGTGCTGGACTAAACAGGGATGGGTTCTTTGGGCATGTGTGCATCAATGGATCAGAGTCCAACAGAAGCTCTTCTCCAGTGCAAGTCTTCTGTCTTACCACATTTCGGAGTCCTGTACAACATACTAACACACAGCACTCAGGCACGGGAAATGTTTGGGGTTTTTTTTCCCACTTGTGAAGAGGCCTTCATAGGCTTTCTAAATAACAAGTTCCACAAGTGGTAGATGTTCTAATATTTTCTCCTACTCTTAGGAAAACCAGCTGGAGTAGATGTTAAGAGGAGATCACTTAAAGAGCCTTGCCCTTTTCAGAAAGCAGGTCTGATGCAATCTCTCTTCTTTATGACTTGTGTGAAACTGGATAAGAACAAAGCCAGTGAAAGAATAATCAATGGGAATTCTAAGATGAGTTTGGAGGTGTCTGAGTAAGACTACATCATTAGGCCATGCAACAAATATGGAAGAAGCATCTCACTAAAGTACCAATTATTTCACCTGTTAGGATGATGCTAATACTCATTATAGTAGACCATTTACACACTGGGATGGAAAAGTAAATGTGGTAAAACATTAACTGATTTGACATTACTATATCAAAGTTACAGAAACTTTTCATCCAGCCCTTTATAAAGCAAAAACATTGTCATCACTTTTAAATGGCTGTTGCAATGAGGTCCTCAAATAGGTATCTCCACATGAAAATACTCTGTAACTAAAATTTGAAACTCCCACTACTCAAGGGACAACTCCTACTAAGCTAGGGATAATTTCAAAGCTTTATTCTTAAAAAACATAAAGATGTTATTTTTATTAGTACATTGTTAGTATTTACACACTATATTGCCACATTGTTTAACATTATTTGTGGAAGTAAATATTTAAAAATGGGTACGAAACAATCGTATGATTAGTTAAATGTTGTGTAAAATAGTCATGCAGAATAACAGCTTTCAGCTTGTCACACTTCCAACTAAACAGACCCCAACTTTCCTGGTGATTCATCTCTGCCTACTGCTTTCAATGGCATAGGGCAGGAGAAGAGAAAAATATGGTAATCCCTAATAAAAGACCAGCTAAAAATGGGACTAATCAGATGTTTCTGGGATTTTTATGGGACTGAAACCATCATTCATAGGTGACACCTGCTGAGGCAGTCTGTCAGTCACATCTGTTTCCATAGGAAGTGCACCTTTCCACATGGTGTCAGAGAGAGGCACAATACAATGAGAGTCAGAAGACAGAAATATCCCCACAATATTGCTCTAATCTCAATGCAAGCAAACTGAAGAGACGGTTTATCGTCTTCCAGGACCTATAGTCATGATGCTCTAGAATCTTTTTCCTCTTCTACCCAAGGACAGAGCAGAAGAATCACACTGACATTTTTTCTTTTGACTAGCTCATCTGCTGAACAACACAAGGATTATCATCTTTACTTGTCCCCACTCACAGACCATGTCACTTAGAACTTGGCACGAAGGTACAGGATCCTACAATTAAGTAAGCTGAGAACAAGACTGAAGGTAAGAGTAAGAATTTACTCTTATCCATAATTTACATTATCCTAATTTTATCTAAAATAGAAACAGGATATCAACAAATTATTTACTTCCACATGGCAGACTTGTCTAGGCCCAGAGGCAGTTTCCTCCAGGTCAGCACTCTACTGTCCATCACGCAGTCAACCACCCCAGACTTGGGGAATAATCTAATTTCCATGGTGATGTCACAGGGCACACCAAGGAAAAACAAACAAGCAAACAAAACCCAATCAACCAAGCCACCCTGATACATCCACCTGCAGCTAGTCAGAATAAGTGAGGTAAGCCAGCTGTATCTGCACTGGCATCTTTAGACCCAAGTGGCCTCTCTGCATTACGCTGCCCAGCACCATCGAATTGTTCAACAATGGAGACAAAGTCTTCTCACATTAATTCTAATGAACACTGGAGCAAAGATGAACAGGAAACACCCTGATCCCAAGACAAGCCATTATGTTCCTTCACTAACCAAGGACAGACACCCACATATCACTTTCTGAAATGCTGTCACCACCTTCCACACACAGCTTGGCACAGTTTGGCCCCAGCCGCTCGTCCCTCTGTATAACGTTGCCTCACTCATCTGCCATTTCTGTCTCAGGACACCACCAGCACAGCAGTTCTGCCGTGGATCCATGTCCCTCTTTTTTCCATCAGAACAGTCTTCCTAGAGCAATTCCAAACCAGAGCTCTGCAGTGAAGTCTCTGGTAAAACAGGTCTTCAAAGCTCTGGATCCCTGACTGTCCACACCTCATCCTTGTAATGGAAACCAGCCCAGTACAACTCCTACTGCACAGATCCAACACCCAGCCCCTCTGAATCCAAATCAGTCAAGCCCTTGCCTAGTCTCTCCTAAGCAAGAGCAGCAGCAGCAGCCTGGTTTCCCTAGGGCACAGCCACAGCCCAAGAAGAAGTGGCAGCATTTGCCAAGGTGCTTCTGTACTGCAGCTCCCATGCAGCAGCATATGAGGAAAGTGCTGTGAGCCACAGAACTACTGAGATGCTGCCCAAATCCAGCCTACAGATTGCCTACTGGCCATCCCCAATATGCACTCAAAAATCATCAAGCCAAAGAGACCTAGGCAAAAAGCTGCAGTCAACGCACACTGCCTCAAACTGAAAACTCTGTGGAAGAACTGAAGCGATGGCTCATCTTGCACCATGTTCATGCACTTGGTACAGCACATGGGAACAGACATAAAACAGACAATTTGCTGACAAAACTTCACAGCTTTCAGATTCTGGGTGCATACAACCTACCATTGTGAAGAAACTGCAAAATCTGAAAGAATTAAGAGTCAAGAGGCAAAGCAAAATCTTGCTCCATAAAACCCTAGAGACACAAAATATAGACTTTCTCCATATGATTGATCTACATTGATAAAATTGACCATCAACACTGAAAAAAAAAAAACCACCTGTGCAATGCTTTCTGCTATTTATTGTGCCCTGCCAAGACTTCTATTCACTTTTCAGTCCTTTTAAAAACCATCCTTAGTGAATTATTCTGGCCCTCACAGTATTTTGCTGGCAAATACAGGGCGCGCACAAAATGAAACACTTTGTTTTCTAGATCTCTGAACTGCAAATATCTCATTCATTTTAATTCTTCCACATGAGCATCACTAATACTGAGTCTACACCAACAATGATTTTACACCTGCAAACACACTCTAGCTATAGTTGATGTTTTCAATGCTTTCCCTGTTAATGATAGGCAAATTACTGGCATTAAAACCAGAACCTCTTTGAAGTTTTTTAAAGCTCAAATGTTTGCCTTGATCCACTCTTTCCCAAACTTCAACTATGTGCACAGCTTGAGCAAAACTGCAATCAGAACAACTTAAAATAATCAGAACAACAGGCCTTAAGACATCAGGGCACAATAAGACTCAGAGGAACTGTACAACCAAAAGGCCATTTCAGACCACTCCATTAAGTGTTTGTGACAGCTGGCATTATAGCTACAGTGCAAGGATTTCATTTCCTCTGGAAAACACTTTAGCTCACAGGCAGTTAGAAGACAAATCATTATTCCTCATAAAAAGCTAGTAGGACTTTCCTACATTATGTCACAGGGCTCACAGTGCAAACCAGAATCCAGAAAAGCAAAAGATACATCTCCTTCCAGAGAGGTTCTTAAGGAAGCAGCATACATCTCACCCATTATTTATTAGATACTTGACAGCACTTAAGACTATGCTTTCAGTATTAAAAAAAAACCAAAGGAACAACGTCTATTCTGTGGCAGAGGTGACAGAATTCTATAATCCTGCTGTCAGCCTAAATAGCTACATTTGCCACTTCCCCATGTAGCACTTGCATAAATTAGATTTTCAGTTCAGAAATAAACTACAACAAAAAACCCCACATTTTTACCTCGCAAACTTTCAAGCTAATCAAGGTTTCCAATAGCTAACAGTGAATCAGCCACATCTCTCTTTTTGAGAGATTATTTCTAAATCAGTAGCATCTAGACAATAGTTGCCCAGGGAAGCTGTAGATGCTCCACCCCTGGAAGCGTTCAAAGCCAGGTTGGATGGAGCTCTGAGCAACCTGGTCTAGTGGACAGTATCCCTACCCTTGGCAGGAGAGTTGGAACTGGATGATCTTTAAGGTCCTTTCCAAAACAGGCCATTCTATGATTCTGTGAATTGAGTGCTCTAGATTCTCTCTTGGACATCTACACATAAAACTCATCCCCAGTTACAAACTCCTGTTGCTCTTCCCAAAGCTATCTGCATTACCAAATTTACTACACTATCAGTCTGCATCAAGATCCATAAAGGGATAGCAGAGATGAGGCAAATCTACATTACTTGCATAAAATTTCCATGCAATATATGGTTATAGCACACCAATGTGTCTCAGAGCCAAAAATTTTAGTTGCTTTCATGAATACTAATTTTTCTCTCAAAAGTTGAAAACAGGATAAGTAGCTAAATTGGGAAAAGAAAAAAATCTAATTTAATTTTCTAGGTAGAAAAGCAACATTAAGATGTGTAGCCATAGCTAAATGCATCTGAAATTCTACTGATATCATCTAGTTAAAACGAGACAAACAAATATGACACAAGGAGCAAAGAACAGAGATGCAAGCAGCAGGAGCTCACAACTAAATTTAACTACAGCTACTTTCAGAGCCCACACTGACCAGAAGCATACAGACAGCATAGAAAAACAAGATATTTTTAAACAGTTGTGCTTTTAATTAAGCCAAGTCTCAGTATTAAGAACTATCTACCTACCCCACCAGGCTTAAACACTGTGCCCTCTGTAACAGCACAGAGAACACACAGTGGGGGGCAGAATGCACAAATACTAAAATACACAAATAAGCAAGTTAAGTGACCTGAAATACAACTGCACGGCATGGACAGTGTTTGTCTTAAAGTGTAAGTTGGTTTTATGCACATTTGACATGTCATTCTTACAAAGTGGCAATTTGTAAGTGAGCACACTCTACTACTAAATCAGGCAAATGTAGAATAAATGTAAATTCTATAGCCCCAGAAATTTCATACAGAATTTACAGTTAAAGTTCAATTAGACTGGAGCTAAAACTCAAATTGTGGGCTTAGTCTGGGTTAGTGTTTAACTGTTCAACAGTAGAAACAAAGTCTTATCAGATGCTGTATTCAACCGGTCCCTGTTAACACATAACAGAATGTTGCGAGGGGTTCCCCAGCCAAAGAGACAAGTTTACTTAGGGCAAGATGTCAGTAAACTACTTAAGTTCTTATTTTTCCATGATAGGCAGCACAATTTCCTATTTCTACCCCCTCTGAGGCCCCAGAACCAATCCCATAATTATTTCAGCAACAGTGTATCTCTGATGGTAGCCCAAAGCAGTTACACGATGGCCAGGTGTATAAGGAGACTTCACCCAGCCCACTTCCTTTTCTCCTCCCCATTGTTTCTGTAGGTTAAACTGGCAGACCAGTCCACGAAGTACCATTCTGTACCCTTACACAGCATGTATGGGGGATAATTACTGTCTTCCTTTCTACTCCAGGAACCTCTGAGACCCCAAAAGTCAGGGAACTATTGCACACCTGATGCTGAGCTGAAAACACGATAGCACTTACTCAAGTAGTGCCAACATTCTCAGTTCTCAGTATGACCATTATGGGTCACTGAGCTAAAAATGAAGCCATTCTCCGGCAAGTAGATCCAAAGGAAAGAGAACAACAAGAATTTCCAAGAGAATGACAGCATTCAGGGCTGCACTTTTATCCATTACACATGGGATTTTCTTTCTGTTCTGAACTCAACTTACAGCCTTCATATTGGAATAGTTTGTGTTGACCACAGGAATCTCCAAAGTCTGCCCCAGCTTTTGATTTTTCCTTGCATATCTCCAGCTTGTTGCTTTTAAAAAGATCATGACACATCACTGCAGTAATGAAATAACTTTTTGATTTGTAAAATCCCTTCAAAACTTCTCTTTCATTGCTTTTCTGTTAAGTCAAGTATCTCTCAATGAAAAGATATTAGTGTAAGAGCAAAGAATTGTAATTTCCACAGCACGCTGGCAGTCGATCCACAACAACCGAGATCCTGCATTAACTCCTCTCACTGTTGCTCACTGCAAATGACAGACACTGACTGCATCTAGGAAGGAGCAGATTGTTGTAACTTCTTCATGAAGTAGAAAGATGGAGATAGAACAGGCTTTGCAACAAACTGATGCCTGCTAATTCTTGGAAATTTTGGCACAAACACCAATGAAGTTATTTTAGGTGGAGTTAATTTTCATGGTTTTTCTTTACTTCAGTCAGCCGTGTTTTAATTAAATTTTGATTTTAACAGCAGCTAAATTAAAAATAAGTCATGCCTTGCAGTTTGATTGTTAGTATTTTTATAAATTAACTTTTGGTTATAAAAATGCCCTCTTTTCCAACAGTTTGAGTTTGCCTCATACAAAATTATATTAAACAAATGAGGGGCAAAAGCAACAACCATGGGCTAAACCAGAGTTCCTAAAAAAGGCAATGAATTTCTACTCCTTGGTCTATTTCCAGTACAAAGAAGATAGCTTTGAAGTCAGATGACTATTAATTCACAGTCTGAGGATGAATGTATTCTTTCAAACTGCAAAAGTGAACATTTTCTTACCAATGAAACCCAGCTGAGAAAATTCTAGAATCATCCAATCTTCAGAAGCGAGCTGAAGCGCAAAATTTTTTATGGTGCTGAAATAATTCTGCTTGACAACAATGTCATCTTCAAGCTAGAGGAAGGTAGAAGTGATATCAACATAAAGAAATAAAAAAAAAGCACTAGCAAAGCAATAGAAAAAAGTACAGCTAGGAAATACTGACTTATAATATATTGCTAACACATAGCCATATATTTCTAATGCTAGCACTGATATAAAACATAGATGTCATAGCCTGGAATAACTATTGTAGGGATCAATCTGTCTATTTGTGGAGAACTAATACAGAGTCCTTCTGTAGTAAGAATCCACAAACATTTCTCAACTTCTTACTTTAGAACATTGCTTTTCCAGCTTCTTTCTTCAGAGAAAAATCATCCATGAAATAATGTTAGCCTAAGTGACATCATCCAAACAAGTAGAACATCTGCATTATTTGTACACAAACATGACTGTTTAGTCACAACAGAAAGAGCACTGAAAGAGTTTCTGCTCTGAGACAAGAGTCTGAGACAATGTCTGCAGAGGTGGGATTCATTTCACCTGTCCAACGAAAGCACAGGTGCATAGTCCATAACCACCTAGTCCAGGCAGCAGAACTGCCAACATGGGGTGCTACAATCCCTTTAATTCATAGTAAGTGCAGGCCATTGCTGCATTAAGGAGCCTGCTTCTCCTGTCCCTTCTAACAATGCATTCATGCCCTCCCCCTTAGTGCTGGCACCTCCGATTAGTGCTGGCACCTCCTATTAGTGCTGGCACTAATATTTGTTCAACTTCCCGGTATCAAACCAGACTGTCACATGTTATTGGCTCTGCAGCTTCCCAGAGAGCTGAGGCTCCAACAGCTCTCAGAGAGGAGTCAGCATAGGTTTGTGAAAACTAGATGAGATGTGTGGGACTTTACACCCCAAGGACACAGGCACAAAATCTAAATAAAGATCATTAGTGTAGTTACTAAATCTGCAATACCTGTAGGTAAGACTTCTACTTCAAAGCAGAAACACATGATAGGAACAATTCTGAGCTAAATTAAAAAAGAACTGCTTAACTCTGTAGTTGGAAACCTCTTTAAAAAAAAAGGAAAAAATCCGATGTCTATACGCAACTGTCCTATTAAAGTGACACTGCACTTTCAAAAGAAAATAGATTTTAGCTTCATTTCCACTCAAAACTATGCTGGCTTTTTTTTTGCCTAGGCAACTCGACAATAATTAATTTGGGGGACAAGGGAAAAACAGTGGTTAAGCTGCTTGGATTCCTTCATTTTTTTTGCTAAGCATGTTAAGATATGTGACATAAGACAAATTACTTTCTACTTCAGAGACAGTGAGACAGTGTCCTCCTCAAATTATTTCCCCATATACCATAACCACCATACTTAATGCTCCCTTTAAATTATGGGATCAAGTTCTCTCTGTTCTGCGTTAAGTCCTTCTGATGTGTCCAACATCATAATTTCTGGAGACTCATTTGAAAACTTGTCTCAAAATAAAGAAAAGAAATTTACCTGAATGTAATAAACCCCCTTTTTCTGGGCATACATCATAAGAAAACAATAATCCAAGTTTTGTTTTGTTCTCCATCTGAAATTAAATTGAAAGCTTAAGGTTTATGAAAAAAGGTTATTTCAATACATGCTGGCAATATAAAGTAAATTTCACTATGAAGAATGACGCATATTAGTGAAATGTTAGGACAGCTGCTTTTGGCACTGTTCCCTCAGGAAATCCACAGTCTGAAAAAAAAAGAACAAAGCTTTCACCTTATGCTTTAATACAGACATGAAACTGGTTTAATTAGAACCTGACTTTGTGACAACTACCTGACATTTCACTAAAAACACATGTGCATTTAAAATGCTAATTCAACAAGAACTAGTGGGTTTCACCCTGTATTTCATGAAGAAGAACCGTAAACAAGAGAGTCCACATACAAGAATAAAAATATATCAAGTCTCAGTTCTCCTCCCAAAATTTAACCCTAAATGGATTCAACCAAGCATAGACTCTGATCATGCACAGACCAGCATGTAGCTAGGAATGAGATGGATTCACAGAGCACTTTTAGCATCCCCCCACTTGCAAGAATTACAGTAAGAAAACATTTCAAGAATTCACATCCCACTTGCCGTTTTATAAACAACGAAAGTGTGGGCGTGGGAGGAGATGGGAAAAGATCTGGGGGAATAAACCTACCTCACTCTCTCTTTTGAGTCTCCAAATGTTTCTTTCAAGTTTGTCAAGTCGGGATAATAAGTTGCAGGAGGTGCTATTACTTCCACCAAGCCAGAATTGATCTCTGTAGAAAATCTGTCAACAGAAACATCCTGAAGTCACATGAGTGAGTCTGAGTGCTGTAGACTTCCTGCTCACTTGCTGTTGGAACAGTTATTGTGTCTGGTTACGAGGACTTGTTCAGATGAGGCATATAAAACAACAGTAGTATAGAAAAAGTATTGTTTTCCTTAGCATGTCCTTCAGAGCACTATTGCCTCTTGCCAATCAGAATCAAACTACATTCTAAACATTTTTTTGCCTTTTTCTCAGAACCTAGTGATTTTTTCCTGCAGTTCTCTTTGAACATACAGAATACAATGCGCTAACACAGATGTCACAAAATTCCATTCATGTTTAAACAATTCCATCTGTTTATGTTGCATCAAATAATTTAATCCCACTTACTGTTTTACAGTTTAACTGACTGAATCGCTGCCTCTTAATTTGTCATCTCTTACTTTTTTGTTCAAAAGTCCAAAGCCCCAGGAAATAAAAAGGCATGATCTCTTATTTCCAGAATATTTTTTAATTGCTTATTACAACCTTATTTAGTTTATCATCAGTAAAAAAAGAAATCCCCGATTAAAACTACAACTTACTCTCTTTCCAGGCTTGCAACAACACTGTTAACATAATCAAGATCAGTCTGCAAAAAAAAGAAACAAACAGAAAAAATTAATAGACAGTTCTGGACTGCCATGTCAAAAGAATGAAGTAAAATAAACATTGCAGGTGGCTGTCCTTGAAAATCACTTTCATTGCATAAGATATTGGAGCAATACAAGAACATATCACATATGTAACTATGTCTTATCTCTAATATAATTTTTTGGTAAACAGAGGGAAATAATTATCTCATATCTGCACTTTACAGAAAATTATTAAAACTCATGCTCCTGATGACAAAATGATCACTGAGTGTTTGTGTAGGAAGAAATTCATATTACTATTATACAATAATAATAATATGTAAGAAAATATTACCAAAGAAAGTTTTCTGGAAAACAGTGCATTGAACACACACACACACACTCTTCTTTCAAAAGTACATCTCCTAAACTTTGCATTTAAAGCAAATTCCCTAACTACAGACAGCAGTGAACCTACTGCCTTTCTGACTAGGGTTGCTTTTCTGCATCAGAGACTAAACTTGAGGGACTACCAATCCTATCAATCACTCAGTTCTCATAGATGCAACGATTCTAAAAATTACTTATTGGTGAAAATACAAATAGTGACATTCTGGAAAAGTCTAGATCATCTAAATTGCCAGCACTGGACAATTATTCAACCTGGCTGTACACATGCATTCCAAGAAAGGAGAGTTTGTGAACTCATAAATGTCTGAAAACCTTGGTCTTTGTTATACTTATTAATCTAATCATTTGACATACTGTTTACGTTTTTGAAAAGAATAGTCTATAAATCAACCCAGATTCTGGCTCATGAGGATTCTGGAGAAAGAGTTGTCTTTGAAAAGCCGGAAACAAAGGAACAGTTCATAATTTTTCTGATTAATTTGTAACTCAGGATATCATTAAAGGATTATACACAGAATAAATCTCTCCCAAGCATTTCTATAGGACTGTTAATCTTGTTTGATAAAGGTGCTTACCCTTTGATCTTAAAAAAAATCACCATTTCTATTTTTTAAAGACTTATTTTTATGAAATCAAACATAATGCCAGTGATGCATGCTTTTCAAAAAGGACAACAACAGCAGTGGATTTCTTCCAAAAGCAGGTTTTAAACACCACAAGAACATGTGAGTAGAAAGTATTTCTCGTAATTTTGTCATATGTATTTTCTTCCTAAGTGCTATGCCTAGTGCTGGGCAGAAGTTCTAGTAAGCTGGTAAGATGTTCACAATTTAAAACTCATCTCGCACAGAGTTCCACACAAGGAGACTCACAAGTCCATATGGACCTTGATATATCACTGTTTAAATACTTTTATGGATTGTTCATATACAATTAATAGAATGGAGTTAGACACAACTTTTTCTGTTTTGTGTAAGAGTTGCAAATCACAGTAACCTAGTGACTACCTAAAAATAATTTTAGTATATCCATCTTTAACTGAAGCATCTTTTTCTCTCTTTTCAAAACCCTTTACACATCAAAAATACAGAAACTGCAGTTCGATCATCATGTGAAAAGACAAAAATTTGCATTTCAGTTGGCATGTCAAACTTCAATTTCCCAGTCCAGCATTAAGAACGCCAACACATCCCATACAGTCCATACCGTAATTGCACAGAAAAATACAGGATTTATATATATCTACATACACACACTCAGCAGAAACACAGCTAGTTTCTGTTCAGTTTTCCAGAGATTAAAATAAATGCCAAACTTCATGCCAACTGGAATCATATATTTGAAGACAAGCCTGTGCCTTAGTGCACATCTCCTTAGCGGGAACATAGTTTTGACCTATTTTCCAGACTACCATGAAGCCTTGCTACTGCTAGTAAAACCTTACACTCTTACACAGAAAACATCATCATCAGAAAAAAAAGTCTAGTATAAGGGTTTTTTCCCTACTTCCCACTATTTGTTTGCGTGCTTCACGTGAAGGGCTGGCAGTTTCCCAGACAGAGCTGCAATCACAATAGAACGCCATTAAAAAGATGCAGCTTGTAGTCTTCCAACCTCATATTGTGGTCTTGGCTGCTGTCACACAAAGTCAAGAAGGTCTGGTCTAGCGGCTATGAGCATGAGATACAGCGAATACCACTGCTGCTTAGCAGGTAACCTCTCCTTCTCAATCAGCAATCACTGCATCACTGCAGTGCAAAAGCAGATGACACTCTTAGAATGAAAAAGAACATGTAAATTAGTAGAGCTGATGCCGTTTTTCACATGATCAAATGCATTACAAGACTGGTATTCTGCCATCATTTTTAAATAAGCAGATGTATTTATATCTACCAGCAGCATACAAGATTCAGAACCAGGATTTCAACACAAAACCCTTCCCCTCAGGACAGCAGGCTGACTGTCCTCTTTCCACATCAGAACTTCAAGAGACAATGAACTCCTCTCATTGCCCAGTCTCCCATTAAGTAGGATCTTTGCCAACACCCTTTGCTATGGACATGTCCCAGGAAGGTGGCAATTCTAAGTTAATTCACACAACATCATGAAATAAGCATGACAATATGCAATAAATTTGATCAAGCTGTGACTACACCCAAGGGAAGAGTTAAGTAGACAAAACTTTGCAGGGTAACAACAGAAGGAAATCTGGAATAGCTAAATCAACTCTACGGATCTTTCAAGCTGTATCAATAAATTCAGTCAGCAACTTAAAAGCAACAGAAAAATCCATTATTAATCAAAATCTATTCCACATTTTCGAGGAACAAAGTGTTTACTGCCTTGACAAAATAAGACACAAGGTCCTCTTTATCAGTCTGAAGGACACAAGACTGCTTGTCTCCAAGAACCTTAAACAGGACAAGACAAATCCAGTTTAATAAAATGAAGTCACCCATGAAAGAAAATGTGTAATTGTTCTTTAGGCTTCCAGTGAAAATCGTCTGGTAAATACTAGGTCAACTTTGGAGTAGACATGATGAACTTAAAATCTGTTTCATGGTATCAGTGCTGCTTGTAACTATTGAAATGAAATGTTGCTGGTGATCCCAATGACACAGTTATGAATGCTTTTGTCTATCAAATCCAAAGGCATCACTAAAACTGTAATTTTTTCTTACTAAAACTACTAAGGTTGAAGATCCAAAAAAATCCCTAGGAATTTTGTACCCATAAAACAGAAGCACAAATGAATATTTTAAGAACAAATCCTTTTAAAGCAATTAAGTGCAAAATTGTGTTAGGCCCCAACCAAAGAGTTAACACTGCCAGCCACAAAGATACATCTTATCAATGAATCACATGAAGCCTTACAAACAACTTTGTCCTGGTGAGTGGATCTCTGACAACTTCATAATGAAAGGCATAAGTAGGGATGATTATTTTAGTATCAGCAGTTCAAATCTTTTGGTCTGTTCTTTCTTCCTAGTCATATGAAATTACTGATCTTCAATAGAATGCAAAACACTTGAAGTGAGACATCTTCCTTTAACTATTCATACCAGATCAAGGATTGATCCCCATCAGCATCTTGCTTCCAGCAGAGGCAGCCATGAAAAGACACATAGCAAAGAATAAGAACAAGATACACACAACACTCCCTCCTGCTATCATCCACATTCCAACTACCTTCAGCTCAGGTTACTTCCTGAGACAGATGTGATTTTGTGTATTTAATATTCCTCGGTAGACTCATCTTCAAGGTACCTCATCAGCATCCCCTTGAGCCTATCTAAACTATCAACAAGAAAAGAAGATTTTTAGCTTATGAGATCTATGGAGTTTCATAAGCCTGTGAAAATGACTGTATCTAAGGTTTAACTCTTTGCATCAACGATTTTGATGACAAATGCATATAGAGTGCTTTGATGAATCTCTCTTTAAAAAAAGCCTCAGAGTCTGTTGCAGAACAAACTAAAGTTGCAGATTGTCAGTGAAATAAGTTTTAAAATTTCCTCTATTTTTGTAAAATGCTGTACTCCAATTCTCTAAAGCACTTTTCTGCAGTGCACGTGAGGCCGCACATCAAGTTTGTGATTATTCTAACATTTGTCTGAGCAGACATCGTTATTCACAACAAACACAGAAAGAACCAGAGAAGCAGTGAAATTTCCAGGCTTCTTTATTGATTTTTATGAGTAAGCATGTGCACAGCAGAATACATTAGCTATCAGACAAAACGAGAGGTTAGAAAGTTCTGATGAACAGCTAGCCAAATGTCATACAAAACCAAGATTTCTACTTTTAAGAATCAACCCTTTCATATTGTTAAATCCTAACTTCATACCCTCCAGAATGACAGAAGGTAGACTGTTTCTCAAAATGTAAGAAAACCCATGGCATTAAGACCAAAGGTTTATTTACTGTCCTAAGTGGCAGATGCATAGAAAAAAAAAAATAAAAAGATGCAAGCATAGAATCTCTCAAGCTAAAAAGGACCCAAAAGGATCATCAGGACCAACACCCAGCTCCTCACAGGACTACCTAAAACTAAACCATATGACTAAAGCATCACCCAAATACTTCTTGAACTCTGACAAGCATGGTGCCATGACCACTTCCACAGGGAGTCTATTCCCATGACTGATCACACAGTGAAGAACTTTTTCCTAATGTCCAGTCTGAACTTCCCCAGTTCACACAGCTTCACACCATTTCCATGTGTCCTGTCACTGGTCACCAGAGAAAGGACATCAGCATCTCCCTCTCCACTGACCACCTCAAGGAAGCTGTCACCTGATGCAGTCACCTCTCAGTCTTCTAAGTTTTAACAAACCAAGTGACCTCAGCTGCTCCTCCAAAGTCTTGCCCTTGAGGCCTTTCAACATCTCGGGAATTTATCTAGTCTGTTAGATTATCCAGATCTCAATTCTTAAATGAAATCTACTAGAAGTAAGTCTTGAATTATTCAAGAATAATGAAATTAATTCTTTCTTTCAAAGAATGAAAAAAATACCTGAGAAACAAGCATGCTAAACTGCATAGTGTGGTCATTTCATTGCTTACTAATTACCATTTTATTTGCTCTTTCATCATCCCCATAGAACAGGAGTGGGATAATTTTACCACTTATTTCATATAATGACAAGCAATATAAAATTACAGCCTTCAGAAAAGGCAAAGTAAGCGTATATTTGCCTTGAAATAGTGAAAGTACATACAAGTATATCATTACCTATATACAAGGCATTAAAATTTACATAGGAAAAATCAGCCACTAATGTGGCATTTGGACCTATTTTGGGATATTTATGCAGTGAAGACAAAGCCCTAAGGAATAGAAGTGCAGCAGTGGCTTCAGTGGTTGCAGTAGTGTGTGCATACTGTGGGAAAAGGCAGTATCATCTTTTAGAGTTCAACAGATGCAGCTGAAAAAGAATTATTTTCAGGAATACAGTGCCTTCTTTCAAATCTGAAGCAGTGAGTTCAAGTTAAATACAGAGAACATGAGACCAAGATGCAAAGCAAAGAACAGGAATGAGAATACTGTCATAACATAACCAGCTAACGTTACATAAGCAAAATGCAGCCTGTGTCCTACATGAGTTAATGACTTCATCTCTCCCTCACTGAAATCCCCCCCCTCTACCACATAGGCAAGAAATTTCTTTCTGTCTTCAGTCATTTCTAAGATTAACCCAACTCAGTTCAGGACTGGGTTTCACAACACAGAAGTCTTTGGCAGCAATAGCAGGAATACAAGTATAGTCTTGTACCACTCCACTCTTGTTTCTACCTACCCTTGTGCCCTGCCTGTCAGATCTTCAACCATGAGGGCACACATCCACATGGATTGAACCACAAAGCTGTGTCAGAGAACAAACTGAGTTTTCAAGAAGGCCAGCCAGAGGAAAAAAAAAAAATCACAGGACAATTCAAGACCAGACATTCAGATGCAAGTTATGCTAGTGTCATACAGCTACTACTAATTTTGTGCATGTTGCAGATGAAGCCTAGTTTGTGGAGTCTGAAAGAAAGCAGCATATACTGCCTTGCAGCATGGGAAACCCTTTGTTGTCCTTGGGGAAGTCTGTACATTGTCGAAATGGTCTAGACAGCTTATCTTCCAGAAGACAGGCAGTTGCTGTGTACAGTCTGAAGTACCCTTCTACAATTTGTGCTCTTTATTTGGAAGACAGAAGGAATTTTTAGGTCAAGGCAGACCACTGTAGCAAAATTTGATAGTATTGTCCAAAATTCAGTGTCAGTTCAGTCCACCATACAAGTATGAAGTCACCTACTACAATGCTTCTGAAATAAGATTATTACTGTTACCTCCCACCTCACAAATACCCTAGATGTCACCAGAGAGATCAGACATAACTTTGGCTATCAATAGGGATGTTCCCTTAGCAGAAGCATCAGGGAGTTATTGTGGCCCAGGTACACCTTGGCAAGTATCTCAGAGAAGCTCTTCAGTCATTCAAGCCTAGGGCTTGAGGAAAGAGCACAATCCTGGATTTTATCTTTGTGCTGAGATACTAAATTTGTCTCAGGTACATGGAAGTTTTCAAATGCAGTCAAGGATTTTTTCTTAGGTCTAAGAAGGTTTTTTATCACTGGTTTAATTCCTTATAAAAACTTTGCTAGTCATTGACATGAAAAGAGGAGCATAAAATCCTATGCTGGTGCCCAGTATTAGCAGTCCATACTTCTGTGTACCAAAGCTTAGGTGAGAAAGAAGCAGGGACTACAAAAACAACATAAATATCTCAAATTCTTACTGACAGGTCAAGCTACCTTTTCAGATACAAGAGCTGGCAGTGTATCTAGAAGGTGAGCTCATCCTGATGAGTTTTGAGTGAGATGCCCAAAACAAAGACTCCCATCTGTGTAGGCCTTTAATATTATTTGGTGCAGATAATGTATCTTGACACAACAGCTTTGATTTTTTTTTTTTTTAAATATATATACATTACATACATACATATGTATGTATACACTAAGATCTACCAGACTTTCTCCAACTCAAGATGCACGGTCAGATCTTTCAAGGACTAGGAATACAGTCTCCAGGGCAGCTCCAAGAAGGGGCAGCTCACAAGTTTTCAACAATTAGCAGAAAGCATGAACATCTCTGTAGCTGGGATAATGCTAACATACTGAGGTTGAGAGCAAGACAGTCAAAATACTCTTGTTTTCTATCAAGAGAGCTGCTGATCAGAGAGAACTATAATTCAGGCCCAGAGCAAAAAGAGATGAAAATACAGGCTCGTTTATTTTGTGGAGAAGCTTTACATATTGCACTGCAGTGTTAATACCTACAAAACAGGTTCAGCAAGGTTTGGCCCAGTATGTGGGCATGAGCCAGTCCTTAATTTGCGGAGGCTTTGTTCATATCAGTGCACAGGATGGTACCTTGCTGGGTGCTTGTGTCACACTGACACAACCAGGACAGAAACTTTCCCAAAGAAATAATAAATAAAAAAGATTCTCCACAGAAGGAGCACAAAGAAAACACTATTAAACATCTTTTAATTTAGCAGTCACTGTTAACATAAAGAGATAACACAATGACAGTAAAAGATAATCAAGATATGCAAATTTTTCCAGCTTAAGTGAATTGTATATACATGAAACAACAGAGTAAGATTTAAAGAAGCAATATGTAAGAAACTATAACTTGTGGCCTAAGAGCAAATGGCTGGTCAATTACTACCTAGCCAGATGTAATCAGCAGCACACAGAAATAGTAAAATGCTTTTGCATACCTGTAGTGTCTTCCAATTCTTCCTGAAATGATTTGTCCTTCTGATATTTTTCATCAAATCAAGGGCTTATAGTCTTTCCAGCATGCACTGATTACTGTTTGTACAAAAGACTGTGCTAAGTGCAGTCTCTGATTAATGGACTGACAATAATTTCTGATATATTTAGAACAAGTCTAATATGCATTTTCTTCATTGTAAATGAGATCTCCCCACAGAAAAAACCCAACATTTTGTTTAGATACCAGGAAAGTATTCTAACTTCTCTCATATTCAGTAGCGTGTGTATATGTATGTCTGTTGTTCCACTATGATCATTTAAAACACTTCAAAATGATGTTTCCCATGTAAATTACAAACCCTGTTAAATAAAAACACTAGACAACAATTTTAACCCAGAGTTCATGGTTTCTTAAACCTAGAGTCTATGGCTTATTCTGAAAACAAGTTCTCATACAAAGCAGGTTGATGAGATTTGAATCGTTTGTTTTCAACTCATATGAGCTGGAAACTAGCTACATAGTGAGGGGGAATAAAAAGATTTTGAAGTACTAAGGTATAATGAATCATACCTATTTATTAGTCATCCTAATGAATACCTGCAAATTATTCTGCTATAAAGTTATTTTAACAAATTGGAGAACACAGACATATGTCAGTAACTAGGACAATTGCACAGTTTACTGTCAAGCAATTCTAGTAATTACTTAAATTGGCGATTAGTTATCACATCATCTGAGATATTTCAGAGTTTCTTGAACTTCCAGTATGGAAATTTACTGTGTATAACTACACTACTGAGAAATATCCATACAGTAAATGAATATGCAGATCTCTTTATTTAGCAATCATAATGCATCCATATTTGCTAGCTCATCTGTTTACACTGTTGATGCTGTTTGCAGAGGCCATTAGCCTTCTAATTTGTTTTCTAGTAAAAAATGAAATTACAAGAAATGAGTGAGATTGAACTACTAAAAAAATAGCAGTATTAGAAGAGTTTTGCAGGGTGCTTAGCACAAAGAGATTACAGTCCATGACTGTGGCTCCCACCAATGCTCTTAATCACTGTAAATTTGATTTCTTGAATAAAGATAGCAAAAATGTACTAAATGTACTAAAATCCTTTTAAAATACTATTTTTCCTATAATTTTCTTGTAAAATAATTTTTGCAGTCTTGTGCTTCTTTTTTTGTTGTTGCTACAAGCTATAGACAAGGCACAGATAGTAATTTTAAGCTTATTAGCAAAATTACATAACCTCACCCTATGACCATTTCTGGCTGTACTTAAACTGCACATATGTTTGAGCAGAGGCCATACCTTTTTTTAGAAACTTTTGCCATCATTTTTAATATAAGCATAGTTGGTCCAAGTTCTAATGTATTTTTAAATAAGCCTTTATTAAGGCAAGTGTTAATGACAGCAATACCCTAATGCATTTTAGGCTAGGATACTTTACAGACAAGACTATTTTAAAAGACACAGCTTTTTGGTTAAGGAGAAACAGAAGTCTACCAGAGGAGTAGGCTTTCCTTTAAACAGCCAGAGGAAATGCTTAATAAACCTACACTTTTCATCTTGCAGAAGAAAACTGAAATATACAGAATAACTCAGAAAAAGCACAGCATAATTCAGGGTGAAGTATTTAATGCACCATATTAATCATTTAGAGAGTTCCCTGTAGCAATTACAAAGCAAACCTAAGATATTGAGCTTAAGAAAATAAAAAACATGGTCCAAGACTAAAGAAGGAAAGATAATAAATTTGATGTAGTAAAGAAAAAGAAATGCCAATCTAACAAATGGTTACAACAGAACAAAAATTTAAACTTTGGTTCTTCAAATGTTCCCATACATTCATGACTTGCAGTGCCCAAAACAGGTACCCGAGGAAGCACACAGAACTGCTCTCAAAGAGATGGAATAAAGAAGTAAGACACAGTGGGTAACTGTACCCCACTCCAGAGCCAACCACACAATTCTCCATGGGCACAGGAGCAGTAGCTCCTATGTTAAAATGTTCACTTGCAGTCACTTCTGTAGGATCACTCCTAAGGTGGGGGAATTCCACACTACCTCAAAGGAAGAAAGTTATTCAGCTATGGAAAACCCAGCTACAACAATACAGCTTGTCTAAGGCAACAAAAACATTGTGCACTCCTATTCCAAACTCTGCAGAAGACAGAGAATCCAATGATAACAGACATTCTTCATAGCTCAGACCTCCTTAAGCAAAACAAATGAAACTTCAGTTTTAAACCTTGAAAAGAAGCCACACTAAAAGGCAATAAATGTTCTCCAACTAATTCAGTGAGGAAAAACACAGCATTCCAGTAATTCAGAAAGAATTCTGTCCCCCGATATTCTCCACCAAGAGATGTTTTAAAAGCACTTTTTTTTTTTCAGAAAAACAGTATCTACCCAGAGAGATAGTTTTTGACTGGCTGTCAAGAAAAAGAAAATAGAGCAATTTGCATTAGAGAACAGTAAGAAATTATTTTATTTAAAGAAACACTTTTATAATAATAAAAATATAATAAAAAACCCACTTTTATTCTCAGATAAAAGCAAAATGTTTACAAACTTTCCAAGGAAAGTTTTAAAGTATGTTGATAATAGAACTAGAAGTATTAAAATGCCTGGTTTTCCACTGATTCATCCCTGAATGGACACTGGCTCACTGAATTAAAACCACTTTGTTATAATTGGGGATTTGAATTTTCATCTGTGGGACTTATGAAAGACTGTTTCTGCAGAGCACTCCAGTTAGATGGATGAAGGTCAAACATAAATATAAATTTCCCACTGTCCAAGTCAGACTTCCGAGAAAAGCATAGAGAACAAAATAGGTACATGCAATTCCCAGCATCCAACAGAATTATTTCTGAAAGTACTCTATCATTTTGCTAAATTTGATTTCCACTAAATCAGAGCCAAACTGAACAAACAGTCCAACTGAACATTGAATTAATCCATTAAAAAGGTCTGGGCTTCAAACATCCACATTGTTCATAAAATTAATTTGGTAACAATCTGTGCCTCACATCTCAAACTGCAGCACTCATTTGACAGAGGACTAAGCAGTAGCATAAAGAAAATGGGAGGAATCCTCCCCCATGCCAGAGTTCCTTAGCCATTATTCTTATGTTGAAGGAATTAGCACATCTTTGTCACTGTGTATAAACATAACAAGATTTGCAAAATAACCACTCCGCTGAACCCATGTCCACTATTCCCCTGATAAACAGAAAAGGCTGGGCTCTTCAGGATTGTATCTCAGAAACCCAAGACTGACACTTCCCTTCTCCCAGAAGAAGAGAGTCATCTCTCTACATCTTGAAGAAAAAGTAGATCCTCATCAGTTCCTGAAAGGAGTGTTACTTGTGATTAAAGGCAGGTTAGGAGTTGTATAAAAAAATTTAAGAGATTACCTCTCCTATAAAGACAACCATAACACAATCCAGTTTTTCTTCAGGGGACAGCTTATCAATAAGGGAGTGGAGAGTTTCTGTAAGGTAAGACTTGACTTTTCTTTTCACTGTAGGTATTCCCATTACAATGGAAACTGAAATCAAACAAACCAGAAAGGTACTTTCAGTGATTTCGTACACAAGATGGAAAACAAAAATCTTGCAATAAGGCACTGCTTAAGAAATGTAAAGGATTAAAAGGTGAAGATAACAGTAATTAAAAATAGTTTAAAAATATGCCACCCAGCATCAGGAGCATGACTAACAATCACCACCAATGCTCAGAACAAACACAGCAGCCAAAAAAAGTAATCCTAGACCTGCCAGACTGTTGTGTAGGGCTGATCCTGCCTGGACACCAGGTACACACCAAAGCTGCTCTATCGCTCACCTCCTCAGCTGGACAGGGAAAAGAAAACATAACAAAAGGCTCGTGGGTAGAAATAAGGGCAGCGAGAGATCACTTGTCAGTTACTGTCACAGGCACAGCAGACTCGAGGAAGTTAATTTATTGCTGATCAAATGAACATAGGGTAATGAGAAATAAACCCAAATCTTAAAACACCTTCCCCTCACCCTTCCCTTCTTCCTGGGCTCAACTTCACACCTGATTTCTCTACCTCATCCCTACCCGGAGCACAGGGGCACGGGGAATGGAGGCTGGAATTCAGTTCATCACACATCATCTCCACCCCTTCTTTCTCCTCAGCGGAAGGACTCCTCAGACTCTTGCCCTGATCCAACATGGGGTCCCTCCCATGGCAGATGGTCCTCCATGAACATCTCCAATATAAGTCCTTCCCACAGGAGGCAGTTCTTCATAAACTGCTCCAGCATGGGTCCCTTTTCCACAAGGTGCAATCCTTCAGGAACAGACTGCTCCCAGTGTGGGTCCCCTGCGGGGTCACAGGTCCTGCCAGCAAACCTGCTCCACTGTGGGCTCCTCTCTCCGTGGGTCCACAGGTCCTGCCAGGAGCCTGCTCCTGTGTGGGCCTCCCATGGGGTCACAGCCTTCTTTGGACATCCACCTGCTGTGACACGGGGTCCTCCAGAGGCTGCAGGTGGATCTCTGCTCCATGGGCTACAGGGACACAGCTGCCTCACTATGCTCGTCACCACGGGTTGCAAGGGACTCTCTGCCCCAACACCTGGAGCACCTCCTCCCCCTCCTTCTGCACTGACCTTGGTGTTTACAGTGCTCTTGCATGTTCTCACTCCTCTCTCCAGCTGCAATTGCCCTTGAGCAGCTTTTCCCCCCCTCTTCAATCTGTTATTCCAGTGGCACTGGTCTGGCTACTGGTTCTACTGGACCCAGGGAAAGCTGCTGGCTCCCTCTTACAGAAGCCACCCCTGTAGCCTCCCTGTTACCAAAACACTGTCACACAAACCCCAATACAACAGGAAATTATCATCAACCACGGTATTAATCAGGTATGGTACACCAAGAGTGATTAAACCCCCTAACTTAAGTTTTATTTTAAACTGATATAACCATTCTTTGTAACTCAAGTACTTAACTTCTCAGAAGTCATCTTTTAAAACAATACTGCTGAAAAACTCTCTTACTTTCCTTGCACCTGGTTTTGGTTCTTCTAAAAAAACAAATCCAGGACACCAGAATTGCATGGAAGTTCCTCAACAAAATTTCTTATCTCTGACAACAGCACCACAAATGCAAAGTAATATGTCCCCAGCTACAATGTTATTAACACCATCTTTCAGCAGGCCATTTGACTCCTGTGTTCCGTAACTTTTCCATAGTTTTTCTTCTGCACTGTCCCCAGCGCTGGCTACCAATTGGGAACACCACAGATAGCAGCAGGAATGCAGTGAAAGGATAAAGCAGACCTCATGAAGTCCTGAAACCCCAAATTTCCTTCCTCTGTTTAATGAAATAAACCTGATTCCAATTTCTATTTTGTAATTCCAAATTTCTGCCATATATTCCCAGGGGGACATAATACAGACTTCACTTAAACCAATAACAGATTATTAGATTTTTCCTCCCTTGATAACAACATTGAAATAAAAGGTATTTATAGTCAGAAAAACAAACCTGTGGCCTAAGCCCACACATCTGTCATGCAGGCATGCTTTCTGTTAAAAGAAGGAGCAATCAAACTTACTGAAGTAGTGAGCCAGGAGTAACTACAACACTGAATTTTTTTTCCCCTCCAATGACTGTCCAGATTTTATTAATGCAATTATATCTGATTATCTTGGTTCTCTCAACTTTTAATTTATACCTTGAAATATCTGTTCAGAACAACAGAAACATCAATGCTAAAATAATTATATCCATGCACAGTTACCCTGCAAATTTGAAAAGCCAAAGGGATATATCCATTGGCAGTTCAGAATCTGAAATGCTGGAGCTTTGTTTCCTTTTTGTTACAAAAAATTCATCGAAACTAAATGCTTCTTAATGTGTACCTTAACACAGCATGGGGTGTGACTGAGATTATGCAGAAAAGAGCAAAGCTGAAACCAAGCTCCTTTCATCTCGGATTCAGTGCAAATTCAAAGGATATCAATATCACAGAAGTTAAATGAGATATCCTTGATCTACACCAAGAAATGAAGTAAATTCTGTGTCTAAGACTAGAAGGTCCTCCAGATATAAAACATGAAATAACCATCATATCAGCATACCTCCTGTCCTTCCAAGGCCAACCTGCACAGAAGGTTGAAGGCTTCCTTCATTTTTCAACAAATGAGGCAAATGGTAATAGATATTTGGCACTTGAAGAGATTTTCTACTTGTTAGCTCTTTTAACAATTTCAGCGTCTCATCTGCAAACATACAGGAAATCAGTAATGCAGAAAACAAATAATATGAAGTTTTAAGCAACAGTAAACAGAATAAAATTCCAAGCTTGGTCCTAACTGAAAGCCAGAACAAACTGTGCACTCTTCTGAGGCATTGTATCTTGTCTACAAAGGAAGCCTTTTCTGATTTTGATTTTTTTTAATAAACGACGGCCAAGACTATTTTGCACCAATAACCTTGTTACAGGTACAGTGAATACTTACCTGATCACATAAGATTTAGCATGAACTTTCAGAAGTAAAGAATGCTCCATTTATCTGGGGGAGTTGGTGGTTTTGTTGGATTTTTTTCCAGTTAATCAAATGGGAGGCTTAATTACCTAGATAATTTTTTTACTTTTCCTTGCAGAGGTCATCACCATCCAGCAACATTACTGCAAATAACTTTTCAGAGCTATGAATACATATTGGAATATACTGCACATACAGATACAAAATAAAATAGCATTAAATATACAGTTGATATTTTGCAGTGTTCCTGCAAAAAAAAAAAATTTAATGCAAATTTAATTTAGTCCATTAGAATAAAATTATCCTATTAGATTCCATTAGAATCATTCTTGCTCTTTCTGGTACAACTGCCTCTCAGTATGTCCAGGTGGCTCTCAAAATACAAATAACAGTTTTTAAAATTACTCTGCTGTGCGTGTTGAATTTCTTGCATCAAGTGTGAAAACAACTCATTTCAAATGACAAATATGATAGCATATGGATCTTTGAAAACTTATGGGCTTTATAATATCAAGTTAAGTAAAAACAGTACACAAGGTTTCTTGAGATAAAATTGAGAAGTAAGAAAAATAATGCCATAAGTGGAATTCCTCTCAGATTCTGAACAGAGCTTCTGCAAAGACAGACGGGTTTTGTTGCGGATTTTGGTTCTGTCTGTTTGGGGAGTTTTAAAATATTTATTTTTAGGTGAAACTAAATTCCTAACCACCTCAAACCTTGCAAAAAGCTTTGTAAATAGATGCCATAAGTAGATATGTCTATTTTGATAGACTCCAATACAGGCACATTTTACTTTTCTTTAACTTCATCTGCAAACCTGGACTAAATTCTGTCCAAGTATGACAGCTCTTTGTCCGAATGAATAAGGACCTACACAAAACAATCTGGAATTCTTTCAGCTTCAAAGAGAGCAAATAGTATTATGTATACTTAAGTGTATTAAGCTTAATAAAAATCTATCTAATACTGTGGTCTGAGCACAAAAGCTCCATAATTCAGCTGGTTTCCCGTTACGGCTCTACATGGAAAAACGTGGATGTCCATCCCAGCTGGGATGCAGACATGGTAGAATGTTAAATGAATTAGTACTTTCAGCTGCATCAGAAGAGAGTAAGTCCCTATAATTATATTGCCTATAAGCAAGCTAAGCCCATTTTAGAACAAATGTGGTAAGAACTTAATCCTAAATCCAGAATCAAAATTATTTGACCTCCTCCACAGTTTACTTTAAAAGCAAAAACACATACATGAAATAGGAAGACAAGATTTATAGACCGTGCTAAATGTAACCCTTATCTGTGCAATTCCTGGAGATCCAGGGGACTACTGAGATCAGGCCATTGGTGTCAGACAGCAATTCACAATTAGCATCAGCTCTGGGGCCTATCATTATAACCACTTCCCCACCAAAAAAAAAAAAAACCAACAAACAAAAACCTATCAAAAATACTAAATCATAGCACAAATGCAAGTAGACAACAAATTCAAAAATCTTGTTCCAGGTTTCTGATTTGCAGAACACTTTGGGTTTCAACTCCTTATTAGATCAATACAGTGAAATTTCTGCAACCTACCAAGTCAGACCTCTTAACAGAAAATTTGTACTTATCCGTTATTCATTTGCCATCCACAAAAATCAGAGCAACTAAAGCAGTAACAGTGTCATTTTAAAATTTAACATCAATAGTCGGGTGAGTATTGCAGTGTCTAATATTGCCAAACAGCTTTTTGTAAACCTGAGCACCAGTCTCCAAAATGGGTAAAAACTTTTGGAAGACTTTAGCAGTTTAATCACTAATTATCAAAAGGCCATTACCTGTACTTTTTACAAATCATAACCAATACTTTAGTCTATATGATTTTATACCTTCCATTTGACTTTTAAACATATTTTAACTGCTTCAAGTTCAGCCATTTCTTCTGTTCGCTTACTTTTCCCCTCTAGCTATTTAAAAAGAGATGTAAATTAATTGTCAAAATTTATTCAATGTATTAAATAAGTAATCAGAAGCTCCAAACTTTGGGAGCTAGGTGTGGAGTAAGTAATTCTTATCGCTTTAGGGACTGAATAAAGGTGGGTGAATCATTAAGAACAACAACTGGAAAAAACAAACCAAAAACACCCATACCAGATATATTACACATTCTTTATTCACACTGCTGAACAGCTTCATTTGGCTTTCCTGGTAGCAATTTCTTATTCTATAGTAATAAGAAGAGATATTGGCATTGCAGAGGTAAAAAGAATATCTCAGTCGGAGTGTGTACCTGAAAAATTATTCATGGCATTCTTACTGCCGTTTGTCTCTGCCACCGCCCGCCTGAACTGCTCCAGGATCGCGTTGAGCTCGGACGAGCGCTGCAGAGTGCGGTGCTCGGCAATGCGCAGACGTTCCTTCAAAGCGTGAAATTCCCGCTGATATGCGATCAGCTTTTCTAGGGAGAAAAAAGCGTGATTCGGGTTATTTTTGGAAACAAACAGTACTGACAGATCCGACAAGCGTCTAACACTGCTCAGCTCTGCAGCACCCGGAACCCACCTGGGAAGGCAGAGCCCAGCACGGTCCCACCTGAGGAGCTGGGTGCCTCCGCACCCTCACAGCACAGCCAGGGCAAAGCGAGCTGCACCACACCGGGATGCAGGGCAGGCACTGAGCAGGGGATGCCCCTCGCCACAGCCACACACCAGGGCAACCCTGAGTACCCGGCACTCAGCACCACAAGGCAGCTCTGAACCATTTCTTGGAACAGATGCCCACAAACCATTTCTTTTAAGAAGCCACACAGGAGTGGCCCCTTACAAGAGCACAGGTTACATCTTCCAGGAGACCCCTCTGAATACTTTGTAAGAATGAGTGGAATGTGACAGTATTTCACACATATCAATTTCAAACCCAAGTTTTAACTTAATGATATGGTCACTGCCTGACAACTGAAGAACAAAAATTTTTATCAAAATTCTGCTAATGGTGATACACACACATACTCTTGAAAGGGGACCAAAAGGAGATGGAAACACCAAAACTGATTTGTTGATACATTCCTTTTGCCCTTGACATCCAGTAAAGTGTGACTGGATGTTGTATCCTTCCTTCTTCCTATTGGTAATTTCCCCAAATCTGCTCACCATCATCACTATCACCCTCCTTCAACCAATCCACAGATACCAACTGGAGTATTTTAAGTGAATTTGTAACTCATAACCAATACTCCAACCACTCAGCTGACATCTGTGGATATATCTCTTTTGTTATTTACCTATCCATTCCTAGTATTTTCATATTGCAATGGTAGGGAAGCAGAAGTTTAGCAAGCAATGCGAAACTCTTCTGGTTGCTATATTACATAACACATGGGGCAAAAAAAGGAATTCGAGTCAACGTCCCTTGTTAATAAGGCTGTTTTTCTTCCAAATTCATTCAATTTACTTTTTTTTTTTTTTGTAGTTGAGATATACTGCTCTGATTATGTTTAGAAAACATAATTAACTAAAATGCCCTCTGTTCTAAAGACAGAAAAATAAAAACATAGTTCACTACCTCTTAAAAACATTTCCCTTGCCAGCTTTATTTTCCTTCTTTCATTAAAACCAAATGGTTATTGCTTTTGTGCAGATCCTGGCCCACAGCACAGTGCTAGGCACACTACACACTGCTGACTGAATCCAGACTGCTATTTGAAATAGGAATTGATACTTTAGGCAGCAGCACTTAGAAGACCGGTAAAATTTTTTGGAGTTTCTGGCAAAAAGGACATTCTTACTTGGCAATGATAACTAACAAAGTAGTTCAGTCCTGATGCTTCCAGTGAACTGTACTGGTATTGCATTCATGGTACTTGAGAGCTCAAAAGCATTAACTCCTTTAAGAAATACTAGACAAGCAGTCAGCTTCTCATAGTTCCTTCAACCAGACTTATCTGGGTTAAGGAGGCTGCTCTAAAAGATACATAAACTCCTGGCAACTATCCTTCAAAAATATATGGCAGATTTTTTTTTTATTAGGCATAATATTATTCAGCCAAGTAAAACTGGAAAATCCTAACATTATAAATACAATAAGATTTTAAGTCTACTACTCTGCATTTTTCTAGTTATTTATGCAAAATGAAATAAAATAATTCTTTGCTTAAGCGAACTTAGGTGATCTAAAATATTTACATCTCTAACACTGTTAGAGCTAGCACTTTTCATGGTTTTGGAGATTAATGTGTAATTTGGCATTTTGGTACTTGTTTTATAATATGGCTCTCTGTACTTTTATACTAAACAAATTAAATTTAAATGTCTAACACATATCTTTAGCATACTTTCAGTACTTCAAAGAACAACTCGTCAGATATTTACTACTTACAAACAAACAAAAAACACAACAAATTTATCTCGCACTAAAAAGCACTTGCAAAGGAGAAAATACTTCTTAGACTCTTACAATACCACCATTAGTGGTGACCACATGTCCCAGACTTTAGAAAAGCATCCCTTAAGGCATCAGGAGTTTATAAATATTCTGATTTGATTTTTCAGTGTTCCTGACTAAGTACTTGGGAATGAGCCTACAAGATTACATTTAAGAATCTATTTTTTTTTAAACTTTGACTGAGCTCAAGTTTGGTAGAGAAAGTCCTATTTAACTAATTTGGTATCATTCTATGATAAAATCGCCTTCCTCATGGATGAAGGCAAGATGAAGGAAAGGCAGTGGATGCTTTTTTCCTTTTTAAATTCTTCATAAGGATTTTGATACTGTTCTTCACAGCATGCCTCTGGACAAGCCGTCCAGCTGTGGGATGAGCAGCTTCACAGTGCACTGGGTGAAGACCTGGCTGAATGGCAGAGCCCAAGGGGCTGCAGTGCTGACTGGTGTGAGCTGGGGTTACAGCTGATTGGTGACCAGGCACCAGAGATGTTCCTCAGGGTTCCTCAGGTGATAGGACCCATGGGAATGGTCCTAAGCTGTGCCAGGGGAGGTTCAGATTGGACATTAGAAAGCATTTCTTTACTGCGAGGGTGGTAAAAACACTGAAACAGGCTTCCTAGAAGGCATAAAGGGTTTAGGAGGCATCTAGACAATGCCCTTAATAATATGCTTTAGCTTTTGGTCAGCCCTGAAGTGGTCAGGCAGTTGGACTAAATGATTGTTAGTAGGTCCCTTCCAACTGAGATATTCTATTCTATGACAAGATGACTTGTAGGCATTGTATATACAAAAAAGTCAACAGTGTATCTGATATTTTCAAAATACATTTGACTATTTAATGTTTTATTGTTCAACGAGTTCTCCAAAACCAAAAGAAACTGAATTGATTTCTTGTCCAAAAGTATGAAAACACTTTTTTTGATTGCTATTACAGTAAAAAGGAAAGTACTGAGCCTAAAATCACAGAGGAAACAGAGGTCAGTGATCACCATCATGAAAAATGTTTCTTTTTCTACAGGATTATGAATTACTGTTCTTATTCTCATGCTGAAATCTAGTGTTATTTAAGAAGACAAAGGAAGGAATTCAGAGAGTAAATTACTGCCCTTACAACACTGATGAAAGAACCCCAAACATATCTGTTCTCTGACGAAAAAAACATCCCTCTAACAGCAGCTGTAGTTAATATCAAAGACATTTGGTCTCCAATAATTTCAGCACACAAGCATATTTTTTATTTAAGAATAACATACTATTTTACATTGAAATGAGAAGGTGATGTTTTTCCATACCTTTCTCTGGAAGCCAGAAAGATCAAATAAAGTAAATATCTTGTTAAGAAATTACCTGAGAACTGAAAACATTAATTCTTCATCATTTTTCTTTTAAATTTTAGTTGGTTCAGCAAAACTCCAGAAGCTAAAACCTAAATATTTTAGCTGGCTGAATGCTGTGCAGTTCTCCCAACACTATGTCAACTGAACCAGTACTTTTTCAACTTTCTTCCTTTCTTGCATTATGTTCTCTTAAATATGCAGAACCTAGAATTTAGACAAACTCACTTGACAGTTGATGCAGTATTTTGAAAAGTGAAAATTCAAATAAAACTCTGGAGGTTTGCAAGTTCTTGATTAGAGATGAAATCTCAGCTCTCAGCCTTCTCTGGGTTATTTACGGTTCTCCTACTAAATAACTGTTAAAAAAAAAGTTATTCCAAAAAGACACCACTAGCCCAAAAGCACAAACTCAGTCCATTCTCCTCTTAGCCACAGACAATCTTGACTACATGACTTGTTTAAGAGTTGTCTAAATTTGAAGAAAAATTCAAAGTTTTAAAACATGGAGCTTCTGAACATCTTAGCATGCATCTAATTTCTTAGTCTGGGCTTTTGTACTTCTTGAAAAATCTGTCTATGTACTTCAACCCCTGCTTTTTTTAACAGCAAAGAGCTTTCCCTTGGGATAAAAGGGGACATCAAAGTAAAGGAATAAGAAAATAGGCTGTAGCTTGAGTTTAGAAAAACATTTTGCAGAGTATTTCAGCTCAACTGAATTAGCATAAGTCTGAATTGCAGGTAAATTACCAGCACTGTCAGAACACAAGCTGTATTCTAATTCCAAATGAAATGTCTACTAAACAACAAAATAGAAAAAATATTGTGGAAACTCAATCAAAGCAATTTTAAGGCTACACAGTTTCAGTGTCAATAAAAACCATCAACAGCTCAGTTTTTTGTTCATGTTACTTTTTTAGCAAAGTTATATTATTTAATGCCCTAAGCCTGTCAGTGTTTAAGGGGCGTTTGGACAATGACCTTAACAACACACTTTAGCATTTGGTCAGCCCTGAAGTGGTCAGGCTGCTGCACTAGATGACCATTGTAGTTCCCTTCCAATTGAAACAGTCTATTCTATTCTAGCACCAAAACTTTATGAAGAAACTATCTGAATGCACTTCTAAACTGAGTGGAGTGCACACATCTATACAATCACCAAACTTCTTTGTTACATCGCACCAGGGAAAGGAGGTACAGGCAGCACATAACCAGAGATGTATTCAGACCCTGTAGAAATAAGCTGAATGGTGGACATAGAAAAAGGGCTAGAAACCATCTAGAAAGGGAAGTTGTCATTCCTGGCAATCTCTGTGAAGTCTGACTCCATGTAGCCTGCAACAGCCACTATGATACCTTGTGAACCCAGTAAAAGCCCTGCCAATCTCTACATTAAAAAAATACATAATAACCTGTGGTTGCTGTGTTATATACACACACCTTTTTGGGGGAGAGAGGGGATGGGGGGGCAGGGGGGGTTATGTAAAAGGAAACAGAATTGCCGGAAGACCCTTTCACAACCCAAAAATGCTTCAGCGATTCTCAGTTAGTATTGCCATTATTCCTCAAGGAAAGCCTTGACTGTCTGCTAAAAGAACAACAGTCTACAACATAAAAAGCTGTATGAAAGCTTTGGAAGCTGTTATTTATCTTATCAATCATGCAGGTTCATAATACATTAAATCATAGGCCATTTTCACAACTGGAAATTGAACATGTTGAACTAAGATTGTTGAACTAAAAGGCAGCTGTATTCACATAAATAAATAATTAAATAAGTGAAAGACAAGCTATCATTTACTCAAGAGCCCTGTGCTAGTATGGCTGGTTGTATCCAAAGGCAGATGCATCTGACAAGATCAGGAAAAGCTTTGTTACCTTCCCATATCACAAGCAGGCAGTTGAGTCTTCCTTCAAACTCCAAACCAGCTAAACACTCAAAGTGATGGATCTGCCATACAGACAGGAAGGTAACCAGCCACAGCCTTGGCACTCAAAAAAGATAGCAAGCCAAGCACAGAGGGCTTAGCTTTGCCAATTAATTGTAGGCCTGATTTATATTTTCTGCCCTTACTCAACTGAACCATAGAAACCTCACCCCTTTTTTTCATTAAACAACAAAGGAAGGATTGACTGTGTCTGACACACAGAGGGCTCTGGTTGACAACAAAGCATTGTACACAAATACTCAATGAGTAAAACACGTAGAGAAGGAACAGATACCTGATAAAACAGGACTTTTCCTCTATCCAAGGGGGGAAACCTTAAATCATTATTCAACAGAGTATCACTGGCAACAGTCCTAAATTCACCAAAGTGAGAGTTTATGGCCCACCCTAACGACAACCCTTTCAGCTTTTACAAGTTTGCCCCAGCAAACGTCTCATTTTTCTGTACACCCTGTTGAAGAGTTATTAAAATGCCATTAAATAAATGTTTGAGTCTGTGAGAACACACTGTAACAAGTGCTAATTCAGGTATTTCTGTGATTAGTTATTCTACAACTCATTTACTCCCATAATAACAACTCTACAGTAGTTACCATCATGCCATGGGTAAGAGACACTAACAAGCTTCACGTATTAATTCATTACACTCCCATCAAGGATGTTGATCAGTTTACAGGTTGATACAGAGTAGAGGTCTTAATTGGCAGCGAGCTTCCACACTGGGTTTCATCCCAAGTCAGTGGTGAGGCAAGAGGAGGTCACTCTTCAGTGAATTAGGGATTTGTCAACATGCCAGCCAATTCACTCTGGCATGGCTCTTACAGGAACATTTCTTTGTTTGAGCTACATGAGGTATAAAAAATAAGTACTGCACTTCCCGTAAAATCAGTTCAGGTGCTTTATGTGATTCATGAAGTTGTAGTATCAAGTAAATCAGTATCCAGTAAGTCATGATGATACCTGCATGGACCCCCACTTCAACCCCACAGATGTAAGCAACATGTACTTTTTAGACCATGCTTGGTTCGTAATACCCAAGTACCTTACAAGCCATCACATTTTTAATATTACTGATAAAACACTCATCTTCATCTCATAAAAGCAGACAACACTTTAAATTAAAATCCTGCTATGCTAACATGTGGCAGACTAAATTATTTCAACTGTCAGCCAAAAAAAAAAGTTAATTCCTCTAGTAAATAAAATAAAATTCTTACTATGCTAGCACTTAAGTAATTCTAAATTTCCTCTTAAAACTGACACTTTTTTTGACAAAGGCTACACTTCCTCTTTAGCACAGGTTTTGCAAAATATAATTGCAAATACAATTACCCAATACTGTGATACAAAATTCTGTTCCTACTTCACTGTACACTCATCCAATATCCACATATTGACGCACAGACAAAAAATACAAACATTGCTTCCATTGCCCTTTGGAACCGACTCCAGAGCTCAGAAGATACTCACAAGGCACAAACGAAGCACTGAATTCTCAAACGTCCGACCGAGGGAAGGCAAGCAGAGGAATTGTCAAACCTATCTCACAGGCACAGACAAAAAGCTATGTCCACACAAGAGAGATGTTAAAGATGTTTCACAATCTTCCTGTGACATTTAGACTTACAAAAACAGCAAAACCTTGTAGCAAGCTGAGCTAATTACCAAGTGTCAAAACCTGCACATAGGCACAAATCATATTTATAACCAGCAACGTCAAACAGTGAAGAGTAAAGAAGGTGTTAACAAAATTTGCCCCCAAAATCTAAACCTCAAGTGTGCTTGCAAATCAGATACTGACTTGTCTCAAAACTGGCAAAAAGCTGATATATGGTGTCCTTGAAATGTTACAATGTATTACCGTGGATGACTACTCAACAAAAGCTAATTAGCTTCCCCGCTCTTAAAGTGAAATTAAAACCTTTTATAAACAAGTTATGATGAGTTATAAAATCCAAAGCAGAAAAGCAATCAACCATGCAAACACAAATAAAGCAGTATACTGTAAAGGCTAACAACAAGACATGCTATAAATAAAAGCTCTTAAGAAAACTGCTCAAGGTCAAATTTTATCAGTCCTCTTTGAACACTTGATTCTGTGGGCCTTTTTAGTTACAGAGTTTGTAGCTATGCCTATTCCTAAAGCTATTTTATTATTTCGAAGGGATCAGAGAATATGCAATTTTTTGTAAGTTTAATACTCTGTGAAATTAAAGACAGGAAAATATGGTAGATGATTTACAAAAAATACATCCTACTAATCATGACAAAACATTTTCTGCATCAGGAAACAAACAAACAAAATCAAGATGCAGGAAAACAAGTGGGCAAGTCATTTTTTTATCCTTAATCTTGTTACTCAAATTGACGGGTCATTTCAGCAATTCACCATTTCAATCTACCAAAACAATCCAGCAGAACTAACGTTTACAGCCCTTGTTTTCCATGTAGAAATGTACTTATTAGGACTGTAACTATTTTAAGAAATGCTTATTTGAGTAGCTTTCATTGTGAAGAAGAGCTTGTTTTTGAGGGAGGGTTCTGCAGGTTTTCCTAATTTTGTCAAAAAAAACCCTCAATAATTCTAACCACTTGATTTCTCATTGCAATTTTTTCACATTTTGCACTTCAAGAATCTCTATAAACAAATAATGTTTTTTCTTCTCTCCAATTTTAGAGCACTAGCACAAGTCTGAAGTGATTGCTTTGAAACTTTCAGGGCCTGATTCAATCTCACTCTAGATACTTTTGTTTAAACATTCCTTTGCAGCAGGAGCTGAAGTTGTTTTCTCTAAAATTTTTAAAGCAATCTGAATATGATCCTTTGTCATATCAACCGGTAAAACCTTTCTATTTTGAAACGTAAATTTCAGAATCCATTTTCTTGTAAATAGTCCTTTGAAAAAATAAAGCCCCCTGCCTTCTCACAGATTCCACATACACAAAGCAGAAAAATGGGAGTACAAAAGAGATCAGACTCTGAGAATCTGCTTTCCCTCCATTTTTAATATAAATGCCCTAAAAATGATGTAGCTTACCAATCAAAATGGAAGCACGAAACGGTACATCATGTTTGTTTAATTATCTTTTTTTCTAAAAAGCCACAGAATACAATATTTTTCTAGAGGAAAAACAATTCTCAGAAATTAAAAAGCCAAAGAAGCCAAACTAGAATTGTGACAACCAATGAATGATTTACTTAATGAGTATTTTCATTGCTGGATAGAACAGCGAGGAACAGTTTTAAATGTCTCCAGATGCAATTGCACACCTTTGCCTCTAGATGTAACTTTTTCAATAGAGAAAGGTCACAATTCAGAAGATTTCCAAAACCATTATAAAATCCAGTATGACACCACATCCAAATCTCCGCTGATGAGGGCTGACAGAGAGTCTGAATTCCTTGTTCGTTTGGACATGAGGAATAAAAAGAATGATATATCAAAAAATCCAGACACCCACAAATAAGGAGGTCAAGTCAACAGAGGCATATGGTGTTCTGTCTGTGCACTGGCTTCAGACAATAAGGATAATTAAACACATGATTTGTTTGAGTTATCGGCAGCACTTGAGCTGAAGGTCTTGTTTTAAAGCAGAGAACAGCAAGCTACAGTGATGGGGAAAAAGCAAACAAACAAACAAAAAAAGAAATTGCACATTTGCAAATTATTTGTCCTGATCTGACTGCTAACTTTACTAGGATTCACACTTCCACGACTAGCAAACAACACTGCCCAAGACTCTACGGATGAATATAAACCGCAGGGCTTTTTAGGTTCCAGCTATTTGGTTCTTATTTTATTCCCAGTGCTAAGAAGGACAGACACCTCTACTGGCATTTCTTCTTTAAGGGGAAAGTGATATAAAAAGGTCACTGAAATCATACGCTAAATCTGTCCCATAATAAGCAATCAGTATTTAACACATCTCTATCCCTGAATAGAGACACTAAGGAATAAATAAAAGCTTCATATATTCTATTCCCCAAAAAGCAAAGCAGTACAACAAAAATTACTGCAACTTCTGTTGTAGACATTCATTGCATAAAGAGCTCAGTTTAAGAAACTGATAAAAGAAAAGCTCAGCTGAGTACACAAAGCACTGAATTCATGTAACCTGGACAGTAACTCTTTACAGTGAAAAGAAATTACCTTCAAATAATTGTCACTAAAACGCCCCACTTCGACTTTTCTGGCATGTCTTGCACAAGATTTAAAGTGTACAATAGTGTAAAAGAAACTAGGAAGCCTTCAACAACATCACAGCATTACCTCAAAAACACAATTTACAGCGACAGCTTTTACAAAGATCATTACATCACAATTATTTTTTCAAACCAAATGCCAAATAAAAAGCAAGACTGTAACTATATTGCTCAAGCAGGCACAAAGCTCCAGTTTAAGCAAACATTACAACCACTGAAACACAAGATACAGGACAGGTCAATAGCTAGCCTGCATTCTTGGCAACACTGAAGGACTGAAGCATATAAGGCGAAAGAAAGCATTTCTACTGCATTTTTTAACATATTAAAATAAAACAATCCATTCTACATTTCTGCAGAAACGTGTATTAAGCATACATGTTGCATTCATTTATTATGTTTGCTTCCATCATTTAGTTTTGATGTGTGTCTCTACATACATTTTATTGCTACCAATAAGCAAGAGTATCTTCTAAAAACCACATAGCAGCTAATTACACTCATCCCTAACAGGACATATCAAAGAAGCCATAACTGTTGATCTGGTCTGAGCAGCGTGTGGCTTTATAATCAGCATCTCTGTGTGGTATCATAATTTCAACCTTAAAATAACAACAAAATCCAACCTTGATATAACACATTTCTTTCATATCTGTTAAAAGAGCACAAGAAACAACCCTTTCACCTGAAATACTTACAGATTTGCTGACCATGTAAACAAATGTAATTACCCTGTAGGTAATTCAACCTCACAGTCAGTTAGACTACAAGTCATCTGTGACATCTCATGTTTCTCCTCAGATCTCAATCAGACAATAATACTTTCAGCTACTTTCTACAAACAAGCACATATGCCTGTATTAAGATACCAAAATATTTGTGCTATCTAGTGGTCTCAAATTCCTAGGCAGTTCTTTTGTGGTTTTTTTTTTTTATTTCAAGGAAAAATATTTCTCTGCATACCACTTTTTAGAATCTACTGAACTTCTAATTCCATTTACTAACATAGTATGCTCTGCTGTAACAGAATTCATGGAATTATGGGGTTTGATTCTCCTTGTTACTGACTTGGTAAGTTAAAACTGGAAAAGGGATTTGAAAGAGAAAACAAGTTTCCATAAAATTACCAATTTGGTAATCATTCAAGCTTCCTCTCATCCTCTAACTCTCACCTGTTGCAAATAGCCATACTTGTGCAAAATATTTGACACTGTCCTGCACAACATCCCTGTCTCCAAACTGCAGAGACGTGGATTTGACAGATGAATCACTCTGTGAGTAAGGAATTAGCTGGATGGTTACAGTCAGAGTTGCAAAGTCTCAATGTCCAAGCGGAGACCAGTGATGCATGGTACCCTCAGGGGTCGATATGGGGACTGGCACTTTATAACATCTTTGTCGGTGACACAGGCAGTGGGACTGATGGCACCCTCAGCAAGTTTGCCAACACCACCAAGCTGTGTGGTGTCTGACGCCCTGGAGGGAAGGGATGCCATCCAGAGGGATCTGGACAGGCTGGAGACATGGAACCAAGTGAATTTCATGAAGTACAAGGCCAAGTGCAAGGCCCTGCTCCTGGGAAGGGGCAAGCAAAGTTCAAGTACAGGTTGGGTGGAGAATGGATTTAGTTCAGCCCAAAGAAAAAGCACGTGGGGGATGCTGGTTGATAAGAAGCCCAACAGGACTCATCAATGTGCACTCATAGTCCCCAAAGCCAACCACGTCCTGTGCTGCACCAAAAGCAGAGTGGCCAGCAGGGCGAGGGAGGTGAGTCTGCCCTTCTTCTCTGCTCCCAGGAGACCCCACCAGGAGTGCTGCATCCTTTCCAGCACAGGAAAGACACAGACCTGTTGGAGTGAGTCCAGAGAAGGATCATGAAGATGATCAGAGGAGCACCTCTCCTGACAACAAGGCTGAGAGAGCTGGGGGTTGCTCAGCCTGGAAGGGAGACCTTACAGCACTTCCAGCACCTAAAGGGAGCCAACAAGAGAGCCGGGGAGGGACTTTTTATCATGGCATGGAGTGATTGAGGCCATTTCCCCTTGCCCTAACTGAAAAAAGGCAGGTTTAGATTAGATGCAAGGTAGAAATGCTTTACTGTGAGGGTGGTGAAGCACTGGAAAAGATTGCCTAGAGAAGTTGTGGATGCTCCATCTCAGGAGATGTTTAAGGTCAGGTTGCATGGGGTGTTATTAGCATCATGCCCTGATCAACTAAGTTAATCTCAGTTGCCTCATAAACAGGAAAACAATGGTCTAGAAACATTAACAAAGATGTTTTCACAAGGTTAGATAAGGCACTACTGAGCTTCTAGTTAGATTTGACTAAGGCCATAAGAATGTGTGTGCCACAAGGTATAAGAAAGTGAGATCTTAAATGTTTTTGGTGACAAGTAGAGAGTCTCCAAAATACTCAGTGCAGAAAATTAGTATTTTGGTTTAATTTTCCCAAATCACTGTGTTAATTACATATTTTAAATTATTCTCCCATTATAGTACTCTTCATCAGTATTATTAAACATTAAGTTGTGATGATGCAACAACACTGAGAAATATGGCACCATCTGTATTGCAAATGGGTTAAGTTTTCTGAATAGAATTATAATTTTCATACTGATCCTTTCTGTAACAAGGAAACAAAGAGTGTGTAAAAGAACTAGCACAGTGCAGTAATTACTCCCATGGAAGAAGAGATCCAAGACGCATCATCTTAATAAACTGAGAAAAAGTTTTCCTTTTCCTTACAGGAAGGACTTTGGGTTTTGTCAGATATTTGTTCCCAAAAAATTTTGCATTGCCAAAATTGGATGGAAAATTTTTATTTGGATGGAAAGTTTTTAATTTTGAAAAATGCAAATCAATAAAGCCATAGAAGTTCTTATTAAGTGTCCCGCTACTTTCGTAGCATTACCATGGTATATAAATCAATTTGCTATAAAGCTTCTTTTTGAGAATGAGAGGTAGAATCAGCCACACGCTCTGCAGTTCCACCTAAACAACACACATGGCAACACCCCCCTTTGATACAGCAATGTAACAACAAACCTCCTACATTTAACTTCCATTTGAAAAATGCATCTATAATGTCTCAATAAACAACACAGCCAAGTAGCCTCTAATGCCTTTTTCTTCTATGGCGCATTTAACAATAACAGCATGGACAAAAAGTTAAGATGCATCACAACGCCGGTACAGGTAAAAGCAAAAAGCTGAAGCACAGATTCTTGCCAGGCCCAGAGAGCTATTCTCCACCAATTAAAAAAATTACCAAGTACAAAAATACAATTATGAACACAATCACAAGAAGTTTGTCTTACACTTTGAAGAAGGATTAAACCAGCAGTATCATGAACAATCCAAAACTAAGACACACAATGTAAATGTCTGCTTGAGTTTTAAATAAACAACCTCTCTCACCTGGCACTCTGGTGAGCTTGTGTGCCTAGAGAGAGCCATGACTGTGAGGTGGAGAGGGTATACCCAAACCCAAACACACATACTACATCCACACAAGCTTCACAGATTTGATTTCCTACAGCAGTTTCCACCCCTCCTCACTTACAGGAGGTTCTGTCAGAGCAGCCCCTGCTCCTTTCCAAGACTTATTCCACACCCCAAGACCCTCTGATCTTCCACCCCAGCCCACAAAACCAGCATTCAGCCCAAGCACACACAACCCCTAATCTCGTTCCCCGTGTATGTCTTCCCATACATAACAGATCTTCTACCCACGAACAGCATCTGCCTCTAACCCCAGCGGCAGCAGTGCTGCAGCAGCTCTGCACCCACTCAGTCAGCACAACGTGAGCGGTGGCTGCACAGACAGCGAACCCCGGCACTGCTGCTCAGCTCCAGACACTCTCCCTTTGCCAGACCAAGCAGAGGCTCCGTCCTCGTCCTAACAGCCTGTTTCCTCCAAACGCGGAGGAATACAACATTAATTTGTATCCCACAGTAAATTTGAACCAAGCCAGACTAAAACAGTATTATGAAGGAGTGACAGAGGGAAAAAGAGGATACAGCAGCATGTTTTAATGCAAAAGAAGCTGCAGCAACATTCAAATTTTGAAAAAAAAGCCATCCTACATTCATTATCCAAGACATTAGATTATCTTATGACTGCACTTAAAACAACTTAAGGCCCTTACTACAGTATATATGTACTGTGAATGCCCTAGCATCAATTTTTTTCCTGCGTAAATACAAATTCTCAGCTTCACCCAGTTCAAACCATTGATCACTTTAATCTACACATAGCTAAAATACCACAAAACCCAATTCAACTAATTGCTGCATCCCCAAAATACAGCAACAAGAGAAGTCTTCCATTCAGTTACAGCTCGTTCCAAGTTAAAACACCTTCCTCGAACTGAGTTAAACACAGTTAGGTCTAAAGCAACACACTACAAATACAGAGCAAAGCATTAATCCCTTTTTCAGGGTCTTTGTGCAATACAAAATTTCATTCTATACAACTGCCTTCTCAGTAAAGCAGTGTGGAGGAGAACAAGGCAAAATGAGCCCTGACCTGAGGGAGTCATCTCTACCTATGAGAAAGCAGTTATTCTACCAGCACGTGTGTACACATGTGAATTCCAGAAAGGTCTCCCCTATTTCTTCCAGAGCCTCTCTCATCAACAGAGAGTGCAAACAACCTTTGTGCAAGGCAAAAATGTTTAACCCTGATGTTTCCACACAAACAAACTCTACAACATACACACCTCTACGCATCCGCCAGAACATGACTCACAGCAACCAACTGTGCAGTAACTGAGTGACCCCTCTCAGACATCCCAAAAGCACATGGACTTGAGCACTACTGTATAATTGCTCAGCAACTACTTATCACAAATATGCACTTACATAAAACTTCCCAAAGGTGTCATTTACTGTGCACACTTAATCTGCGTGTACACAATTGGAATTTCTGGTCATGCAGTAACCTTGTGAGTAACAGGATGCCTGTGCAGCAGCATCCACCCATTCAGGCTGCAGGCTCTGCATCTGAAGGATTTCTGCCCAGGCAAAATTTCTGTTAAGAAATTGACGTCATGTCCAGGAAAAGCCAGATATATGTGTCTCAAACCTTGTCCAAGAACTATCACATTAATATGCTCACATACTCTTGAACATTCAGGGCTCAAGATTTTTGAGGGTTAAGATGCTGAATAATCTCAATATAATTAACTTAAGAGTCCAGTGTGGCAAGGAAACAAAGTACACAGCAAAGCAGAACACAGTAGCACACAGAAAAAGCAACTACTTCTGACACATGAAAGCTTCCAAACACTGTAACATGATTTCTTCCTACTACAGAATTTTCAGTAACTCAGTGAATTTCTGTACATGTAAATCAAGATGCTCTTACTTCAAACCATTCCTTTCCCTCCCCTCAGAAAAAAACCGTACACATACAAGGCTGGAAACACAGCAAGAAAATGCAGCTTCCTGAACTAAAAAGATATTAGCAATGATTGATCTACACCCAAATGTTTAACGTATTAATACACAGAAGAAAATTCATCTAGTAAAAATAACTAGTCAGAAGAGTGCTACAGCCTCACAATTAACGGCACTATTTTAAGAGCTGAAAGTTTTAGAAACTCTTAATAGCCCAGGCACAAAGTTCAAGCCACAGTGGAAGTCTGGTTATTGTTTCCACACACGCTAGAGGGTTGAGGCTGCTGACGCTCCTTGTTTCTTTGTGCCTTGACAACTGTGTTGAACAAACTGATTCTGAGAACATATTCTTTCTAAGTTGTCCTCCTTGCAAGCAACTCGGGATCAAAGCTCCATCATGCTCACGCATTGCTGCAAATTAACAACAACCTTGTAAGTCAAATATAATCCCATCACATTTGTTTTATTCAAATCTCTCTCTAACAGTACCTCTACAGTTTGTCTCCAGGGGCTGTGCAACCAAGTATGAGGGCTGTTTATCGGCACAAGTACTTCACTAGTCATTTGTAACAGAAAAAAGACTTTGTTCAGCCCATCTCTGAACTGTCTGAGGAAACTTACACGTTCATGGCACTGATATGTAGGACCACAACGTATCTGCAGGCTACTATAGCAAAATTTATGCTTGATAAGCACTGAAAACTTTTAAATTCTTTTTGAGCATTACATAGTAAAATTATATACTGTCACAAGCAAAAAAAAAAGGGGGTTCTGTTGTTTACAGTTAGATAGATGGGTGGCACATCTGTGGGAAGCATCCACAGGAATAGGCAGAAAGCTGCACGAAAGCTGAGGAGACAACCAGAAAAACAGCTGGAAGCACAGCTCTAAAATACTGTAGAGTAATCGCTTTTTAGGCAGAGACTAGCTGGAATAAAGCCTTGCACTGTGAGCAAGGAAACTGCTTTCTATTCACTTTCTGCCATGCTCAGGAAAACAAAATACAGTGCATTATAAACAAAACTAAATTACAGACTTACCAGTGCCTCATCTTAAAAAGAAACAACTTTCAGGATTCTAGTCCTAAAGATTGTATCAATAATGAAAAAAGCTTTTTTGTTATCCCGGCAGCAAATAAAGTCATAATTACACAGCAGGGATAAGGTTACTGAGTAAGATACGACTCTAAACTGTGAGAGTGAGGAAAAAAAAAAAGGAAAAAAAAATTCACACTTGAAAATAAAAGTAAGTAATTTTTTGATGTTTTTCTAACACTGTATGTTCATGGTTCTTAGCTATAGAAGTGGCTGTTTATTGTTAATAACAGTAAGAGACTAAAAATAAACAGATAAGGGAATCTGCAAAAATACAAGCAAATATTTTATGTATTTTAAGGGATCAAACTATATTATATTAAAGAGAAACTCTCACATATGTCATGGAAACATCAATATTATTTAGTAATGAAACACACTGTCATGTTGCTCTTGGCATAAGGAGAGATAAGCCTGGCAAATGTCAAGAATAACTAATATAATTTAGGTTAGAAGGGACTTCTGGGGGTCATCTAGCCCAATCCCCCACTCAAAACTAATTTCATCACAATTGTTACTTCAAAGCTGGAGCATTCCTGCCAGCTGTAGGTCTTCCCTAGCTAAGATTTATTTTGGAAGTGTCATATTGACTTTAAAAATCAGTGTAACTCACTCTTTTTGTGCTAGCCCAAATCTCTATTGGTACCAATTATGGTATCATTTACTTGTCATTGCTGGTTTAACTTATTCCTGAAACTGCCTACATTGAAATTTTTCACCACCAACCCCTCCCCAACAATCTACTCCAGTATGTAACTATACTCACCATTACAAAAACTGTCCACTATCTAACCTTCCCCTCCCATTCAATTTCAGTCCCTTATATCCTGTTATTCACTATAGCCACAAACAATAGATTATGTCTTTTTTTTTTTTTTTTCCTCTTTTGACAAGAAATTCTTGGCAAGAACATTTGAAAATTAGCCTCCTGACTCTCTTCTCACACCTCTCCTTTAAGGTAAGGAATGCCAAGACACTGACGCTTCCCTTACAGGGTAGACTTTCTGGATCTTTGATGACTTGTTGCTTCTTTGAACCCGATCTAATGAATGCATTTTCTTTCCAGTGCACCAACCCGAAGCAGACACAGCACAAAGCAAAGCAAAAAGAACACTTCCTGTGTCTTGCTGGAGCAGTAGACTTCACACTTATTTCCTTACACTTCTTTTTTTTCAACTTCTGTTGTTTTCTGCAATATTGTGATGAGTCACACTTAGCATGACCGTCATTCCTACCCATAATGCCAACATCAAATTTCTTCCCAATTCTTCATGTATACATTTGATTTTCTTCTTCTTTACTGCACCCCATGTTTTGACTGAGGCACTTTCACCTACCTTCAAGCCACCATTCACCCTGCTTCCTGACTTAGTCTCCAATTTGCCTAATTTATTTTAAACGTCAATCTCTTTGTCTACCTTTGTTGCTCCTCCCAACGTCGTGCTGTTTGAAATCCAGTAAGAATTCTCTGCCTCTAATCATCTAGATTTACTAAGTATCAACTACTGTCAAAAAATGACAGATCATTGCAAAGCCCCTTTTACTGACTTAAAAATGTTACAGTAAGGTATGAGCAGCTGTGTCAGATGCAACTCTGTTTCCTGGCTTGGCTAAATTACCCCCATGCTAGACTCGATAGTCTCTGGTTGTGAGCAGCAACCACCAGCATTTTGGAGGAGTTGTTACCAAAAACTGGTAAAAATAAGACTCCTTAACACCAATGTAGCATTAAGAAGCAGGCACTCTTTATTTGGCTGGGTGCACAAGAGAATCTCATGGAAGCACGGAAGACTCAGGCCGAAGAAGAATTAAGAGAAGCCACACTGAGCAAAAGAATGGGCTTTCCCCAACTCTAACACTAGGCTGTAATCAAGAGCAGTACCTCAAGATGTTGGCTGAGCCAGATCCCATTAAATACTCTTGTAGCAACCAAGTTCTATAATCCCATAAACTGATGAGCTAACCTCGCTAGCAGGTTACAAAAAATGCAAGGAACAAGGCAGTGCTGCAAAACCCCTTTGGTAGCAACCCTTTTCACTGCAGTTCTCCAAAAATCACTGGTGCCAGAGGAGATCTGCTGCAACAGTCATGACAGACACAAAGATGCTGCAGACCCAAACACTGTCCCACCTGAACAAAGCTCTTCTGCTTTATTCACCTGGGACAGGGTGTTCACTACCTGGACAGGACTCTCAGTAACCATACCAAACCTACACTGGCTGATTGGCTTTAATGAAATTCAACTACTTTTAGTATCAGTAAGCTACAGGCCAATTTCTTGTTGAAAACAAGTTTAAAGTGTATTTTAGATAAAGAACAGAGTAACATTCATGTACTAGCGTTAAAAAGAAAAAGGAAACTCTTACTTCCTTTAATTTCAGCTCCTGGAAGATCTGCAACAGAATTTCCAAAGGAAACCAACATTTCCCTTCTGTTTAACAGAAATGAAAGAGCTCTCTCTTCTCCAAAGAGGCACAAATTGTTATAAGCACTTTCCACTTAAGCATCCCAGCCCGTCCCTTCCCTTCCCTCTCCCTGTCTTCACTCCTCCCAGTCTGTAGTCCCTTTAACTTTTTTGGTTGGTTGGTCTTAACTCACATCAGTGGGAAATGAGCATCTAACTCTGAAAATCAGAACACGCAGTCAGACAGCTGTAGCAGCATTTACATGCATAACAGCTTCTCTTAGGATCCATGTAGAAACTAAGGTGGGTTATGGTTGCAAAATACTAACATGTAGCTCTCAGATTTCTCACCTTTTCTTAAAGAGAATATGCATAACCACTGCCAAGGGTGAAGACAGACAGACAGACAGACAGATAGATAGATCAAACAGATTCTGTCCTCCTTGCCCTGTTTCCCCTGTGGTTCTTCCTGGAGGACTCTTCTTCCTCCAAGGAAAAATATTCCTGTTTCTTACTCCAAAATTAGCCACCACTGGCTGAGGCTTTTTGTTTTAGTCTCAGTTCGGTTTTGTTATCCTTGCTAAGTTTAGATGTTTTTGAACACTTACGATTATTGTGGCTGAGAACCAGCATGGTAACTCTAATTTTGTGAAAACAGGAGAGAGAAGATGACATTTTTACTATTAAGCCCAGGCCATTTTCTCTCCGAACGAGACAAAATGTCGTGCTTGAAAGGAAACACACTCAGCCTTCATTACTTAAGCATGAGTGAATGTTTAGTGAACTAGGAAGCTAGATAAGTATCTCAGAAGTTCTCCTGGAGGTCTTCACATGGGAATTTGCATTGGTGTACCAAAATAAGTCATCCCCATGCTGTGAGGAAATTCTGCAGTTATGATAACACCCTTGGATGAATTGAAAACCAGAAGTTTTTCAACTAATTCTTCATCATTAAAGAAGAATGATGAAATACACTAATGGTTTCAGGGTGCTATGAAAACAACATAGTTTAGCCAATCCTGAAGGGCTAAATTGCATCAGATTTTCACAATACATATTGCATACCTGTTCTCACCACTTCAAGTAGCCAAACATCTTCTAAAAGTGATGCAAGACACTGCCAACAACTGTCTTTGACCGAGACTAAAAGTCACATACTTCAAATGAAAAAATACTTGAATTTTATCCTACCATGCCTGACTAATTCAGTAAAGTTATTTACCTTCCTCCCAATTTCCACAGCCATCAGGAAGTTTGTTGATCCAAGAAGGGGAGGTTCTTTACCATTATGGAGCACAGGGCTCTTCCTGGAACATTCCGTACCCAGACCAACAGCCACATTAAAGATCAAAGCACCAAGACTACACACTTTACATAGCATACAACGGCTTTGATGTAAGTTTTGTGACTGGTCTAATAGGTATAAAGTACTGTTCTGTACTGGTTAGATCTTCTTAAGAGCAGTGTCTTTAGGGCAAAAAGCCCCCACATTTCTAGAGCTCACAAATGAGGTGGTGAAGACCAGTGACCCTGAGCAGGTCAGTAGTACCAGAAAACACAATTCAGTCAAAAGAGATGGCATTAAGCATAAAGTTACTCCTTGTGTAAGAGCTCGGTTTTAGGAGGAACTCAAGGACATCTTACGCTGAACTAACTGTGAATGTGAAGTGACTGCAGATCCTTTAAAGGTGTTTCTCCTGCGCACCACAGTAATCAACATTTTTAGGATTCCATTTCCAATATCTACTTCATTCATGCTAACCATAGCACATTTTTAATGCTAGAAAGTGGTCTTAAAACTGATGTGCCAGAATCCCCCAGGAGAGGTCCTTCCCAGGTGCATTCAGGGCTTGTACTGCTTCCTTACAAATATCAGTGCTTCTATGCATTGCATGAAGTCCAGAAAGCCACAAAGATCTTGGACTAATTTTGAAGACTCTCTCCAATGACCAAAGATATTTCAGTCAAACTTCTTCAAACACAGTTATATTAAAACCAAAACCATGTAATTGGTCATTTCATGCAAATAGCAATATCTGCCTTGTGAAACGTTATTCACATAACCAAACCTCTGGGTAAGATACAGCCATGCTCTTTCCAGCAATGGCACTTCAAACAGAGTATTTCCTTCAGCTCCTGACAACTTCTCAGCATATCTTAAAGTTTGTAAAGCATTGTTCTGCCGAGACAAATGTTTGTGCTTTAAAGTAGTACCACAGTCTGTAACACTTAGAAGTGTCTAAATGCTACCCTGCATAGACTAAGATTACATATATTTACTAGAGGAATATATGATCTACAAAATATCACATCATCCCAGTCTAATTGTTATTCTACAAATGATGCTGCATTTTAAGTGACAATTATCCAAGATCTTAGTTTCTAAATTAAATTTAATCACTTGAAAACTGATTAGGGTTGTCAAAAAAAAAAGCATTATGCTTCTGCTTTAAAAAGGAGAATTTGTTTTAGTTATCGTTGAGCAATTTGAGGGGGTTTGCTTTTCCTTTAAGAAAGTGCAAAATAGCATTTTCTTTCTACCTGTAGATTTAATTTGCTGTCCAAAGATTAACAAATACCTACAGGAACCTAAATGTAACATAAATCTAATGAACAATAAAATATGATGATCAAAGAACACGACGTCCCACAGCCTTTCAGTGAATGGGAACAGCAAGCTATGTTTGCTTCTAACTTAGCCACTCAAAAATTTGCAATGAAAACGTTATCAATGAATTAAAATACCATCCCACAAGGCTATAAAATTACATTGAACTGGAAAAAAAACCTTAGCAAATATTTATCATCAGATTCTGAAACTTTTCCATTGTGCATTGATTGAAAATATGGTACTGAATTACCTCAAATCTGTTTTGATTTTGAATAAACTGTGAAAAAATTGAAAACAATGTTCTATGTATAAACTTCTCTTGAATAATATTATTTAGACTTTAGTTTCATAACTGTGATTTATGATTAATTAACACATTATCGATGTCATTACGCTGATTTTTATTTCACAAATTATCATCTTAATGCTCAACAGCAAGATCTCAAAGAAGATAAATGCAGAACTTTTATACCAACATTAAGAAAGTATTGATTCTAAGCATTCAGATGGAAAACAAAAGTATAAAAAAAATAGAGCAATCTAACTAACAAAAGCTTAAATTGCCACAAAGTGCCACATATTGTATACTCTCCAAATAGCAGGTTTTTGTTAATTTAGGAGAGACTTTTCTTTGTGTCATGCTTTACAAAAGAGAACAAGACTTGTATGTCATGTATCAGGTAAGAAAGAAAAAAAACTGAGAAAGAATGTCATAGATACATATCTGCTGAAGTGAAAGCAAAACTCTTATGCGGTTCTTAAGCAAGAAATTAGTAAAAATGTGACTACTGAATCTGTCATTAGTCAAAATGAAGAAAGTACTACTTACAGTGCTATTCAGACACCCCTTTCTTCTCTGCCTTAGGCACATCTATGCTTTTGTTGTCCAATTTAAAAATCTATATATTACCATAACCTTGAGAACCTGACATTTTTCCTGCTACTTGCATTCAGAAGAGTAGCCTACCAACCAACTGCTACAGCAGAGATCACACCACAAAGCATCTGCTTCTTCCACAAGTGCCCAACTGAAAAAAAAAATTCAGCATGCCACAGAACTCATCTGCTTCTGTTATTCTTAAATAAGGGTTACAAGTTGGCCATGCTACAACAGACAGTATTCCTGGAAAACCTCAGCTTCCTCTAATTTCACCTGAGGCACACCTGAAAATATTTTCTGCAGAACAATCAGAAAAAACAATCACTGAAGATGAAGTTAGTTCTAAAATTACCTGATCTTTAAAGGACATAGTCTGCTATTTTTCAAGAGATCAGACGTTTATAAAATAAAAAACACCCAATCCTTTCTTCTTCTAGAAAGCATTGCTGAACGAGTTTATTTGTTTTACTGAAGGACAAAACCAAATCACCTTATTATCATAAACAATCTCAACCCTTAGAAAAACTGAATTTTTCAGGGTTCACAGGGAGTGCAGTAAGATCAAAGATAGATGAACAGGTAAAAGTCTACTACACAAAACAGTTACTTAAGTATTTTATAAAACTGCTCATGTTATTTTAATAGATGTATTTCCTATTACCTAGTACATTTGCTCACATTATTTCACTTCTTATATGGTACTTTAACAAAAAGTATTTTAATTTTTTTTCAAAGACAGCAAGAAAAGTCTTTCAACAGTGTTGATTGGCAGTTTGCCATTGCCATCAGTAAATCACCAGGGAAGACAGAAAGCAGCACCAAAAATAACATTCTCTAGTTAGGTCCATTGGCCATATGGCACATGTGAAAAAAAATAAATAAACTACCAACCAAAAACAAACATATGTTTCTCCAACAACCATAAACCGGGAAACAAAAAATAATAAAATCAAACCACAACTCTTCAGCCTTGACCAACCCCTTCCTCCAAGAGCAGCATTTGTTTTTATTCAGGTACTTTTTTTTTTTTCCTTTTTAAATCAGGACCACTCAAATTTAATTTTCCTTGACTTACTACCAAGTGTTTATTTCTCACCAAGGCAGTACCTTCTGTAGCAGAGCTAGTCAACAAGCAATTTACAGATGGCTAACATACAGCAGCAGCACACAGCAGTAGGAAGGTCAATTTGTTTTGGAGCTTTTTACTTACCTTTCCCATTTTGCCATGCAGTATACCAGGACAAACTGAGGAAAGTAGTGATGAATACTAACACGGTGGCCACAGTTCCATTTCGGAGCCTCATCTCATTTCAGCATCACACTTGTTTATGTTCTGTTAGTGATGAGGACCAATCTGTTGAGCTCGCTCTAAAGAAGTCAGCTGAAGTACTCCAACGGCAGCTGGACAACAGCAACACAAAACGTAGCTCTCACGTATCAGACGTATCATAAATCAATCCATTCCAAACTGTTGTATGCTTTCTTATAGTTCTCATCAATCCAGCTTCTCTTTATTCTTTTAGTACTGTTTAAAGGAAACAAAATTTTAACAGATTATGCCAAAAATACTTAGAAGAGTCCCCCAAGAACAGAAATACACTACACCCTCATTGTTGAGTCTTACAGGCACCTCCCTCTCACTGCCTCAGTCTTGGCTAAGAGAATAGAACTTGTTAGAGTATTGTGTGCCTTTTCTAAGAGTGTTTGCATCTGGGGGAGCTGTATTTCACAGGAATTTGGTCACTGAAGGACAAACATACTCATCACCAATGCTACAATTTTATTCTTAACTCAAGGCAAGGTCATGTGTCACCTGGCGGATGTCAAACTGATACAAGAGCTGCTTTCAGGATGAAGCAACTCAAGGCACCACTCCTAACACCTAATTTCAACAAAACCCCTCTGAAATCAGTGAGGCCTTATGTAACTGCAGAAGCAGAACTGCCTCCAGTGAGCTGAGAGACCAGAGCTTTGAACACCATGTACAAACCTACTTCGCTCATCTTTTCTCTGCTCAGTACAAGAGGATATGATCCATCCACAACCATTTTTTTCCTATCTCAGCTGCAGCTAAAGCACAGACTATAGTCACACATGCAGAGACTGCTCAATCTATACCAACTGGCATCAACACAGAAGCCCCCAAAAAGACATATGACTGTATCACCCCTCTATCTCTACCACACAGGCACAAATACAACCTGTAAGTTACCTACAGTTAAGTTTTATCCCTGAGGAAGGTTCCATAACCTGGTATTAGAAAATCATCAACTGGCCGAACACAGCCAGCATCTAATCACACTGTCCTAAGCAAGACAAAGAGAACATAGGGCAATAAATAAATCAACTTTAAAAGAGAAGGGAGAGGTTTTCAAAGTATTAAATCATCCTTTACAGTAGTCAAACATTAGCAGTCAACATCCTTTCAAGGCACTGCCAGGTTTTTTCCCCCCACTATAAACTGTATCTGAAACAAGTATGTTACTCAGCAATAAATGACTTGCTCTGCATTTTCCTTGGAAGCAACCTCTGTCACCTTCTTGCCTTGCTGCATTCAGAACAGGGGAAAAAATAACTTTTATTATTATGGTACCAAGAGATTCCAGTCAAATCTGAACTACTCTTCCCAAGCTTATATCACAGCACATATTACCTTTACCAAAGGGCTCACAAAACAAGGCATAACCAACAGGCATGGTTAACAAAAGAACAGAACCAAACAATAAAGTTGCAGAACTACACGCTCTTGTGTTCAAATCTCGGCCACAACATCCAGGTTACAGGAAGCATTTACCTTTGGACCACAGTTACCTCACCTATAATGCTAGTAACGTGCTCTGCTTTGAGGAATTTCATGCACAGATAGGTTTGTGGCTTTAAACATTAACTCAGAAAGCCCACAGTACCTACGAGGAAGGGAACAAATCAAGTACATGGGAAGCACACAGATTGGGTGGTAAAATCCAGTGAGAAATAAAATAATGAACTGGAATAGAAAGAACTGCAAAAGGCCTTATGATATGAGAAACCCAAGCTCAACGCAAGATAAAGACAACTGACACACCCACAGAGAGCTAACAGAGACCACAGAGTGTCAGGCAATATCACCAGTACCAGCACTCTGAATAGGAGATGGACATAATAAAAGCCAGAAGTGTCAGCAATAATAATTAGGTGATAAAAGTCTTGATGAACTTTAACAGCAAGGAGAGGCAAAGATCCCAAGTCCCAAAGTTTTATGAGGACTGTCTATGTGAATTTAGGAAGTTCATGTGATTCCCACACTACCAGAATAAGCAACTAGGATACTGACACTAACAGTTTAACTCAGCTGAAGTGTCTCTGAAGCAAGGATGCCTAAACTCTTACCTATCTTCCCCATTATTTTAGCATCAGTCATCTCTCTCTGGAGCAGCTCAGGTGTGCACAAAGGACCAGGCTGCAAGCTAGAGGGGATTATCCCAGTGGGGGCAACTGGCAGCTGGTCCAACATGCTAACAAGAGAGGGCAACCAGGCGAGTAGAAATATCATCTGATAATGAAAGGAAAGTGAACCGTCTGCCTTGCCAGAAAATGTGGGCATAATTTTTACATTTGCTGCAACAAAATCAAGATGTCGCGATCAGGGCCTCTCACTGTGCTATCTGAATCTTCAAAAACACAGTCAGAAAAAATTCAGAAAACAAAAAAGTAAAAAGAACAGTAGCAACATGATTCAACCAGCAGTCAGTATGCACAAAGCTGTGTCAAATCAATAATTATCATGGGTTTGAGTTGGCTGGTTCTGCTTTCATCCTTCTCTTCGAGTGTTGTAAGCACTCCTCTTAGCATAGGCACCAGCAGCTCAGCTACAGCTCAGCAGTACTTAGATGATTATTCAAGCATTTCGCTGTATCAAACTGCATACATCAAGGCCATGCATGAACCAGACACGTTCCAGCTTTTAAAAATGCATATAGCTAAACCAGCAGAAACACATGTGTAGATGCACATAAATTATTTAACTCCCAGGTGGTCACTTTAGGTTTGTTCAATAATTTACAACACAATCTAAACAAATTTAACTGAGGGGTAATCCAGTTTGAGATGACAGTATGATAGGGTATAACTAGACAGATGAAGCCCATGAAATTTGCCAGTGCCATTATGACCTGAACGTTTCCCACTGCAGACCGAAGGGAACGACCCGGCTGGATGCTGAAGGCCATGGGTTCTGAAGGTGCTGGCACCTCTCGGACGCTGAGCAGAAACCTATTGAATCACGTCTTAAGTAAACTAAGAAGTTTCTGCTTATATCCAGACACTCCCAAAATACGTACAAAACATACTCCCAACCGCAAACCATAAAAACTGATACACTCCAGTGCGCCTTCACACAGTTGCTGAAGGGCTGGATGGTGCGGGAACGCAGCACGAAGCGTGCCAGACTTCCGAGAGGATGAGCCAGACCCCATCCTGCCGGGAGGGTGCGAAATCACCTACCGCGGTAGCACTGCTGCACTGAGAAGGTTGCTCTTGAAGGCACGGAAGAACGGCCCGTGAGGAAACGGCAGCTAAAAGGCAAAGGCGGCGGGGACCTGCTAAACAGAGGCTTTTCCACCTTATTTCCACTGACACGCTCCAGCACAGCCCGCGGCGAGCAACCGGCCACCGCCACCCGCTGCCCTGGCATCCCGCAGCCCTCAAAACCGGGGAAGAGGGATCGGCTGCCTCCGTGGAAACCGTCCCGAGTTAGTCAGGACCTTCCCCGGTGTCCCTCCGCCCCGGTCGCAGCTATCTCGTCGGGGAAGCGAAAAATCGGAGGG
>VZTI01000835.1:340182-420060 GCA_013397865.1 Struthidea cinerea
TTTCGGCCGCGTGGTCCCTTTTTTGGAGCCACTTTTGGGGGTTTATGGTTTCGGGAGAGCCCAGGTAGGAGTTAGCTGTGCCAGCGCTTGGGTGCTCATTGCCCCCTGGTCAGCTGCAGGAGGTGCACCTTGAACTCTGGTCAGGGCCGAGCCCCTGGCCTGCTACGTGGGTGTTTCTCCATCTGCCTGTCAGTGCCACGCAAGCCACATGTATCGGTGACCTGCTTGCTCACCATTTACAAGAAGTCACAGTCACGAATTTCACCGTTTGAGTTCATACCCTGCTAATAAACGCCTCCTGGAGCTTGGATTGAGAGCTGTTGAAATTAACCAACAGCTTGTTTCTTCATGCCAGTAAAAGGAACCCTCTGTGCTTTGTCCCGCTCCGGGTAGGGTGTTCTCGTGCAGTGGCGTGTGGGCCGCCCACGAGGTGGTTACACAGGTACAGCCGTGTGGGTGTGAAAGTGCACTTGGTTTCCTCCAGAGGTTCCTGCACTGAGCAATCACTGAGAGAGAGCCAGTGGTGGCTTTACTCCATGGGTTCGCTATTTAGGGTCACAATGTTGCTGTTCTGTAAGAAATCCGCTATCTTCAGTGGTTCGTTTCATGTGTTCCAGGAATTCCATGCATCTTTAAGGGTCTGAAAACCCCCATTCAGATCAGATGGCACCCTTAACTTAGGGTAGGACCCTCTCTCCCTCACAAGATCTCTGCTCTTGATGTGTAGTGCTAATGAGTTGGCGATGTTCAGTCCTTTTCATGGACTCGATTTGTTCCCCTTCTGAGCTTATCTTCCCCCCTACTTCAAAATCCATAGTACACATTTTTAATCTCCATAGAATTATAGAATCATAGAATAGTTTGGATTGGGAGGGACTTCGAAGGTAATCTACGTCCAATGCCCCTTGCCGTGGGCAGAGATACCCATCACTAGACCGTGTTGTTCAAAGTCCCATCCATCCTGGCCTTGAACACTGCCAGGGCTGGGGCATCCACAACTTCTCTGGGCAACCTGTGGAGTTTTATTCTCCATTAAGGCTCTTAAGCTGGATATCGTGGGATAGTTCCCCACTAGAACTTTAGAAACTGGAAAAATCTTGTAAGTTATTCTGTCTGAAGAGTGACATTTAACAAGTTTCCATATGCTTTCATTTTTTCTTACCAGTGCTTCAACACATTACAGTATTTTTACACATTCGGGTACCTGCACAGTAGCCCTCAGTGATTTTTCTGTCTTTCTCAAAGATTTCAAAGAGGGTCTGGTGGCAATTCAGGCGGATCGCAATAAAGAAGCTCAGGAGAACTTTGCAAGGTCTTGACACCCAGGCTGTTCTGTGATTTTACTCATTGAGTGGTGAGAATTTATTATGTAAATGTGTGCTTCAATCCTCTCTTTTACAAAGAAGTGGAATGAAGTGGATTTTTTGTTGAAAAACAGATTTATCACAATAACTTTCAAAAAAAAATTAGAGCGTGCATGTCCTCATGCACATGGATGCATGTATGGCAGAATTTTCTGTAGAGATCCCAACGAGCTAAAAACATTAAAGGCACCATTGTTTGCATCTAATAGATTAGTGCTGCTTAGGGATATGAATTTTTGCATTTCTGTGCTGGAAAAAAACTGGCAGAGACATTTTCACATAAAAGTTCTTTTGTCAGGAGAGCTTAGCCTGCTGAGGAAAAGACTCTATTACAAGATGAGTATAATGACAGTTATTTCACAAGGACTGTCTGAGCTTTCCTACTTTTTGTCCTTTCACTGATTGAATGTTTGCATTAGGAAGGTTTACCAACTGGATCTTGACAGTATCCAATTAACTATTAACTTCCCCCAACGGTAAGAGTATGCATAATGTAGTTGTTTCTCTGACATCTTCCCCTCTGGTTAGTTTCCTGAGTAAGAAGGCAAAGTTCAAAATGGGGAAAAAAATCAACATTGCCCTCATCTGACCTACTACAGCAATAATCAAATGCCTCTTGGCGTATTCCACTGCTTGATGCATGGACAAAGTGCACAGTGAAGGAAGTGCTGGAGCTGCCAGTGGAAAGGAGTTGGGACAGGCACACTAAAACATCCCTTACTTCTGGTGAGGGTGGAAGCCCCCATTTAGGCCTGAACAATATTTAATGCCAGCAAATTTCTGAATTTGTTCTTCCTGCTGAGTTATTCTTTCATCCTACAGCCACTGCTGTTCAAGTGGAGTATCCTTCTGAAATGGGAAATGATTAAGCAATCCCAAACTCCCAAAATTGTATTTAAATACAAGTGTAAGGTACATACACTATAACAACCTTAATGTGGGAGACCTGAGGGGAGAAAATAAAATTTTAAAAATACAGGAAGTTTAAATCCCTAGTGTTCCAGCTTTGGTTGCTGGAAAAAAAAAATTACCAAGGAGCTTGCTATTCTATACCAGCAGGAAATAAAACAACACGAGAGAGAAATGAATAATAATATTTCAACAGAGGGAAGATTTCATGGTGAGAGATTTTTGCTAAGGTATTACCTAACTATCAGAGTAAAGACAAAGTGGTAAAGATGCTCCAGGCCTGCCATAATTTTGTATATGCTGCAGTGGCTGAACACCTGGACAGCCAACTTCTACATCAGATCTGGAGCTTGTTTTATCCAAGCATTTTCCTGACTCCTTCAGAATCACAACACTGTTGTTCTTGCATTTCACTGTGTTCATGTTCTGGCTTTCCCAGACGCTGGGAAAGATGCAAAAAAGGTAGAGGTGCTTGGCAGTGGCAGCAAAAATCTTAATGGTTGTTTGGCTGAAAAATGGCCATCTGAAAATTGTCTACTTCTCCCAACCAAAAATTGAGCCCTCTCTTAGAGACAGGGTTTATTCCCAACCTGCCACTTAACCTTGTTTTTTAACAGAGCAAATTCCTCTCAGTACTTCTACCTCTGTTTCGCCTCAGTTTTTCTTTTTTCAGCTGTAATGACCAAATCTTTTTTGCTTTATATTAGCTGAGCACCTCGCTCAGAGAAGCTGTATTTCTGCTGGGCCTTTTCTACACTCCCATATGAACAATGAACAAAGAGGGGCACAAATACACCCAGTGTGTATCTCAGAAGGACTGGCCATGGTTGCCCACTGCCACTGCAACTGGTCTGGGCCCCAGGCTGGCTCCTGCTTAAGGCCACGTGCCATCCCTACAGTACATGGATGGGGGAAGTAAAAGCCAACGACCCTTCAACCACCTTCTTAAACCCGGTGTGCTGAGGAGCTGGGCTTCAAGTCATGGCCCAGCACAGGAAGGATTTGAGGCCCTCACCTGGCACCATGGCAGGGCAGCAGGAGGCCAGGCTCACGGGAAGGGAAGGGAAGGGAANTACTGACTTACCATAGCCAAGTGGAGTGATACTCTCAAGTTTTGTGTTTCCGACTCTACAGAAAAAAATAAATGATGTTACCTACACCACTGATGCCACCTGTGCGCTACTGTGACTCTGGAAGGGAAGGGAAGGGAAGGGAAGGGAAGCTTTCCCATCCCCTTCCTATGACTAGGTTAAATGGTATATGCATGACAATACAGAAGGTTTTCCCATCTCACAGACTGATTTCATGCTCATGCAAATTCAGAACTCATTCCAGTTTTGTAGATGTAAACTGAAACAAATGAATATCTCAGTTGCTGAGCTAGTTTGCAAAATACTGTTTTTGGTTTGTAGCATTGTAAACTTTCTTTATACACAAAGCTGCTGTAGAGTTCATGGCTTGTGTAGCACCTGTTGTAGTGCTAATACTCAACAAGTAAAGGGATGTAGCAAAATCATATTGAAATATGATTGTATATACAAATGCTTAGTAGCCATAAAATGCCACATTTAGGTAATCTTTATTCTGTCTTTTCTGTGGCAACATTATGAAATAATCTTCTGTGTTGTGATGCCGCATCTCCGTACAGAGCTGTTTCACTCAGAAATCAGGTATGATCCTTTCCAGTAGGTAAATTGTTGTTCCACTTTAACAAGATAAAAACTGAGGTGTGAGAGAGAGCAAATAATCTGTCTGAGAAGTCTTTTGGGAAGGTAGGAACAGAGCTTGGTCTCCAAACTTACAGAATCATAGAATCATTTAGGTTGAAAAAAGACCTTTAAGATCATTGAGTCTGTGTTTCTTTACTCTCACCCCCACATCACTGTCATTTCCCTCTCTGTGGAGATTCTGTCTGAGCCGCAAATGCCTCTGCCATATGCTCAAAGGTGATGAACATTTACATTTATTCATCTCCTTCTGAAGGCAGGGGCTTTTAAATGCATTTGTACTGTTACATAAACATGAACCTGGAAACTGTGAAGTTCATGTTGTGCCAATATTGCTGATGGTAGCTGAGGTCCAGTGTCTGGGTAAAGAGCAGTCAGATACACTTATGTTGAAGAGAGAATGCAAGTGAAAGGAAATCACATAAAGAATTAAGGATTTTGACTGCCAGCTCATTTTCCAGTTGCCCGCTTCATGGTACTGCTCTCCTACAATTAAAGGAAAAATTTTCAGGGAAATTTTGATAAATAGACTTCACACACTAGACATCTTCATTGTAAGCAAAACCCACTGTGAAGGTGTCTCCTTTAACTTACGTCAGGATAACTTGGTGGATGATCCACTGACGGCCAGGAAGCCGCAGTTAAATGGAAGTCTGAATTAGGTCCTCAGCAAGTGTGGGTTTCTGAAGCTCTTCTTCTAAAGGTCTGTTTCACTCTTTCCTAGATAAACTGAGTATAGGACTAGACAGCACAGCACAAGAATCCAAGGCATCTTGCACAGGCAAAAATAAGATATTTTAGAAGCGTCTGTCAAAATCCAGCACATTGTCTCACTGACAGATGAACTTTGACAGTCTGTGTCTCCTGTACAACTCTTAATTATTTTGTGCAGAATTGTTATGAACGATATAGATTTTCTAGCTCCACTCGCTGTAAATGCCCAAATACCTACTTGAATAATGCACAGTTAAGGCTCTAGCATATTTTCCAAAGATGTGAAGATTTGTAAAGCCGGATCTAAAATTTGCAAAAACAATGCCAATCTAAACAACTGATTGCCAAGGGACACAAACTAAAACTTTATACTCCAGACTTCTGGCACAGGCTCCCCTGCCAAAGAGTGGGCTGGTTGCACATTAGTCTTTGCATCACTATCTTTGTCTCACCTCTCTTCTTGTCTAACCCAGCCTGCCTCTTTATCACTGATCCTTCTTCCCACAGGAAGGTGGGGTTATTCAGGACATGGTTCAATTCACTTTGTTAGAAGCAAATATTAGAGTCAAAACCAGGCACCAAGCTGTTGGCTGAAATCTAACTCTGGGGCAAGTAGCTCCCTCCTACTCTTGTCCTGTCACCCAGATGTCTGGAGAGTGGATGTCTTTTCCTTCTGCTGCTGACTGAATGGCAGATCTGGACATCTCTTGCAGACCAAACTGGAATAAAGCATTTGCTGCCACATCCCTTTGCTTTATGTTCTGTTTCTGACAGGGGTCAATAGCGTGCGAAAAGCCTCATTATGACAAGAGCTCTACAGATGAAGGAGCAAGGGAAAGCTTCCTGTACTCTTGCTGACCTGACCTCTTTCTTTATAGAGAGGGAGCACTAGGATGAGCATTTTCTGCTACTAGAGACAGCACGGGGCAGAGAATGAAGATTCCTTCTCACAGCAAAAGGTCAACTGGGAGGTGGGTAGCAACAAGTTAATAATGGAATGTTTTCAAGGATAGAGCAGGCTGCATGTCCATAAATGACTCTAGCTCTATGACTATATGCATTTGTGCCTAGTGACCTAATTCCCAGCCCAAAATGTGTACGTGGAACCTGATGCTGGAGGTGATGGTTGGGTGAAGATTTGTGCTAACCAGTGATCACCTGTGGCCCACCAGCACCTGAGTCAGTATCACCTCAAGGGGCAAAGCAGCAGAACCCTTCCTCTTGTGCCTTCCTTACCACACCTGCTGCTCTGATCCTGTGCCACTCTCCTGTCTTCCCCAACTGCTTTGCTTTCATAATGCTGTGCCAATATTGTGAAGAACAGGCATAAGTGGTTGATCCCACTAAAACTGGTATGAGTGGAAGAAGAAGAGACAGATTCATGAGCACCTTGACAAAGCATGACCCTGAAGCTTTGCACTCTTCTTATCATGTCCAGCCCCATCCCATCAGATATGGGTAAAAAGTTCAAATCCATTTCATCCCTAATTGTTGGTTAGGGGTTTTTGGTCTCCCCATCAATCTGCCTGCTCTAAATTTCACCCTGAACAGTGTATTCACTGTGCAAGTCGTTCCACACCACAGCAGGGCCATGGACCAGCGGGCTCAAATCCAGCCTGGAGAGGATGAGGTCTGTTGCTTGAACCTGAGGTTTATGCCCAAGTGATTCTGTCAGCAGGCAGTTTGGGTTGGGGGGAGAAGGAGTAAGAGAATTTATACCTTTAGACCCCCTTGCTCAACCTGTAGTAGATATCATTAACATTAACTTCTGTTCCTCCAAGTGTCAAGATAATCACTGTGAGCCTGTGAACTGCAGCACTGAAAATAATTATCAAAGCCACTCTCCATTTAAACTAGAAGAGCTGTTGCTCTGCTGTAATGGAAAGATCTCATGCTTTGCCCTCTCACAGCAGGGATCCAGGCTGTATTAAGTCATTCTTACTGGCCTTAAAGGCTTTAGTGATGTTTCTTTCATTTTAGTGTTATCTTTCTGCCAATTTAGAATCCCATCTCCTCCCCATAAAGCAAACCTGTAGTTATCCAAGCAGTAGTGGAGGATGGTAGGTGGCAAGGAAAACATAGATAGCACAGGAGCATTCTTCATGGCATTTAGAAATAATGAGTGCAATTTCCCAGGTCTTAGGACATTTTGGACCATGATTTTAGGAAAAGGAGAAGTGAACCTCAGTCAAACAGGAGCCCTAACCATATAGCTTTAATACCATGTAAGTAGCAGCACGCTAGGCACTGCTGCAGCTCCAACAGGCAACAAAAATTATAGTAATAACGTAAGAGCTTTGGGACTATCAGGCAGCTCCCTCCCCCAGGAAGGACACTGAGGACATACATTTTTTAATGAAGCAGTGTATTCCCTTTCTTCAGTGATTTAAAAGAAGCTTTAGATTCCCATCTCCACTTGCAAAGTAGGTGTTCAGCCTCCTCTCAATTGCATGTGGATTACTCTCCTGGCACACAAAGGGAAAGCAGCAGTTTAAGAACAATGTATTGATCTTGTATTTTATTCCCATAAAGTACTTTTCATAATGACAGCTCCTAGTGTGATCCCACGTGCTGTGTAGCCACGTGGGCAAATGCTAATTCCACCCACCAAATGTGCAGGTAATGAGAGTGAATGGGACGGGGGTCAGGAGCAGACTCCAATCAAAGCTATTGAGTACCGCTGGCAGATGGAGCACACTGAGCAATTAATAAACCCTTTCTGAGGCTGGTACCATGTTGGTGATGACGAGTTTGATAACTGCAACAGCTGTATCACTGGCATATTGCATGTCATGCATAATACTGCTGTTCTCCCTGTCCTGAGAGGAACAGAGCTGTAACAAATGACAAGACTGACACATACCAAGTCCTTTGGTTTTTGAGGTGATTACAGGCAACAGAGTTAGGGCACATGTGTAGCAACATGTTCCAAGGATGAGTCCTGTTAATGGATAATTAAACATTAAAACCATCAAGGACTGGGTGTTGTCCCTGACTGCCAGAGCTGAAGCAGGGGAAATGCAAGGACAAAACAGAGAGCTTCACATTGGGCACAGATGAAGTGGACTTGTGTGGAAAGCAGTGGCTTTCCTCCCCGTCTCTCCCATGCTGCAGGCTGTATCTCCTCTTCCAACTGCATTTAGGTGAGGTCGCCAAGTGCAAGGGTGTGAGCCCAGGGCTGGCCTTGCTTCCCAGGGAGAACAGCTGAGGTGGTATGTGGTCAATGGGGGAAATACATCTGACTTTCTTCTTGCAGCCTGGCTCTCAGTCTTACCATTGTGCCCATCCTGTTTCATTAGAACCTGTTTATATTTTTAATACTGTATCTGCTGCTAATTACAGCCCAACAATACTAACTCAGTGTGCAAACAAGGCCATCATCCAAATATTGTTTTGCATAACCAGAATGCTGGGGTTGCAAACATTTGCATAATGTTTAATTATTTAGTCAGAACATAAAATTTGTCTTCCTCTCACAAGCATTTTTGTGAAATGTCTCAATAATTAAACACCACTATGTTTATTAACAGCAGGGAAGATTCATGAAATGTATTAGTCAGAAAAAAGCAAGTAGCTGCCTCTACAGTAATCAAAATATGCCTTTCCAAAGTAGGTTCCCAAGCACGGCAAACACCAGCATGAACTCCTGTGTGCAACCAAGCAGAAGACAATTAAAAGAGTAACAGTTCAGCAGCTGTAACTTGGAGGGGTCAGGGAGCCAGAATTCAATGGCTTAATTCACTCTTTAATCAATACATAACATTTTGAGAAGACTGGTTCAATTATATTGAGCCAGCTGAAATGAGCCTTTTGTCTTTGAAAGGTAAAATTTGAGGTCAGCTGGAGGCCCACACATGGTCCTGCAGCCTGGGAAAGGTGTCTGCAGGCTCCTGCTCCAACACGCTGCCCATTGGAAGGCGCCTGGGCCCATGCACCAGGTGACAGGCTCACATTTGTCCCACCCCAGTGAGACCTGGGACAGGGGGTGGTTCTTCATAGGGTTTCTGTAGGCAGTTGCCTAACAGGCTGGGAAAAAGCAAAACAGGATCTAGTAAAGTAGCCAGAGGCACATTATAAAAACATCTGCCTTGACGGCATGAGAAAGAGATTCCTTCTGCAGCGTTTCTGCACTATTGCTTGCTGATAGGGAAGAGGGACCGGTTTTGATCTCAGTCATAGGTGTGTAAATAGAAAAATTCCCCTAAAATGAATGGTCAGAGAAGAGGCTAAAGGTGAAAAATATGTTGAGATATCCCAGCACCAGGCAAGACCCAGAGGTTATTTCAAGCAAGTAAAATTTGCAGGCTGCAGAGGAAGAGACAGACCCTGGCTGTCACCTACTGGACTCCAACTTGATCAAAATAGTTTCTTTTGCCCAGGTATAAAAGCTCCAAATTGTAATAAGCTGTTTGAAAGGAAGGCAGAATTCAGGACCAGAAATTGTTTCTCAATTAAAGGAACAATTGCCCACTAAATCAGGAGGAAGTATGTCTTATGTTCTGGGAACAAGCATTCACCTCTAAAATCAAATATTTTAATAATTTGAAAGGATGAGCTTGCATATAAGGGAAGCATAAAGTTAAAAGGTTATTTCATTTGAGCAAGATTGAGGTTTTTATCCTCTCTTTTAAATTTGACTTTATACTTCAGTTGTATTTCAATAACGTTATGCAAGAAATTAGACTTGTGTCGTTCTGCCCTCTCTGAAACTCATCTGTTACTTGCTAACAAGAACTCTACATTACTCAAGCCAATTTCTGAGACATGCATATAGTTAAGAGGCTCTCTTTTTATCCATCAATTACATAAAAGCAGCCAAGGAAACCACCTCTTCTCCTCCAATGCCCTTGGTGTAACTTCCAGGGCTCAGTCTGAGTATTACTGTTTTGTGGCACAGGGCCAGGGGTCCTGTCACGCAGAACATGGTGAGGGGATGGCTTACTTTGGTAGGTGAATTTGGAGAGGTGTTTGTGCCAAAGGATCAAGCAATCAGGGAAACCAGCACAAGTCTACCTGCTGGAATAACCACCCTCTTCTTTCCCTGCATGAAAACCCGGGCCCACATAAACAGGCTCTGACAGCAAATGCTGTTTTTCCTAAGCCAAAGCAAAACCCTCCTTCCCATCCTGCTTTCGGGAAGTAGGTCACAAATCAAAATCTGCTTCCCCAATCTCTTGCTGATGACCACAAGGTAAAATAAGATATATTCCCACATTAATTGGGGAAGTTGGGGCGTGCAAAGGCAATTCAAAGGCTCTCTGGTGAGCAGCTGACAGCACCATCCACCATCAAAAGCCCCTCACAACCCTCTGCTCCATGCGTTGCACTCCGCTGGTGGACCAAGCTCAGTGGCTGGATCTGATGCTGCAGAAACACAGGCACCCTTGGGTGACAGGCATCTCGCTCTGGGCTGCTTCAGCACACGTGGAAAACAAACAGAAAATCACAGAGGAGGAAGCAGCAAGGAAACTGGGCAGTCGGAATTCCCAGCTGAGGTGGAAAAGTTCCTTCTGTTACCTCTAGTTCAAACTGCTTTTCTTTGCATTGCTTTTCTTCCTTCCAAGATTGTAGCACCACTGTAGCCAGGCTGTGCGCACCACATTGCCGTGCTGCACAAAAGCACAGGCAGCATGTCAGGTGTTGGAGCACATCCTGTGAGCGCTGGAGCTGGATTTACTGAACGAGCTTTGCAGTGCCACAAGGTTGGGGGCCAGGGAGTGACTGGTGCCGTGACTTGTCTTACTTGGGACTCTCATTGTTGTGGTTCAACATAAAGGCATAAACCAATCTACAGGCTTCATTAAGCAAAAGCAATCCTTTCTGTGTACTTGAGGTGAGTGCTGCAGGAAGAGGCAAAGGAGTTAAAAGAAGGCAAGTCTTGTTTCAAGGAGTGGCTAGATGGGGAAGATGATGTCTGTTTTGCCTGGACAGGCTCAGGACCTTATTCTGCTGCCTTGTGTGCAGGCAGCCTGCCCATCAAAATTATCTCCGGTGCTGAGTGCAGAGAGGATGAGCCAACAGCTTATTAAATAGGAGTCTCTGTTATTTCTTCTGAGAAAGGTGGCTTTTATTTTCCTGAAGGGTTATTAACCTGAATTTTTCTCTTGTCATAACTCTGGTTGTTTTTCTCTGCTTTTTCCAGACAGTTCTCCTTGGTTCTTCAATGTAGGCAATGACTTTGAGGGATTTACTGGTAGTCTTGTTAAATTTGGGGCAGGAGGAATAAAAATAATATGGAAATAGGATTTCTTTGGGAGACACAATCACCAGAGCTTGACTTTGAGGCAAACTTGGCTCTGCAGTTCAGCAACTGCCCGTTTCTGATAGAGTGTTGAATCGTCACAGCACCTTGGACTGCCACCTGCACAAACAGTCCCGTGACTGGAGCTGGACCCCGGAGATGTGTAAATAGTGTTGGCTTCACCACAGTGTAGTCTGGTACCAGCTGCTGGCTGGGGAGGGCAGCACAGATCGTGGTGGGCAATAGGAAGGTTTTGCCAGATTCCTCTGCCTCCTCACCAGCTCTGATGGGGCCATAGTTTTCCGCTGCTTGGCCCAAGAGCAGCATGGATGTTGTCCCAGAGCTGCCAGGATGGGTGACAAGTGACAGTGTAAAAACCATGTGCTGGTAATTGTTGCAGGACCCATTGGTGCAAAGTGTCATTTTTCAGTAGACAGTGAAGAGAGAATTCTTTCTTCTTCCTTTTTTTAATTAGAGGTTTCTCAGGAAGAGCTGACTCTCAAAGGCAGGGTAATAATTTACATGTCAATTCTAAACTTGAGAAATCAAGCCATATTTGGGAAAAAATGGGGACTACTTGTTACAATGAGTTAGGATACCACAGTACTTGGCTCGGCAACATTGAATAGGCTTCAGTGGAATTATGAACCTGCAAAATACACCATTTCATACTTATTTGCACAGGTAAATGAGCAAAACAAAAATAAATCAACAATGAAAGTATTCAATGTGATGGTGTGTGAGATGGAAGGAAGGAAAATTGTCCTCAAACACTTTGCTTCAGTAATATCTTATATGCTCTTAGCTGCATTCCTAACAATTCTGAAGAGAGATTTGGGATCCTGGAGAGGGAGATAGCTCAGCATTTCCCAGAATGATCTCCATTTAAGCTGCCTTAGGTGAGCTAGAGTGGTTTTCTTCTGGGAATACAGCCAGTGTACATAGAGAATTATAATCTGCAGCAAAGGTGCTGCAAGATACTGCAAAGGAAGAAGATCTGAATTGTCTGTGAATACATGTCCCATCAGTCCCCAGCTTCAAAGTGAATTATCTGGGAGTAATAATCCATTAAAAATCTATATGTGGTTTTTATTTTGTGAAGTCAGGCAATAAAAGATCCCATGCTATAAAAACTCAGTGGTTTCTGTCACTTGTTGAGCATCTTGGCAAACATGGGGAGTATGTGAGCCTGCGTGAGACCTGTGCCCCATTGGAGCTGAAATGTCTTCTCCTGCAAGAGTTAATCCCATGCAGCCCCATTGTGCAGGATCACACAGGGTTACATTCCCCCCGGGGGTTTTTACAGACATGCAGCACTGCCCACTGCTCACGTTGGGGTCTGGGGTTTTTTTGACTCTTTAACAGTACAAAAGTTATTTTCTAGCCACAAACACAAAATCCTGTAATTAAACCTTTGTTACCCACAGCAGAGGGCTCATCATGTATACAAAGCAAACATTTTGGCAAGTTTATTGTGCTCCTTGAGACTAAGAGGGAATTAATAACATTGCAAAATTACAGCAAGCTGCTTGCTATGCTGCTGCTGGATATTTTCACTGGCAACAAGATTTTATGTTCCTCTTCATCTTGAAAAAAAATGCAACTGTTTTTACTGTCAAAGGCAGCACAGCACAAAACACCATATCAAAATAAAGACTTAAGGGATATTTTGGCATTAAAAAATTGCACTTCACTGTCGGTTTAAAATCATTTAGTTGCAGTTTTTTTACATAAAATTGCTAAACATTGGGAGGTAGCTGATTAGGGTGATCCAACTTGTAAACTCCACAAATCATCAAATGTAGGGGTTTTGCACTCAAAGACGCCTGATAGACGATTTCATTTGCATTATATGAGGCCCTTCACTGCTGGGAAGGCACCTTGCTCATTAAACAGAAAGCCAAAGATGTCTCATGCAGCACTTATGGGAGAGGAAACTTCTATTTTTCAAGTCCATTTTGTTGTTGTTCTTTGATTGTAATTCCAACTCTTGTTAGTTTATGTGCATGAGTCATGAACAAAAGATGAATTTTTACATTTTATTTCCCTGTTAGATGTTATATTCCAACAGTGTCTATTGCAGCTGCCTGAGCAAAATGGATCAGCCCGAGTTAGTCATACTGCCTCTCAGCTGGAAAAGTATAATGCTGTCCTCAGGAAAGCTGATCAGATCTGAAAGACTTCTCTGGTGGCATCAAGTGTGAAACATAACTCACTGTTCATGCAGAGGAGAGAACTATATTTTTATTTGCATCTTTCTATTTCCACAAATGAGCCATTTCCCCAAAGAAAAATACATGAGTTCTAAAACTATTTTCTGCCTACCTGTTGCAGGACACCTATAGCAAGTCCTACTTGCATGACCCTTTGTCTTAGAAATCTGGATACAGAGCAACACTGTGAGAAAATAAAAATGCCCCTGGCTGTCACATCAGAGGTTCAAGCAGCCAAGTGGCTTCTCTTGCACAAAGGCCAGGGCCATTGCAGTGGTGGGAGAATATGAAGAAGACCACTGATACTGCCTCCCAAAGACTTTCACAGGCTCCCAAACCAAGGCCCTGGCTTTTGTGTTGAGCAGCACTTAAGGGATTTTTTTCTTCCACTGTTTTGTTTTTCGGAGCCAACTAAACCTTTGGTGTCTACAACCTCCTGTGGCAATCAGTTCCAGTGTAATTATGCACTGTGAGAAAAGAAGCACATAATATTAGTGATTCCGAAGCATATTTTGAGACACTTGAGTTGGTCCATAATTATGGCAGAATTAGTCAAGATCCTGCATTTTTTTCAGGTAGGCCTGAGCAGCCCTCAGGGCTGCAGTCTTGCCCTTGAAGGTTGGATGAAGGTTGCTCATGGTCTCATAGGAATCCACAACGCTGGCTATCACCACACACAGCAGTCATTGTCACCCACTTGGCACTGGACACCTGAAAGCGAGTGGAACCACTGGAAACCCTAAGGCAGCAATAACTGGATCATGTCACAGTCAATGGCAAAACAGAGGCTGATGTGCAGCCCATGCTTCCCACCTCGGCATGCTCCCAAATCTGGATCCCAAATCACATAAGGAGGAGGCCTGTGCCCAGTGAAGAGCTGGTTGCTCCCTCACCTCCTCTCCTTCACATGTCTGCAAGGCGGTTGAACACAGGGCTTGTTCCCCTTGAGATGGTGCAGGTCGTGCCACGATACCTCCACCTTTCTTCTCCATTATTCCTGAGCAAGAGATTTTGTAGTCTTCCCCATACAGCCACACAGATCATGCTCTAGGAATTCAGTCATGATTCAACACAGTTTCAATTGTTTTAAACAGGGAGGGAATTGTAAGAAGACAGAATGTACCTTTACATTTCCTGAAAACCTTTTCATGGGGTGGCAATAATTAGAGGGTACAAATTTGGTCTTTTTTTATATGTTATATTCCTTTAATAGAGAAACTGGGGCTTTTTTCAAGACTGCTACAAAAGGTAATAGCATATTGTAACATTGCACTTTATGCTAATTAGTTATTTATTTCAGAAAGGGTGTTTTGGAAGGAGAGGGAGTTAAGATGGTGTTTATTGTATCTGAAAATGTGCCTGTTTCTACTGTAGGTCCTAGAATATGAATACCAAAAAAGAAAAAAATATTACTTGAGATTAAGGATTGTTCATGCTTGCTCATGGGGGAGAAGTGTGAAAGTTTTTTGCACAACCAACCTTTGGGCAATTGAGCCCAAGGTTGCATGTCCTGTAATTAAGTTACTATTTTTGGTGTGATCTGGTGTGGACAGAGAGCTGTCTTGCCACTTCTGATTTCAGCGGGTATCTCACACTGCCTTTTACCATCTGCAGGAAGGAGAAAACCCTGCAACAGCTGGCAGAACCCTGTTTGGGTCGGGACTACTGTCAGCTCTGTGATGGGCTGCAGCAGGTCTGTGCCCAGCCCCATCCAGGCCCCCAGCAGCCATGCAGGCTGATCCCAGCAGGTATGCAGGCTGACTGGCTCTGTCCTAAGGCTCTGACAAACACAAAACTAGTTTTTCCTCCTCCTATTTTTAACAATGAAAGACAACCTGACTGAAAACCTTTAACAGTGTCTTGGATATTCATGTGCCCAACTCTCTATTTCTTTATTCATTACTAAATGCAGTTGTCATGACTGAGAGGGCTCAGGTTTTCCTTCCCACATCTTCAAAATTGCAAACGTTAGGTGCTAGAAAATCCTGTGTTTCCTAAAGTCTCCCCACATATGTCCAAAGAGAATGTAACATGACAAGAAAAACAAAACCACTACTATAAGCATAAACAAACCTAGGGATTGCAGTGCTAAGGTAGTACTTCACCCGTGCATACACAAAACAAAATGTTTGTCTTAGCAGTGCGGTATCACAGGGTTTGTCCTTTGCTTCTGTAACTCATAGGGAGGTCTTAAAATATGTTCAGAGTAGTTTCAGTCAATCAGCAGCAAATGATTTATCTTGTCAATCTTGTTAAATAAGTGAAGGTGAAGAGCCTGGGAGACTTCATGAGTGGGAGTCACAAGCTGGTGGGGGAGACTCAGGCCAATGAGCATGAGGATGTTACATAAAGGTAGTCAAGTACAGACGTGCTATCTGTATGTTACTGGATTTTAATGAGAAGAATTAAGATTATGTGGGGCGTGATATGTGAAGCTGATGCGGTGATGAAATTCACAGTTTTCCCCAGTATTTCAGTTTGAACTTTCGCTCCAGGATTTTCAGTTCTTATTTTTTAATTAAATTCATATTGGCCATGGTTATTAACACCATCCTCCTAACTGGGCATGAGGTTTCACATAAAGGAAAGCCAGTTGCAGCCAGATGAATTCAGGTAGGAAAGCAACTGTGAATGCATTGATGAGCTTCCAACTGCAGTTCAGTCTCCTTATTGCTCGCCTGCTTGAAAACACTGTGCAGCCAAGGTTGCTCACAGAAAGAACTGAGGAATTTTTTTTCATGGTCACACATAAATGTGCGTATTTGTGCCTCCTGAAATGCAACCTAACCCCAGAAACTGTACCACTGGCTCAGCTAGGCAAACATGCAGCTCAAGCAACACATTTTAATGGAGTACTCACTAGCAGCTATTCAAGAATACCTCCATGGGCCTAACAGCTTTGGTAGAAAGTGTGTCATGTGATTCCAGTGAAACAAATCAACATAATCAGGATGTTAGTGCACAATTTATAAATGTAAACAGATGAAACCATAACAAATAGAATTTTCCAGCAATGACAGGAGTCAGCAAAGTTTAGCAAAGATCCTGTTTGGATGCAAACATCATTAAAAGCAGAAAATGCAGGAAATACGTAAGGCAAAAGTTTTATTTTCTGAAGTGTAAGTATGTCCTTAGCATAATTTAAGTAATCCATTGCCATTGCAATTCTGATTGCTACAAAACTGAAGGTAAACTTTTTGACTGCACCTATTGCACGCTTTCTCCACAGCTGTATAATAAAACCCTTCTGTATCAAGAGATTCTTCACTGTGATTAGCTGGTCTGCAGGAGTTCAGTTAAGTAGTTGACTTAATTATGAAAGATGCTGCTTGTTTGCATCATTCTATTTTATAATCTGCGGCATATCACTCCAAGCTTGAGATTTCTTTTTGGCCAGCTCCATCCATGATGGCTGATCTGGAGCAGCATTACTGACTTTCTTCAAGTGGCTCATTTCCTCCTTGTCCACCAGTGCAGGTGATGGAGCTACTGTGAATAAAACACATGGACATTTTACACTTACTTGCTGTGCAACTAAACACCCTCTTTTATTGAATTCTTCCCATGCCTTGTCCTGTGGTAGAAAATCTTTACATTTCACATGGAAGCTTCTTCTGCAATAAGTTATTGAGGAAATTACCATTCTTTGCTCTAAATAATACAGTTTTTTCATCACTAATATATTTTGATCCCTAAATTTACCAAAACTCAACATGATGACTTGGATTCGTTGCTGTGCCTTATGTTAACACCCAGGTCAAAGAAGAGTCTTTTCATTAACTAAAGTATTCACTTGTGAATTCCTCCTTTACTCAGCCCCCACTTCACAGGAATTTTATTACTTCGAGAATTCCGCCCTTCTTTGAAATTTTAATTTACCAAAGAGATTTACAACAAACTCATTGTGGGAGAACTGATGGTCAGACAGTTTGTGATCACATCATTCCAGCTGGCTGAAGAAGCCACATTTAAATTGAATGCTACTGAAAATACTTTTGCTTACATTTTACACTGGGATATTGCATTTGGGCTTCCGTCCTGTGAAAGAGCCTGGAGTTCTTGATTCACATTTCTTTCAACACAAGTTTTTGGCTACCCCTTGTTACTCTTTTATTTGTAATCAAACTGGTCAAAAGAATATGCCACCAAATAAAACCCCAGACGTTAGTGCTGAGAAAACTCTTTGCCCTAGCTGATGTGGTGCTGAGGAATAGATTAGGATCTAGCCCCTACTCCTTTTGCAGCACACTCAAGCAGTATTTCTTCTGACAAGGTTGTGAGATAACAGCCTACATTTTAAGCATTTTGTTTCTTACCAGGGGCATAATGTGACAGTGAATTGGTTCTCAGCAGGGGCTTCACTTCAGACTTTGTGTCTTTCCTCTGCTCTTCAGAAGTGGTTTTAGGTGCCAAGTATGAAGGTTTGCTCCATTGTTTCTTCACTGGCCCCTAGGCACAGAGAGGGATAAAATCCAAGTAATGAAGGGAGAATGAGTTCAGTTTGGAAGAACACGAGCAAAGGTAGTGGATGGGGTGCCTGCCACAGTTCAGCAGACATTGGTCCCAATCCTCTCCCTTGAGCTGATACCTGTTTAGGTAGTTATGGTGTTTTCATGTTAACATCCATGATACTCAATTTTACAAATTAAAATTATCCCTCCGTATCACTTATTCATAATGGTGTGAGTAGATAATGATAGTCTTCACTGCAAAATGTATTCCAAGTCCTTTGCACATCTCTACTAGCATACATAGGATTTGGAAACAGCCTCATTCTCTCATGTTTTTCTTCCATCTCCCAAATTTTGTGGGCTAGGGCACTGTATTTTTGGACAGGGATTTTTCATTAAAAGAAATCAAACACATCTTCCAATAGATTTTCTTGCCAGTATCAAAAACTACCCTGAAGTGATAGTGCCTGGTGCCATGTGGGAGAAAGAGAAAGTGGGAGTAGTACAGTGGCACCGAGCCTCACATGCTGCAGTCAGAAGCATCTTGGCATGTTCCTCTGTTAGCTGCTATAGGGAAATAAAATGCATGGCATGAATTTCAGGGATCATTGCCAGCTAAAATCTGGAGTTTCCTGTTCTGACATAGAAACTGTATTTTGGGATTATGTTGGGCATTACTGCAGTTCAGAAGTTTGCCTAGACATCTTATTAGGTATTACTTCTTGTTAATCTAACCACTGCTATTTTTCAACATCTAGAAATCTTCTCTTATTCCAGGATATAATACACCTGTCTGGGTTTCTAGCAGTACCACCTGAAGCAAGAAAGTAGGCCATTTGCTCTGGGAGTGCTGAACTGGTATAGGACACACATGCTCCTGCATCAGAGCAGGGTTCTTACTTGTGCAGGATGCGAAACAGGCAGCAGGTTAGTGTTCTGGATTCATGCCAAGCACTTCTGCTGGCATAGCTTTGTCACCTGGGAAGATCATTTGCTACAGGTGTCACCCTGTTTTGCATGGGATCTCTGAAGAGGCAGTGTCAGCCCATATTCCATGGTACCACATGGGCTTCTGAATTATCCATATACAGGGAACCAGAATTTATATCTTGGCACTCTCTGCAAGTGTGAAAGTTATTTTTATCCTATTTCACTTCTCAAGGCTCTAAAAATTGTTACCTAGGAGCTTCTGGGACCAAGCTGTTCATTCAGTGTTAAATCAGTCAGGAGGTATAAGAGGTTCAATGAAAGGCTGTGCTTAGAAGGATAGTTAGAGAGAACTTATTTCCTCTGCATTGAGAAGGATCGGAGATGACAATTTAGCACCTCACTTTGGATATTTTACCATGGAATACACATGTTAGATCTGGTAGGTATGCCAAGAAATTTTACACACTTCACATAGTTCCAGGATTTCTTGGAGATACAAAATCACATATCTGAATAGTCAGAGAACTTTGAATCTGTAACACATTTATGAGAGCAGTGTCTTTGTTACTTATAGTTACACTCATTAAGTGTCTGTAATCATTATGGCATGACTGGTAACATAGCAGTAGATCCAAAGAATACTACAGGAGGTAATACAAAAGCATCACAAATTTGTATTGCAAGTACCTCTGTTTGTTCCTTTCCTTTATTCTGTTTCTCTGTATTTGACTCATTGTCTGGAGCCACAAGCTTTCCTCTGTCGAGTTCCCTCTCCTGATGCATGGCCCTCTGCTTTTGCCTTGCAATGGAAATCCAGGCTGGCTCTGTAGGAGTGTCAGGATCTCTTCCAGAGTCTCCAGCAGCCACGGTGGAAGGCACGCTTTTCTCTGTTGACAGATTATTTATGGACATGGTTTAGGAAAAAGAGCTTCAGCTCATACTTTCTCAATATACTGATTGGTCCCAGGATATGAAACCAGCCTGGATAAATAGGAATTTTGTTTAGTTTTGTCTCCAGAGAGCAATTTTCCTGTGCTCACAGGTTTAAGTTATCATTCTACTGGTGAGAAATGCTTTGCATCTTTCTTCAGCTGGAGTCGCAGTGTCACTGTCCTCACATGAGGGAGATGCAGAAACATGAATCAAACTTCACTGATCTACCCATTTCCCAAGGTCTGCCCCTTCTGCTCCCTCTTTCACAGCATCTTAGAGACAGGCAGTAGACAATTCAAAGGTGGACACAGAGGGGCTGTGGTGTTGTAAAGGCAACCTCTTCCCCCCACTGTGGCTGCCCTCGGCTCCTGCTCTTCTGATGTCCATGCAGCAGCAGCCCATGCCTTACTCTGGTTCCTGCTTTTCTTCCATCCCTTTAGGAGCAGCCTCCCTCCCCAGCTCCCTGGAGTCTGCATGTGCCATGGGTGCCTGTGCACAGCAGTTCTGTGGTGTCTGAGCACACAGAAGTACTGCTAAAACCACAGAGTGACTTCCTGGTCTTTTCAAGTGAGGTTTACATTGACTTATCCCTGCTGAGGCTGACCGTGCTCTTCACTGGGGCCAGTAACTTCCATTGTGCTCTGCCAGAACTGAGACTTCGGCGACACACAAAAAAAGAGACAATTTCTGGAGAAAAAAGTTAGAAGTGCTACCCTGCTGACCTCACAACTGCTACCCAAGGACATGCAGAATCCAGGGTTATGGGAAAGAGAAATACCCTGTATTTAAATATTCTGTGACGGGAAATCCTGTCTATTCACTGAACAGAACTGGGTCAAGAGAAGAGCCTCGGCAGCTCTGTTGGGTCCATCCCCCCGGTTCTCCATTTTTTGACTCACACTGAACACAAAATTGAGTCTTCCAGCTAATGGTAGAGCTCCTCTGTAGTTTAAATGAGGAACAAGAACAGGACTAACAACCTCAGACCCAAGAAGGTTGATTTTACCTTTCCCAGCCATTTCTGGCCACTGATGTATCAAAATTTACAGAAGGCTCTCTCAGAACAGAAGTCAAGCTTCTTATCCTCAAATCATGTGTGGTCCTGCTCTAAGAAAAGTTTGTTACTTAGTCAGCATCCTGTTCAGGGACCTGGGAGGAGGCAGACCCAGCCAGAGAGCATTACTGCCCTAGGGTCCCTTGGGGGCTCAGCTGCTCTGCTGATGTAGAGCCAGCCATGGGGCCCTGTGGAGCTGTCAGACACATTTCTGGAGCGCTATGGGCTACTCGGCAGAATGTGGCCCTGATCAGGAAAGCAGGCAGATGTCTCTGAAGGCACATTTGAGATGCCTCATGAAGGCATGGGAGATGAAAGGGATGATGCTCTCCCAATAGCTGGAGTCTGCCAACACAGGCATATTATGAAAGCCCACAAACTTGCTTTGCTCAGGGATTTTCTCAAGTCATTTTTATACCTCACCAGAGAGAGAGTAGTTATTTGAACAAGAAAACATTGTAAAGCCTATGTCAGCTAAAAAATGAAAAAGAGAAAAAACCCCATGCTTTAATGCCAAAGCAAGATATTTTGCGAGCTGATGCCTGCATTTCCCTTCATGTTCACCTCATGCAATCTTGCAGGAAAACCTCTGGAAGAAACAAGCCAGAAGTCCAGCTGTGCAAATGCAGCACAGATAAAACAGGGGCCCTGAACACTGAAGGAGCTTCACTCCCTCTTTTACAGCATGTTACTCCAATTCTTTGCATCCCACCTAACCCCCATCTTTTCATGACAAGAGCTGTTCCTCCCATAATCTTTTTCCCATCACTGTTTTTTTTTTGCCTTCCATTGGCTCTCCTCACTTCATTTTTATCTCATTTTACAGGATGATAAAGAATAAGGCTGGGAGAGATCTCAATATGTCATATAGTCTATCCTTCAACTGCAAGGCAAGATCAGCTGAAAAATCAGTTTCATAGAAACTGTTTCCTCACAAATATGTATCTATATAACTCTCCAAAAACAGGACAGGTCTCAGAGTCTCCCTAGGCAACCTATCCTATAGCACAGCTCTTTTTTTCTACTTTTTTTTGCCTATTGGGTAAGTTAAATCTTCCTTGCTCTAATTTAAATCCTTAACTACTTCTCCTACACACTATGGACACGAGCAGATTACTCATAGTCTCCTTGCAACAGCCTGTTAAGCATTTGAAGACTTAGACCATGTTTTCCCTATTTTTTTAACTTTTCTGATTAATCATATTCTCTAGATCAGTCTTTCTTTTGTAGGAATTGACCTAGTTTGGTCCAAATCTTCTTCAAATGTGATGGTCAGAACTGGAACTTGAGATGAAATGGTGTTAGCATCAGCTGACATGGAAAGACTGCACCACTTCACCTGGAATGGTTTTCTGTACACATCTGTCAGTGCCCCTTAACTTCCCCAGCTCTCCAAGATAACCACTAGCAAGTCAAGGTCTGCTAGCCCATCTTCTCTCAGTATCGTAGGACAAACCTCATTAGGATCTTCATAAGTGAGCCCACACAGCTGAAATGATGTGATGTCTGCTAATGCATCTGCCATCACATTCCCTCCTTTGCTTGCAGCCGTGCTCGTGAGCCCATCTGCACGTTTTTAGGTGGTGGGCAATTTGGGCAGGACCTATTAGTGCACTGCCCAGTAAAACCGAGTGCTGCACTTCATCAGCTCCCAAAGCACTGCTGTGGCACATGGATGAGCTGCCACAACTGAAGGTGATATCCAGTGTTCCTCAGAGCTGAGGAGCGGCTCTCTGGCTGTCCAGCTGCAGACACACCACCACATGCATCCTCTTCCACCACCTCTTTACCTTCCTTCACTGTCTGTAATGTCTTGGTGCTCAAAAACTCCAATGTCTTTATCCTGAAGGTACTTTTCAATCCACCCACACTTTTTGATGATACTGGGAACCTGGCTTCTTCCTTGATGCTGCTAGTGATGTACATCTTAGTTGCTGTGACTCCAAATCCCCCTTTGTGTTTTGTCCTATTTTCCCTGTCACACCACAGGAGGTTTATGTAAACATCAAGGTTGTTCCTTCTCTGCTTCCACCACACATTCCACACTGACAAAATGACTGCTACGCCCAGGCTCTACTTACGACATGTAATGGTCTTATTGCTACCTGTGCTTCCATTTCTCTGTCATCCTCCTGAACTTAGGATTCATCCTGCTGTTATTTCACTGTGCATTGCCTGGCACAATAGGGTTCCCAGTCCTGCAATGATGTCTGGAGGCTGGTATTATAACAATGTTTTTCATAAGGCAGACACTCTAATGAAGTCACCAAGCACCCTTACTCTTCAGGCAGTTCTCCCTCATGAGATGCCAGACATCCTAGTCATGCCAATTAGAAGGCAGTCAAATTAGAGCCAGGTATCATTCCATAAGAGATGGTATCCAAATGTGGCTTTGATAGTAGGGAACAAAAGCTCTTTATCATAATGTTAAAGATATTATATGTCTCTGTATGGGCCAACTTAGGACAGCAGAGTAGTATCACGTACAGAGGATCAACAACTGATCTGCTGCTGGGAGAGGCTTTCTTGTGTCTTTAAGGAATTACATTCTGACCCTCGTTCCTTTGAGTCTTTGCTGCAGAAAGCCAGACAGGCAGACAAGGCAGGGGAAATGCCTTATCTTCAGAAAAAAAAACATCAGATGCAACCCACGCAGGATTTGCTACCTCATCCATCAGCCAGAATTACTGTAAGGTGTAGAAGAGGCATATTCACTATTTATTATCTTTCCCATTGCCCAGAGGTCCTTTACATCCTCCCACCTCCAATTAGATAAGGTTTCTTGGCAGTATATATGCACCATTGTTCCAGCCAGAAGGATGAAATGTGGTGAAGTAATCTATGGTGAAGTGAGTTGGCAGTTTAAGGTGACCTGAGACTGTCCTAGGAAGCTCTTGGGACCCTAAGGGACACAAAGAGGCAAAAAGCTTTCTCAGGAAGTGACTGTTCTCAAGGGAAGTGCTGCTCACACATCTTTCTTGGTTCATAACTGTCTGATCACCTTGAACAAGCTCTGTCTTATCTAGTCATGGGATAGTCCATGTGCTTTTATGGTTCACCACGTGGCAAAGCACAGCATTTAAGGAACTGGGTAGCCAGAGTGGAACCAAAAGTACTCAAAAGGATGATTTTAATTCCTGCTTCTGCTGCATGTCACATGCACAGCAGCTGGCACAGACACTCCCAGCTGGTAAATGCCACTCTTAGGGAGATAACAAAGTAGTACAAAATGCAAGCAGTGGCATCCTCTATCCAAAGCTGAGCCAATTTTGACAGATCACAGCCACCACAAATGCCCCGTGTTTCATTTCTCCTTTGTCGAAGCAGGGCTATGCCTCATCCTGCCGTGTTACACTTCGGAGATTTTCTGAATAAAGCTAAAGTCTAAATAATATTCTTCATTTAATATTACAACATGTTATTTTAAAAAATGTGCTATTCAACTCATTACTTAATAACTTCATAAGCTAATAAAGGATATTGCTGGCAGCAATTTGTCTCTCATTCATTCAGTTTTAACCTCGTGATTGCTTCTTTCCCTGGTTTCCTTGGAGCTGGCTTGGCCTCGGGCTTTCTTGAAAGAGAAGAGTCCCTTCTTCCCCTTGGGATAAGCCACCAACAGTGGAAAGATACCAGGTCTGAACTTGTCAAGCCAGTCTGTGCATAATGCCACCAGGTATTAAAACCAGCAATTAATGTAAGCTGCTGAGGTCTTTTGCTGCCACTTGAAACCACATCCAGAGGCTGCTGGAGCCTTCATGTCTTCCCCACAGCCACCAAACACACACGGGACAGTCACAAGATCAGCTGTTCTGTCTGCATTCTTCACCACTTCCACAGCTTCCAGACCAACCACTGAGGATAGGCTCTGAAGACAAGTGAACCACAGCCACCTTCTAAATTCCTTCCTGCAGATCAGAATCCCCTGAGCTCTCCTCCACGGGGTCTGACAGCAGCAGGGCTGGCTGCCTCAAGGGTCCTCTGGGGGGGAGAAATTTCCCTGTTGCAACCCCATTTAATGCAGGTATCTGTTTCCCTTAGTATCCTACTAAAACTTTTTTTTACTAAAACTTCTCTTTTTCCTTAGACTAAAACTATGATCTTATAGATGAAATTTCTTCTGCCTAAATATTGTAGAAATAAACGTGTACACTTCTCACTGATATTTGGATATTGTCCTGTGATGTGTGTCAGACTGGTTGTATGAACAATAAGATGAAGATAAAACATTAATCTTTATGTACAAAAGGAGCTATGATTGACTTGTTATTGTGCATGGGTTTATATACACACATAGAAAGTGAAAGAAAAATACGTGTCTATTTCTGTCTATTGACAGACAGATATACTTCATGTATTCAAACGTACCTTCCTCTGTGTGCTGCTTGTATGGATAAGCACAGCAAAGACATATTTAACCATTACCCTGCGATTTGGGGATTAACTTTGTCTTTTTTAGAGATGGCCTCAGATTTCTTTAAATCTGAGACCTGTTTTCTTTAGATCTAAAAGCCTCTGTGCGCACATGGTAGCAGAGGTTCTTTATGACATGTAAGGCTCATACCTGGAAAAGAACATCTTAGGCCTGCAAGGACTGCAAAGAGTGGTTACTCTTGCTGTACATCTCTGCAGGCAAAAGGTCAGAGCCAGAATTTAGAGTCTTTTGAAAGTCAAACTACTAACAGCAAGCAAAACTAGCTTGTGGATTCCCTGAGTGTTTTAAAAGCAAACATACTCAAAACTAATCCAAACAACTTTATACAGGGAGATAACACCCTCTGTATGTGTCATTGTTTTATAACACTGCTTATGCATGCATATTTAAGTCCACACTGTTGTATCTTTGCTCATTATAAAACTCCAGTTATTTTAAGAAGGGCTTTACAAATGCATATAGCATTTAGAATATCCTGGCCTACATACTTCCCTTTGTTTATTAAAGCACTACATGCATTCATGTCAGTATACACACCCAATTCCTTAATTTCAGACAAAGCTATTCTAAAAGATCTGGTTAAGTATTTCTGACATTTCTTTCTTCCCTAAGCTGCTCTGTGAGGTATTAGACTTTTGATTGGATCTATACCACAGATGCCAGAAGAGTCTTTTTTACACAAGAAACTGCCGTTTGCATCAAAGTCTATTTCACTGCTGGGAAACAGCCATGTTGCAAAATAGCCTGACACAACTGAGAAAGCAACTTCTTTTGGAAAAAAGAAAGGGGGGGAAAAAAAAAAGATGGCTTGTTTTTCAGCTGTAGCCAGGACAGCATTAAAGCAATGTCTTTTTGATGTAGAGAGAAACATTTTTCTTGTCATTTCAGAGCCTGTATTTGCCAGACAATACACACCAGTTTCATTCACCATTATATCCATCGTTCTTCCCTGGGCTCTTTTTCTCTTTTTAGAGGATGTCTCCCCACTACAGCTCCTCAGTCACTGGTTTTCGTTTATCCTAATATGCAGATTCACACAAGAATTGCTTATGGTTTCACTCTTGTAATAACCTGTTAACATACGGTAATTGTTTCTGCCCTTTACAGGATTTATAGCAAAGTGTATCAACTCCAAACAACACAGCTTAACCTTTTAAATCTTGCAAGGACTTGTGCCTTTAGCTCCAGAAACTTAAAAATGACTCCTCCTGGGGTGACTAATTTCACACAGACATTAAAGAGCCTCCTTGCAGCCTGACAGAGGTAAAGCAATCCCTCACTAGTTCTCCAGAAAGCTCTGGGGAGCAGGAGTTCTGCTTTCACCTGGTGTGGTAACCCAGCATCCCATCAGCTCTCCTGTTCCTTTGGTACTAAGAGTGCTGGAAAGCTAAAATGGGAACTGAATGAACCACATTGCTCCTGCTGACCTCATGACGCAGCAAACTGAGTTTTTTGAAATGAGTGTACACGAGAAGGGAACTGCATCCCTTGTATCACCATTTCACAGCCACAGCTTGTCTTCTTGTTCAGCATGGGGATTTCCTAACATGCAGTGGGAAGAAACTCCCTGACAGCATAAAGTGTCCCCTGAGAGTGATCGCAGCTCTTTGAAAGGGCTGATGAACTTAAGGGCTAGGAGAGGGCTAGGTGGTTGTAGGGAAAAAAAAAAGTGTGTGTCCAGGCAGATCAGGAGGCCAGAGATGCCTGATAAGACACACGATCCATGAAGGGCTGTGTTGATCGTGTTCATCAAATTTCTCCTGTTTGCAGTTGCAAAGACACAGCCCTGACTCACCGAGCTGAGAGAAACTTTTCAAAGATCTTAAGATGATGTTTGGGCAGGGATATTGCCCTGCTAAGTCCTCACTGTGTCCCATGCCTCTCCTATGCCTCACAGAGGGACATCATTTTTGGGGTCACTGTGCCATTTTTCCCAATAAAGCTGGTGTGGTGCCAGGGCACTCAGAGGAGGGGGGCACACCTCACTCACCCATGACTTCAGGTGGCCAGGTCAGGCTGATGTGGCAACTTAGCAAAAGGAGGTGCTTGGTCAGGTGTCTAAAGAGAGAGGTCTGCAGTGGGTCAGATCAGCTTGGAGAAGACTGGTTTTTATTTAGAAAACTCTGAGTCCTGGTATGTGTTCATATCAAAACCCATTACCAAACAAACCAAAGGTGGAAATACATGGAAAGCTGTCACAGCAAACCTTTTAAAAAAACTATTTGCTTAAGTTGATACAATAAGTGGGCCAGTAAATAAGGAAGAAAACTAATTGCCATCACAGACCAATCTGAACCATCATTTTAAACAACCTCAGGCGAGAAAGATTTCTTGTAATACTCCCAGGTGGAGGGGAACAAAGAAGGGATTCTTAACCCTGTTTCATATTCCAGGTGCAAGCATCCCTACCAGGGAGACCAAGACTCAACTCTCACCCGCAGATCCTATTTTGCAGAGGGCAGTCCTGCACCTCAGGGCACGAGTCTCCTTCCTCCTAGGGCTTAGGAGCCACAGAAGAAGCCTGGAGGAGAAATGTGCTCCCTGGCTTCATTTCTTCCCCTTCTTCCTTCTCCAGCATTCATTGTCTTTCACTGCAGGAAGACACTCCAGTCCATCTGCAGGCACTCTGGGACTCAGCAAGAGGTACGTGATAAAGGGCTGTGTGAGGGAGCACTGGTACTCCCACTGCTCTCCTCCATACCCTGCCAGAACAACCCTACTGTGCTTGGTGTTCTCCTCTCTTGTCCCACTATGACCCTCCCCAAAATCTCAATCCATCAGAGATGTGAGCATCACTACAAATAATCAACTACTCAGGACAGCACAGAGAGGAAAATGCCTTTAAAGGGAGTGTTGGGATTATATACACATATATATCTATATATCTATATGTATTGCCTGCCTTGCTTGCAGGATATGGGGAGGCTCTGGCTGGATAGCTGTGGGGACCTCATCCAGCTGTGGGTCTTAAGGAATCCCCTCCTTTATGATGGCAGGGAGAGCAGGAAACTGTGGACATGGCCAAAGTCCTGCCAAAATGTCTGTGATGCTGCAGCAGAGGACTACTGAAATCAGATGTCACTCAGGGCACCAGCAAGTTGCCTCTGGGGCCAGGAAGAGACTTTTGTCACCCTAGAAGACAAGAGAGGGGAAGCACCTTCTGTCTTGGTGCTTCCCCACTCCACATCTCAGAGACTGACCCCAATCAGAGAAGAGCAACCAGAATGGGGGGAGCTCTGCAATGGCACAGAGAAACCTTATCATTTGCTTGGCCAGCATCATCTCACATTTTTAGCATCAAACTCATGCCCAGACAGGTCCAGGACAGGGAAAACATTTCTTCCACATATCAGAAGACCTAAAGATTCTTTTTCCCCTCTTGGCTGTTCTCTGAAGTGAAGAGCAGAGGTCTTCTGCTAGAACTGCTTTAGTGTGTTTCACCTAACTTGTTTACTGTCATTGCAAAGACCTCAGACAGCAGTGCCACTTTCAGCCTTTTTTGTTCTCTGCCTGTAGCCCACAGTATATTAGTCTCCAGATGTCTGATTATTTTTTTAACTCTAACCCAATTATATAAGACAGACAACAGGGTGAAATATAACAATCTGCAGTAGACACGATCTTGTGGTCTCTCCTGGCTTTAAACTCCAGGAAGCTTCAGGGTTGTTAATTTTTGTTTTAAACAAGGAGAGTAATGATGAAGATGGATACATGAATAAGAAAAGCTCACAGGAGGCAATAAATAAAGGGTGTGTTTACCATGGCAGGCAGTGACTGGCCTCATTGCATTTCTGCCTTAATGCTATGGTGAAAAAGAAGGTCTAGAGGTCTGAGTCACTCATCCCGCACAGGGCACTACACTTAATATATGCTCTTGAATTTTGAATTGCCATGCAGCAGCTCTAAATGGGGACACTTAGTGGCTTGATATTTCTGTTTTCCAATATTTGCTAGTGCACTTTACTTTTTGAGTGTCACTTTGAACATCCTTTAAACAATACCCTGAAATTAAAAAATCAGAGGTAAAAATATCTTATTCTGTCTGCTGTTTCTTCCCTGCTGCCATTTTGATAATCGTTTCAGCAAGGAAAAATAAGGGAGCAACATCACTGAAGGCAGAGCCATCAGCTCATGTTCACCAGACAGGTACAACAGTGCTGCCTCATGCTCTCTCACGGGTAAGGTCACTCTTTGCAAGTGAAGGTAACTTTATAAAGTTTTGGGACTCTTACCAGGCACTTTACAAGCAGTTGACTGTTTCTCCAAGTCTCTGTCTTCATTTCTGGATTCAGGAGAGTGAACAGCTTTGTCCTGCTTCTCCTTGCTTGCAGTAGTGTTTGGAATGGTTATGTTTTGCAACGCTGGCTTTTTAGGCAATGGAGGTTTGCTACTAAGCTGTTCAGACGACTTTGCTTTGGGTTTGATCTTTTCATTAAAAGAATCACCAATATTTGTACTGGCTGTTTTTCTGATCTCTGCCTTATCACCTCTTAGAAAGGAAGTCAATCCCTCATTTTCTAAATTAAATTCTGCACTGTATCTTTTAATCCCTTTTGATTCTGGTGGTGAGTTGTCTCCATATTTCAAGGACAGTGAGGTGGATCTAAGTTTCACTTGTAAAGGACTTTTATCTTTACGACTTGGCTGATTCTGAGATACCACTGAAGAATTGCTTGGCATTGGTACTGCATCAACAGCCAGAGAAACATAACCAGCCAAAACTTCTGTAGGTTGGCCTGTGTTCTCAGAGTAGGACTCTGGCAGCAAAGTCTGCTTTTTGTTGCTGCTTTTTTCCTCGTCCAGATCTGATCCTTTCTGGAAGTCTTCTTGCCACTTCTCATTTCTTGAGGAGACCTTTGCTTTGGACAGGAAGAATCCAGTATTTAATGAGCTTTCCAGCTCTGATCTTTCTGGGAAATGCAGGCTTCTTGTGCTTGGTCTCTCCCATGCAGAGGAAACAGAAAACTTTTTGAAGGCATTGAGTTCATTGACTGCTTTTTCAGCTTTCTTCCCCAACTGTTCCTCCTTGTGGACCAGTGACTGACTGTTCTCCATACCAGAAGCAGCTGCTTCCTCTGCAGTCTTTATTTTCTCTGGAGAGCAGAAAGTAGATGATCCCATCTGCACTGAGGAAGCAGGATGTGAAACATGGAATGAGTCTGTGGGCTGGGAAGAATCCATGAAAAACTCCTTTCTGGCCTCTGACAATAGAGTAAACTCTTTCTTTGCCCCTTTATTACAGGCCATTTCCTCAGGTACCTGATCATCCTTCTGTTTATTTTGTTCTGACCTTCCCAAGCAAACAATACTATTCTTACTAATTGAAATATTTTCTTCAGATGGTAATTTATTTGATGGAAACACAGTAGGAAGCTCCTTATTTTCTTGATTTAAAATATTGATTGACACATCCCCAGACAACAGAACCGGTGTTTCTGAGGAATCTTCTTGCTTTTGTACTTCTCTGTCTGAACTGGAGTAGAAAGAAGTTGCAGAGTCTTTGTCTTCTGTCAGCAGTGAGGACTCAGACTCCTCACATGTCATTTCCAGTGTTTGTTGGCAGTCCTCAGGCTTATTCTCTGGTAGCAGGGTTTCCTGTACAGCAGCAGACTCGGAAGCAGGCTTAGTCATCACTGGTCTCAAAGCAGGGGGGAGGTCCTCAGGCATTCTGGGCTTTGGCCAGGAAGCCACATTCTTCGTTGCAGCTGTGCTGCATGGCAGTTCTTGATTGCTGGGTTTGAATACAGCATCATCCTCTTCTTCTTCCTCTGGGGTACAGCTCAAATCAGTCAGAGATTCAGACTGGGTCCTCTGTAAAAAAGAAATTCAGAAAGCCCCGTCACCATGTACAGCTTCACTTTTTTTCTTATTCGTCATTAAAATTACAAGTGAGATCTCAGAGAGAAAGGCAATACTTGCCTCCAATGCTGAGCTTGCAGTTTTCTTAACCTACAGACTGGATGCTTTTTTAGTTAAGCAGATCCTGGAATAATGCATTTAACCAATATAAAGGCAATGAGTGACATTTCCTTCTGCACAACTAGTGCTTTCATGCCTTTGTAGATGGGAAGTCCATCAGAACAACGGCCATTGGACTGTCCTTGGCAATTGATTCCCCAGAGCATACTGCCTACGTTGTGCTGCTCTTGGGCAAAAAGCAACACTTGAAAGAGAAAAATCTGTCCCTTTGTATTTTGCTACTCCATACTAGCATTAAAAATAAAACTACCCATTCTTCCTAAAGCATGACTCTGAAGAGGAAAGGGTACATAGAAGGAAGAGCAAAAGCCTTAACAATTCCATCTGGTTATGACACTCCATTCCAGCTGAGTATCTGACCCATATGGCAGTCTTGTGTCTAATCCCACTGTCATACAACATTACAGCCTTGCCTCCTTTGTGTAAAAGTCTTCTTTTTCTTTCAAAAGTTATACTATTTGATAAAAGTTTATAAATTCATGTGTAGTTAAGAAGTTTACAAATTCATATGTAGTTATCTGTGAGGTCTTGTGATTAAACTTGATGTGAGGACTGGCTAAATACACAGGATTATTTGAAAGCACAGTACTAAGCTGCTGAATATGCCTTTTCATATGGTGCCTGTATTAGCTCACTGTTTCACCATAGTTTGTTGGGTAAATATATACTTTGGATGTGGGCCCTAACTCTAAGAACACAAAAACTGCACTTAGAAAATATTTTAAGGTGCTTATGACTTCTTCTTTTGCAAATGCAATTGCAAAAAAAACAGTTGCAATGCCACCTGCATTCACAATCCATATGTACAAGAACATAAAAGCAGAAGATATCAGTTAGCCAGAAGCAAGGTGCACAGGCAGAGTTGGGAAAGAAAATATTAAAAATTGTATTATCAAAATATGTGAACACTCTCCGTGGGAATCCAGAAGGGCTCAGTCAGCTGGCAGTTTATAGGCAGTCTGGACAAAGCAACCGTATTTCAGTAACCATGTTAGAATGGAAGAGGAGGATTGATTATTGCGTGAGGTGAATAGAAGAGGAGGTGAATTATTGCATTACATGTTTTTCTAAATAACTGGCCTCATCATTGTGCTGCTCACAGCGGTGCTCTACCGAGCTGAAAGGTCACTCACAGATTTGGAGAAATACAGAATATCAGCTGAGTAATATTTTGAGACAGAGGGAATAATATTTCTGGTAATAAGCAAGCCAAATTAATGGTTTTACTGTATTTAAAACATTGAAAAAACCCACAACAATAAAGTACAAATAGTGTAGTAAAAGCTGAAAACTTCAGTGCAAAGAGAGAGGAAGAAAAGAAAGAAAGAAGAAAAACTAAGGTATGCCCTTTACAAATTATGATCAAGAATCAGATAAATGGTGTTTAAAAGCATGGTTTACAAAAAAAAGATTTTTTTTTAATACTGTACACTTTTTAATAGCCTTTTTAAAATAGTATACACTTTCATTTTTATTGTGGGTTTATTTTTCTGTTAAGACTTATTTAAAATCACTGTAGGGCATGTAAAGGATTTACAAGTTTTGGGGCAGGGAGAGGTCTGAATTTAAAACAGTCCTAAAGTACACAATTTGGCTCCAATTAATAGGCCAAAACTTGTTCTTTCTGTACTTTTTGAAAGTATAAGACAAATTATATTTTGGAAGTTAAAGCAGCTCCTCCATGAGTAGTCTCCCAAAGACTCAAGATTTTACAGGATATTCCAGACTAGGAAAAGTACAAAAGTTGACCATAACACTTAAAAAAAAAATCTTTTAAGTAAGAAATGAAGCAGTCAGTCCAACTTGTGCATCACAAACAGGATACTAAATTGTATTGCACAGTGAATGTAAGAAGAAATTGTTATATAAACCACTGCATCAAGAGCTAACAGGTAAACTCATAATGTTTAATCTGTTCCTAGTGTCTAGTTCAGATACTCATCAGATAACAGCTATTAAAATTCAATGAAATATCCATGCTGCAAACTGACTCTGTAACATCTGAGTTTGAAGTACAAAGTCCAGTAAGAACTTTCTGGGTCTGTGTCAAAAGTGACACTGTTTATTTTCACATGTACCTGAGAAAATTTTCTCATTCTACTGGATCTCTGGTTCCGGGGTTTTATTAAAAGCTTATGTCTAGCAGCAGAATTATCCAAGAAAGCAGAAAGCTCAGGTGGAGTGTCAAAATTGGCTGTAGGGGAGATGGGATGTAGGGGACTGTCAGATGTCCGGGGAGATCCAGTTTTGGTACTTCCATGTCTAGTGAACAGCTGACCATCTGTAGAGCGAGATCTAGAAGAAGAACCCAATGTAATCTGAAAAAAATAAAAGTCCCCAAATGGAGAATCAAACAAAGAAGCAAAGACACAAAAGTAACAATTCTACAAATAAGCATCCATGTTTAATACCCTTTTAAGTTTGCCTCTTTCTTTAAAATACGTTGCATTTCCTAATGTTGCATGTCATGTACTGGTGTTAGCAATTCTGCATTTTTAGCTGCTTGAATATTATGATATACTGTCCAGTGGGAAGGAGCAAATCCCATCTAACTGGAAGATCTAAAGCACACAAATACATGGCCAGAATGTTTTAGAAGAGAGATTTATGAAGAGTACTCAGTTACAGAACCTACAGCACCATTTTCCTTTCTGGGTCTGTCCTCCAGCATCTTTGTCTAGGCTCCTACCCACAGTTGTTTTGTGCTGAGCATCTTTAGCTTCCTATATGTCAACAGGTCCCTTCCAACTCTACAATACCCTCCTAAAGACAAAAGAATTAAGAATTAGTGGCATTGACACTTAAGTCAGCTTGTGTTTCCACCTCATGTATTTATATCTGCATTTACTGGAAATGTAAAGTTTCATTAGTAGACTATTCTGGGGAAGGAAGTGATGGATAATTCCTACTAGAGGCTAATAACCAGAAACAGCTCCTGAATGCTGCAAGGGTGTTGTACTTTCACGAAGCTGGAATTCAGCTTGCCTGTGAGCTTCACCAAAAACTACCATCGTTCCAGGGATGATGCAAAAAGGACACTGGAAAATTTATTAAAAATTAGTCTAAAAAGGGTTCTTCCTTTCTCTCAGATTCAGTTTTGCAAACAGGCAAAATGGTATTTCCAAACTATCTGTCACAGCATTTACATGACCTTTGACAACTCATTACAGCACTCATTTTGTAGGCTTGAAATTCTGGTTCATTTCATGGGAGATTTCCTCCTTTGTCATGCTTTCTTCTGTGGGCATTTTTCTTTCTTCTTCTTTCTTTTTTTTCTGGAATTGGTATTTTACTAAGGAGATTAAATGGGAGAAGGAGAGGACAGCTTGGTGTTAATTTTATTTTGGGAGGGAAAAGTCATCGGTATTTCCTGCAAGTAGTGTTCTGCAATATGCACTGCAGCCAAAAGATACTCTGTAGCGTAGTGAGGGCCTGCTACAGCTTGCTCAATGGTCAGGGGAAAAGTCCCATTCATTTTAGCAGAGGCTGGATCCACACCTGCTAATCATACTTTTTACTTAAGAAAAAGAAGGTAGCTCAGACATGCTGAATAATGGACGCTCTCATTAATTTTAACTCTACAGTATCTGCAGTCTAGTAGTCAAACATGACTAATGTACAGCAAATGATAGGTGGCTGCATTATACATTAGTGCCTAACAGTGAATACATTGACATTTCAGCTCCATGATAAAGACACAGCACATGTTCTCTTTCAAGGCACATCATTATTTGCCTGCCTTTCTTCTGGCTCCTGTTTTTCCTCGAAAACTTTACATGTCTTCTCATTGGCAGTGCTCAGTGTTGGCCATTACACTGGAAAATCCAAAATCTGGTTTGTTACTTAAATTTCAGCAGCCTCAGTGAATGCCAGCTCTGAGCCAGCTGTAGAAGTTGTTTGTCCCATGAAGCCTGGCTTTGACAAAGCCTACTGGAGAAGGAGAGAGCTGGCAGACCCCTTTCTCCAAATCTCATGTGTACATGGCTCAGTCATCCTTCAGCTGGTCGTGCTGGGTGGCACAAGGTGGGGGGCCATGAGGAAACCCCATCCCCAAAGCCCAGACAGGAGAGTTGTGATTCCTTTCTTCAATCCTGAAAGGCTGCCAAGACACAGCAAGGTGTCACTGCTGCCCAAAACTTCAGGGCTGTGCTGTGCAAAATTCCTCAACCCTGTTAACTGCTCTCCTCTGATTTCTAGAAGCAGGGCTAATTTCTCCGAAATGCCAGGTAGTAGATCCTGTGGTTTGGGAGGAAAGCCTTCAGATGGAGCTGCGTTCTGGCTGCACTCTCAAACTGGCATGGGATGAAGAGGACTCTGAGCTAAATGATAGGGCATGTGGAAAAAGCTAAGCAACTGTGTAGTCACTGCCACGACTCAGGAGTCAGCAAGTTAGTCAGAAAGTAATGTTAATGGAACAACAGGGAGACATAAATCCTCTTTTAGCAAACATGCATCTGGACTGGACACAATTACAGTGAGCCTGTAACGGCTTTCAAGAAATACTTTCTTTATGCTTTCTGTTGTTTTTATTTTTAAAATATTAATATTGCACTGCATATAAGCAGTTTTTTCAAACAGCTTCATGTAGATTCTAAGAAGTAAGGCTAGAAATCTTTGCTGAGCCCTGCTGCAGCTGGTCCTGAAATACATTTTGCATAATTACCACGAAATGGTCAGCTCAGGACTAGTTTCGCTATTTCATTTCTGCAATTTCTCTCCACTCCTCCTATTTCTAGAAAATGCTCTTCACTCTACCCCCTGTGTTGTTTCCACCACGACTCCAGCTGCAGACAGCTAAAAGGGACTCTTCAGAGCTTTTCAAAACAGCCCTTTAATCAGCCAGAACGGCTGGCTGCTGATTGAAGAAAGCCATCCATGTGCCTATACTTGAGCTCTGAAAAAGATCACTTCAGCAAAATTCACAGCCAGAATCCGACTGACGGCTGAACTCAGACTCCTAAGCAGCAATGTCGGCCACTATCATCAAGCAAACACTTTCTGTGCCAGTGTGAGGTAACTTTGTACTTAAGGCAGGGTCTGGGCAGATTTCAGAGGATCTAGAGCTTGTTCCCGTCTCTTCAATAAGCTTTCTCCCTTATCCTATACATGTCAGTCAAGCAGCCTTTACTGCAATTTCCCATCTTTCAAAAAACGGACACTGCTTCGGTGTCTAAATCTGGTTGGTTGTGCTTGGAGATTAAATCATGTCTATAAAGTTTGCTAAAGGATATGAGCTTTTCTAGAGACCTTAATTATTATCAATGGGAGATTACTTTGCATCAGAATTATGTCGATAAATAATCATAGTTTTTATGTTAGACAGACAGGCATTAAAACAGCAAACAGACAGGCAGGCAATTACATGCATACAAAGCTGGTTTTTGCAGCAGACAGGCAACAAAATAATATTTTTTATATTTCTTTTAAAAACTACTATGGATAATTGCTTGTCCCTTGATACATTTGGCAGAAGTTACCTGTTCTTCTTCTTCACTGCCTGTTCCAGCTAAACTCAAAGAGCTAAGGCGCTTGTGAGAGTCAGAGAACTGTGGGATGGAATGAGGAAGAAATTCAGTAAAAGATGACAAACAAGGTGGATATAATCGCAGAAATCATCTACACAAAGTGCACAAAGGTACTGACAATGTAAGTTCTTTTTCTCTATAGTCTTAAGGATTAGCAAGGACACTGCAAACACAAAGTGTAAGACATGCAGATAAAGAATGAAATAATGTCTAACAAAACTATCATAAAAAAAATTCAGATTATTTTATGTTTCTTTTTCCAATGACAACCTAGAAGAACATTAGAGAGCTCTCTTATCAGCACACTCAAGGAGGAATACAGATTTTTCAGCCTTATTTTTTTTTATGCCTGGCAGCTCTTTGTAGTCTCTATAAAAAACACAGCATTGCCATGCATGCACACAAACACATACTCTTCTTCCTAGTTCTGCATTTTCTGGTGTGATATTTATATTTTAATAGGACACAGATTCTAAGTAGCTGTTTACACAGAGAGAGAATGTTTTCCCAATTGAAGTAAGACATTTCTGAATTGCTCAGAGGTAAAATAGTGATACATAAAACCAAATACTTTATTCTACCTTCCCCATATAGGTAAAAGAAATCATTAAACACTCATTTTTGTCAACACTGGAGCTACTCACTCTTGTTCTGATGCCTGAGTTTAGGCTTTCATGAAGCAAAGACATTTCTGGAGGGCTTCTGGGTAATCCATCATCTTCAGAACTGGTCCCAGCATCCTCTGTTCGCTTTGCATGAAGTCCAAATGGAGGTGGAGGTCCCAATTTCATGGTAGGCTGGAGCTTCATCTTCAGCGTGGCATAAAATACATTAGCTTATCATAGTGATGGAGTTTTCCCCAGAACATTTTTTAAGCTGAGGTCAATGAGTTACCATTATTTTAACTTCACGATTGAATGATTCAGGGCACAGGACATCTGACTTGACGCATTCTCTTAGGGAGCCAAATAAACTATCCATTTTCCAGCTATCATTTACATAGAACCAAGACAGGATAGTGCTGTCTAATTAACAAATGCAGTATTTGATGTAAGCTGCAGACAGATATTACTTACTAATCAAATGTTCAACCACAAACAATATTAAAAAAAAAAAAATCAAGCCTGGAAAGGCATTCCACCTCTTGCATTTGAAAAAAATTATGTTGTGTAAATTACCTGTAAAGCTCTAATCCGATCAGAAACGTTTTCTTGAGAAAACACTCTTACTGGCCTTGCAGGCTCTTGCCCAGTCTCAAGGATGAAAATGCTATCATGTGACAAAGCTCTGCTTCCCATAATGCCTTTATGTGTCCTAGAATAATATAACAAATGAGTGAAAACATGCGAACTTTTTTGCCATTTCTCTTAACTCAAGTAGTCTATTGAATGTGCAATGGGAGACACGTATGCACAGCATACATCACAGACACAATTCCAGACTTCTCCATGAATGCAATACAGTCATTCAGGCTAATCTAAGTAACACCTTTAAAAACAACAAAAATTTTGTAAATGCTGTTATCTGTCACGTTAACAAACTGAATCAAGGTTACAGACAGTTTAACCCCAGAAGATGAGTTATATCGTATGGAAAAAGCTACTGCCCCTTGGGTGGAAGCCAGCAGCTGGGTGGTGTCAGAGTGCCACAGGCAAGCCCAGGTGCAAAATGAAGGGAGTTCACATAAACGAGCCTGTACTGAGAGTTCTTGCTAATGTAAGAACATGTCTTGCAAATGAGTGACCACTACCATAGGAAGAATAAGTACCTTTTACTATCTAAATGTGGTACAGCATTTAATATATCTCTGCCGTATAGATCATTAGCAAAAACATTTCAGGCAATGTAGTCCTCACATGGAGTCATTTGCATATATCCTTAAAAGGTGCTATTCTCTCTACCAAGATCCCTCGGATCTTCTCTTATGAGCCTGTGAGACACATTTTTTCATGGACAATCTTTGTGGCCTAGTTAGAGGAAGTGGGAGATGCTTTGTGGGCAGTTTCTCTCATATTCTCTTTCCTGCTTCTGATGCATGTGTTATGCAACTTCTTTTGCAAATGGTGCATGTGGGATATGAGCATCTTGTTTCCTTATGGGAATGGTAGAGGAGGCCCACAGACAGAGAGCTAGCTGCCAGGAAGTTTCTTGTGCTCATTTTCCTCAGCTTAGTTTGTACCCTGATTGAGCAGAGACAAGAAATGTGTGCACACAGCATTTTTTTTAAGAGCACCCTTTTCAAATTTTTTAAATCAGGGAGCTATGAAATGGCAAATGAGTGCAGAATACAGAATTGTTCGGGTTGATGTAACTATCAAGTTAATTGAGCAGAAAAAAGAACTGTATTTCTAGATCCTAGATACTGTCATAGGGACATTGAGGACAAACATAAACAAACATGGCAGATAGTAATATTTTCCTCGTAATGGCTGCTATAAATATGTTTGATAAAACAATAGCAGGAAAGAGTTGATCTACATTCTTGCTGCAGCAGGAAGGAAGGCCTGCTACTTCTGCTTAATGCATTAGCGACATCAGAAGAACAATTTATCTAAGTGCAAATCTGATCTCTGCAATGCATCCAAGGTCAAACAGGTCTACAGCAATTTGCGGAGCAGGTGACAGTCAGGGCTGCAGCAGTGCCCAACGCACCAACATTTAACAAGGGCGGCAGCCACACTGGCAGTGTCGTTGCATGGGCACATTTATCCCAGCATTCCATCCTCATTTCCTCTTTCTAGCAGATGCATCCCTCCCAGATACCTAATGGAGGTACTCTACATGTCTCCTCAGATTAAGTGTTCAAATTAATTTTCCTTCCTTTCAAATACTTTCCTGGTCTTTGTCTATCTAAATAAATATTAAAAAACAAGAAGGTAATAACCCTTCAAGTTACAGCACAGGAATATGGCCAAAACAGCCAGAGATGGCACCCACTCAGACATGCCCTTGTTGAGCCGTACATGGGGGAAAGAAAATCTCACCATCCGTGTCTTGTAAATAAGTTGTCAAACAACAGCACTACACACCACCTGGTGCTGCCAGCCCAGAACTCCTAGGGCTTCAAGCTGGACTAACTAACATTGCTATTGCTAATGCCATGAAAGCAAAAAGAAAAAACCAAACAAAACCAAACCACCAAAGAAAGAAAAAAAAAAAATTAAAAAAAAAAATTGTTAATAATTTCTTTTGGTTGTTTGGCGCTGCCTGGTGGCCACATCGAATAATGTCGTTTTAAATGGCCGGGGTGGTTTCCTTTCCACTCCTGGGCACAGCAGCACCTCTTGCTTGAGGACCAGGAGTCTTATTCTGAGAGGCACAACATCCACCAATGCAAAGAATTGCTTTTTAGTTAGCCAAGGGGCTCTTCAGTCCACCTCTCCAGAGACATATCTGAATGTTTAGATTGGGTTTCTCATGGTTACCTTTCATAGTGGGTAATGTTTTTGCAATGTCTGGATGAAGACAGGGTTTTCAGAGGCAAAGAGATACACAGGATGGGACTCATGTGGTCTAACTTGAGACATCAAATCACGGCCATTTACATTGGAGTTGGTTATCCCAAGTTCCTGTTTATATTCAGTGGGGAGATATAGACACTTCCATTTGTGTCTATTTCATGCATAAGGATGATACAAGCTTTGTTAGCAATGCTGACTTCTCTCTGATTATAAAAGGCAGCTGGTAACTGACTATTCCTGTCCATGGCAGAGAGGTTGGAACTGGATGATCTCTAAAGACCCTTCCAACTCAAGCCATTCTATGAATCTGTGGTTCTATAACTCAAATGCAGATATTCTTCCTTTGGTCAGATGAATCCCATGTATACAAAGGAAAAAAAGGCTTCAGAGCCTCTGGATCCTACTGATTTCAGTTGCAGTCATCCCATTACTCCTTCCTTGCTTTCAAACTCTGGCATAAATGGTTAGGCATCTAAATTTCTCTAACAATCCTTAGCAGTTACATTTTAGGGGCATGAGACAGTCCTGGTAGGATATAAACTGAGTATCTAATTCATTTCTGAAGATGGAAATTACATTCTTTTGAAATTATAACCCAAGGCTTATTTATGATTGAGCGAAAGCTTTTTTCATTACTAATTTCTTGCTACGCCCCATCCAATTCCCACCTGATTTGCCTTGCATCAGCCATTTTAATTTGTACTTTCTGGGAAAAGCAACTATTTGGAAATACAGCATTCTGAACAAGGGTAGGAGGCAATTTTGGGGTGTCTTTAATCTACAAACATTGTAGCAATTTTGTATTTGTTTACCAGACAGAGTCCAAAGACTTACTCAAGTTCATCTTCAGAATCGTAACTAATGCGCATGTCATGACAGGCTGGGACATCACTTGTTGACTGGCACAACTTCAGATTGCTGCTCACAGAAGATGATGTCTCTTTCCTTTTCTTTTTACCAAAAAACTTTTTGAAAGACTTGAACTTTGATTTTTTCTTTCCTAAGTGAAGAAACATAAAGAAGATGCAACCAGCAGCACGTGAAAATTTTTGAACAATACATTTCTTTATAATTTTTTGCATAAGTGGATTTTTTCCTGGAGAATGCAACACAGTCCACTCTTGCATTAATGTCTTTCAAAACCATACTGATAGCATGAAATTACTGTTATCTTGGAGAATGGATTGCAATGTTTATGAGACGTAAGAAATAACCAATGGTTTAGAATCATCCCTAATATAGTTTCTACTTGCCTCGTGAGGTAATTAAACTGTGAAGGAAAAATTTGGTCTTAACTGCCTGGGATACAAAAAAGAAATTATTACTTGGAAACCCACTGCCTTTGTTCAGCAAGCTAACAGTAATGATAAGAGCAATGCTACCAAAACCAATTTAAATGTAGAAAAGGCATACGTAGGTGAACGTGCAGTGTCAGGAGGCTAATGCTTTTAAAATGCTAGGTTTATAATACATCGAAAATATTTTGAATGCTAATTACAAGATTCAATAGATCACAAAGTATTCATCTATGTATCAAGTGATAACATTGAAAAGCAATTCTAGTCTGCTCAGTGAGGGAAGACCTAAATTAGGATCAGTTGCAAGCTCTGTGAAGGAAACTATTTAAAATTAAATCAGTGTTTTGCACAAGAATTCCAACAACTTGTGCCTGGTTTATTTAAGCTGGTATGACAGCATTGTGAGGCATCCCTGTCAGCATTTCACTTACTCTTGGATCTTGTTGCATAAAAAAAGTTAGCTTGTTCACAAGATGCTACAAAAATCTTATTTCAAGCCTCTGAAAATGCTCAAAACATGTAACAGCTCTTGGAAACAGGTGAAGAGAAAGGCAGAATGCGTTCTCTAAACAAACAAATTCACTTCTACGATAGAGCAAAGGCATAGAAGCTCAAGAAGTCACAGCACTTTTCATTCACTGGGGAAGGGAGAAATTCTACCTGAATTGTCCTCTCCATCTCCTTCAGCCTCTCTCATCTTAGAGTCCATTATCCTTGAGGAACTCATGTGGCAATCACTAAAGGAGGTACAAAAAGTGTTAGTCAAAGCAAGAAAATAAGAGTACTTCACTAAATACGTGTACACATACAGGCAAGTTACTAAAATATAAAAATATAGAATAGAATATTATGTGAATGCTTACATAATATACGTCTCCATACATGTCTAAATATATATGTGTGTGTGTATATGAGTACAGATAAAACATACGTAATATATAAAACTATCCCATATGGTACTTAATAGGCCAAGGTATAATAGAATCCACAGACTATTTCCACTTTCAGAAGACAATAATACATGACAGTTTAGTTGACCAGCCTCTCCTGTCTGAAGACTGAGTTTGGTGAATTCTTGAATGCTTCTAAAAACATGCATCAGAGGAGGTGGGCTTCTTTGATCTCCCTTTCTCAGCCCATTCAGGACCAGAGACAAAATGACAAAATTACAGCATTTGAGTAAGTGTACAAGTAACAATAGTAGAGAACCCCATATATTTTTCCCTTATTTATATCTAATTTGAAGTATTCTACAGATTGTAGTTTTTCTTCTTTCTAAAGAAACTTGTGAAAGATATTGATTCTTTCTGTTCCCTTTTTTTTTATAATAGGTAACAGGGAGAATTAGTAACAGAAATACAAGTAAAAATAAACCAACAGATTTTCTTACTTTCTTCTCTCTTCTTTACTTTTCGGAAGCAAAATATTATTTTGCTGATTAAAGTTCCTAAATTAAAAAATAATTGCTAAACTGTACACGTCCAAAGCCTAAAGATAGTATATCTGTAATTTAAATTGCATTTCCCATGCAGTAGTCTGTTTGTGCTCTCTTTTCTTAATCTGGAGAGCCATAATTCCATGGTCAAGGGAGAATAAAGTCACGGATACCATTGATTGGATAGTGAGTTAAATGCTGTAGCGTCACTCTTTGGGCTGTAATGGTGACAGATGCTCATGCCACAACCTGGATGGGAGGGTGGGTAGATTGTGGCTCTTTTGATCCACTGAAGAACCAGGAGACTTAAGAAACAAGGCTCGTAAATTTAACGAGTTAGTGAAATGGAAATGAAACCCTTATTCCTCAAATCTAAAACACAACACATCGCCTGAACCATCTGCAGCCACCTGAGCTGGGCCACAGCCCACGGCTGCAGGACAGCCACAGCAAAGGCACCTCTACTGCCTGGCAGCTCCGGGGCTTCTGCACCAGATGGACCCACACCTTGGGTGTAAAACACCCCCTGCCACCACCCACCGGGTACCAAATCAGACTTAACACAAACACGAGAGTGAGCAACTTTTGGTGAAGGGCATCTGCCTTAAGTACAGAGAATTAATGAGGAACCTACCCTAGAAAAAAACATGGGTGAGGGTGGTGAAGCACTGGAACAGGTAGCCCAGAGAAGCTGTGGATACCAAACCCCTGGAAGTGTTCCAGGTCAGGCTGGATGGGGCTTTGAGCAACCTGGTCTAGTGGAAGGTGTCCCTGCCTTTGACAGGAAGGTTGGAACTAGGTGTTCTTTAAGGTTCATTCCAACACATACAATTCTGTGATTCTAGGATACCTTTATTTTTAAAGTAAATGTCCACTGGGAGGTGACAGATAAATATGTATTGTGGGCTGTGGCTGTGTTAAACAGGGGGTCTCAGATTCCTGCTGTCACGTTGCAGTAGCAATGGCAGGAATGTAAATCAATACCTTTAAAGCTTCAGCTGTTATACCTTTGATGCTTCAGCATGCCCTGTAGCTACACACATCCAGAAGTGGGATCCTACAGTCTCTGTATAAATTATGGATGGCATAACTCACATCCCCATCTGTGGCTCACTGGCATCACCTTGCTGCATCCAGCTGCACTCAGGTGAGGGTTTGTTTTTTTTTTATCCAAATGTTTGTATGCCATACTTCACTAGTTCTCAATAGCAAAGCCACTGGGGGATAAATCCCCACACAGTGACAATATTTGCTTGAAACATGCAGGCAAGTATGAACATGTTCCCTCTGGCAAAATTCAATCAGACAGTATATTATATTCCTGACAAACCAGAATTATGCTCCTCTCCCAAACTTTGGCAGGCAAATTTCTAGAGAATAAAACCAATTTAAAAAAAAGTTAGCTCCGCCATAATGCGTGCAAAGATTTGTGTGCTTTATTTTGTGACATCTGAGGTGACAAACAGTGTTTCCACTGGATGCCCCAAACATTGAAGGACACTAATATGTGACCAGGGCTGCAGCATAAAGCTCCTGACTTAGAGTAAACAGAAGGACACTTAACCTTAATGGGCTCTCTCCTTGCCAGTCATGCATCTTGAAGAAAGATACTCCCCTTCTGTCCTCATGCAGCAATTCTTCAGGGCCACCACGTTTTTCCTGTTTCCTAACATATTTAGGAATTAGTGTGTCTTACCAAAAAGCTCCCAAGACCCAAGGAAGGCAGCCCTCCACTGCTGTGTCTCTTGCAAGGGTGCAGGGCTGGAGCCCTGGTTTGTGAGGAAGAAGGTGCTTGGCCACTGTGTGCGTGTGTCTGTGTGTGTGTGTGTGTGTGTGTGTGTGTGCGCGCGTGTATGTGTGTGGTACTCATAGTCCATCACCCCTGGAATCCTGGGGATTTCATTATGAGGGGAAATCAAATTCCTAGGTTAAGGGAAGATGCAGGTCAATGTGCATCATTATTTTGTATTATTTGTTCTGGATATGACCCATCCTGGGCCAATGCTGGCCTGTTGCTGAAGGAGTTGTGCCATCCACATGAGCAAGATAAAACAATTGAAAAAAACATGTGGAGTTGACCCTACTGGCAAGGGGAAGTTGGGCTGTCTGACCTCAGATAGTTCCTGGTTGGGATTGTAATAATCAGACAGAGATAATTGCCAAAGTGTGATTAGAGCTTGTGAGGAGATGAGTAAATTGAACTAAAGTACAGGAATGTACATAGAGACCAGCGTAACATCCAACAAACATCTAGAAAAGATTGTAATGGGTTCTGTTGAGGTACAGAGGAATGACTCTCCAGAATCTTAATCATATTTTATTATTATTTATTATGATAAAATATAGTAGCAAGTGTATTTGTGGACCCAGCTGCCTCTAACATCTGCAACTATTTTAAGGATCACATGTCAGAGTGACAAAGAGAAAATTAGGGAGATATTATATTACCTGGAGGTTCTAAACTTGTCCAACACATAAATGATTTGTTCCTTGCCAGCAAAACACACAAAGATTGTTTGAAAGATACTATTTGTCCACGTACTGCTCTAGCAGGTCAACCAGGGATTTCTTTGTTCAAGGACCCTCTTGAGAGATATCCAACTTAGGCTGTAATGCTATTAATAAAAAGCACTTTTATAGAGGAATCTGTCTTTCAGCTTATTGATTCAGCAGGAAACCCAGTCAAACCCAGGTATTGCGGCTGGCACGTGTAATTTCCGTAACACCAGGTCCCACCACTGCTTCCGGAGTCATCCCTAGATAGCTCAGTGTCACCTGGGGGAAAAGCTGGCTGCTTTGCTGTGGGAGAGCTGCCCAAGAGACCTGGGCTGTGTGCAGGGTGGAAGGTTGTCCAGGTAGGATAACTTTGGAGTGAGGCGCAAAGCAGCCCAAGGTGCAGGTCAGCAGCACCTGGGTGCAGGAGACAAGTGGCAAGACTGAGCACAAGTACCAGTGGCCTCTGCCTCCTGTGCAGGAACTCAGAGACTCTCTTATCCTCAGCAAGGAAATGGTTATTTTAAATTATGGCAAATAAATCCTGTAAGTTTGGGTCAGGTAAGCAATACTGGGTTTGCAGTAGGGTGGCTGTAAAGCTTTTATAAAAACTGCCTCTCAACTCATCATGCAACTGTAAGGATTTGGTTTTCAGTTCAAAAGACAAGTTCCCAGCGCAAACCCAGGGTTTGATGTGACTGTCCCAGGCCAATGGTGGGTGACACAGAGTAAGAGTGACAGCAGCCCTCGCAGCAGTCACTATGTTGTGCAAACATAGACTATGACAAGGGCAGCGAGGTGCAGCCACCCACCCCATACCAAGGATGCAGGAGGAGCTTTGTGCCTGCTGTTACCAAGGAGAGATTTGTTTGCATCAAGAGATGAATGGACACATCCTTCCTTAACCTGAGAACAGAATGGCGGGGGAATCAGCAGGTAGCAGAGGGGACTGGAAGAACTTGCAAAATGTTTCTGGGCAGTCTGCTGGTGTTCAAGTTTTCAGAAACATGCTTAAAAGTCAACAGATTCATTTTTAGCAAACCCTGGTTTTGAGCAAACACTGAAGCTGACACTTAGCCGCTTGAGTGCTTTGCCAAGTGATGGTTTGCATTCGAGCAATATCCTAAGACCGTGTGAAGAGATACTGATCCTTGCTGAGCATCCAGCAGCTGCCAGAGATCCCTCTGTGATGATCTGCAAGCCAGGCACTGCCTGGCTTAGTGTCTCACCAAACCTCGCTGTAGACAATCACATTCATTTCTACCTTAAAATTTACTATGATGTTTTTATTAACATGGGGGAAGCTGGTTTTCCTTTAAAATGCTTCCTTTGCACTGTCAGAGAAACACTGGTTTTCACCACCAGGAGATAATCCCATTTTCTTTCCCAAATATATACACTCGGAAAACCCTACTATCTGTATCTTCCCTTTTTCCTTCAGTATAATGTATTTTAACGGTATCTTTCAAGCCTTTTGCTCAACATCTGTAACAAACTTTCCAGTGTTAATACATTCATCATAGGAAAGATTTGGTTAAAACATGATACTTAGGAGGAGAAACAAAAAAAACCAGAGTTTACCCTTTGTATGACTGTAACTGCTTGTCATTTCCCTGATGTAAACAGAGATTGGAGTTTTTGCTCTGGAGCTAATTTTTTTTGCCCTGAAAGCTTTGTTTAAAGTCTGAAATGGCCTACAAGTTTAAGAGCTGTGCAACGAAATACTGACAAAATCCAGCAGCTTTGAATCAGCACCCACTGGGACAGGTGGTATTCATTGTGCAGTTATGCTTGGATCTAGAGGCTCGGCTGCTGAGCTTTCTCATTTCCAGTTTCCCCAAGGATTACTGAAGTCCATCACTTAATTAAATCCTCCTGTGATCTGAAAACTCAGCAGGATTTTCATCCTAGAGAAGTAACCTGCCTCAATTCTCCCTTGTTAGCAAGGGCAATATTTGCCACACCACTGGCAGTCACAACTTTTTCCTCTTTCTTTATTGTATGTGTGGTTCTTTTCACACTGGAATACTAGAGGTACTTGGTTTATCAATTTATTATGAGCTCTTATAAGCCAAAAATATCTGATGACAAATTGCTAAATGTTACCTGTTTATAACACTATATTTGCTATATTGGACTTTTCCCAGCAGAGACTTTTTTCACTTTCCTTCTTCCTTCCTAGGTCCTTTCTAGATAAGCTATGATACAAGAAATACATCTGAGACTATGCCACTGCAGAGAATAGAGATGGAATATAGCAGCACTACAGATTTTTATTCCCCTTCCTATCCCTTCCAAATGCCAGTACACTCAAAAGTGTGTATCCAAAAACCAAACAACAGCAATTTACACCTTTCATTTCTCTTTTGTATAAGAATATCTCTTTTCTAGTAGACAAAGAAACATGAGGAGTTAAAAAAAATCTGAATTGAGGGAAATTATTTCACATGAGAGGAAGAGCTGCCCTTTTCTCCAAACATCATGATATACACTAGCATTCCTACTGATATTACACAGCCTTGAAGACTTGGAGGGAAAAAAAAAAAAAAAAGGAAGAAAAAAGCAAGGATTCTGGGGGTATAAAGAAAACCCAAATACTCAGAGATACTCCTCTAGCTGAGAGAGTAACCAACACAAAACCATCCCAAATGCCAGAGGCAAAGGCTGAGGCAGCTTTTTCTCATCCTCCCCCTCTCTGAGGACTCAGACCTGAAATGAAGGCACCATCCAGAGGCCACACAGCCTCTTCTCCTGTCACTTGGACTGCAGAAATGGGACAGCTCAAAGTTTCGAGAGGGAGCAAGCACAGGGTGCCTGCCATGGTCCTCGGCCATCCCAGGCACATCAGCAGTGCTTTCACAACCCCGGAGACACTCCAGCTCTCTGTCATGTGCATTAACAAGAGCATCACCTGGACACAGCCCGAGGGTGCCATGCCTTGGCAAAGCACAGGCTCAAAACTGTGTTGTGATCACCTGCCTCCCAAGCAAAGGTTTACCCCTGCAGCCAGGGGAGACCTTGTGCTGAAAACATTGCACAACGGGGTGTGGCAGAAGGAAGTGTAGGGCAGCGGGCAGGTATGCACGCAGCTCAAGAAACCCTGCTGTTCAACACACCTCTCTTCTCAGAGAGAGGTTCTCAGACTTCCTCCTGCTAACAGAGATCATTGTCCCTTCCTTTCAAACTCTCAAGCAACTTTCAGTGCTCCCAAGTGATAATGCTTGAGCCTAGCAAAACTAAATCTCTCACAGTATGTCCAATTCTAAAATCATTTCCAAAAGGCATCCATCATCTTGAGCTTTTGTTTCTAAGATAAACCACCTGCAACAGGAGGTCTAGGAAGCATAGTGAAGTGCTGCCCCTGAGCTAGCACAGCACATATGAGCCCAGGTATTAGGAATGTCCACATGAGTGACGTGCAGGTCTCTGGGAATCTGATTAGTCTGTATAAACACATCCAAAAATCTCATAAAAAGGACAGGAGAATTTCATAACAACTGCAACCTCATTTCCAAAGCCATACATCTTCCTGCTTCAGACCTCTCATTAGGTCAAAGGAGTTTCACTTTTCATTTTTTATTTGGCCTGCAACTTTTAAACCAAGTGAACAAATGCACCTGAGTGCATTCTTACATACACACAGCCATCACAGAAGCTTTATCCAGAGTCCCAGCACGGGGACTGAAGAGTCACACTGCCTTTCTACCATATGTCAGCATCTCTACAGTATCTGTACATATTCTAGCTGCGTCCTCATCATGTGTGAATTATTAAAAATAACTCACCCAGAGAAGACATTTTCTGAGAAAACTGCACTGGTTTCTACAACCAAGTCCATATAAAATATCAAAAATAAACTTCATGCCAAACCAGGAAGAAAAACATCCTTTCACTTTTTGTATACAACTTTGCATTTTGCTTTCAAAGTTGGGCAGATAATCATCTCCTTCCATTTTGTTCAAATGGTGTGAATCAGTAAACAAAAAGTATTGCTTTGCAAAGTCTATGACTTCATGTGTTCTTTGCTTGTTTTAATAATTTAGTGCAGATGCTGTTTGCGCCTACTTGTTTACACTGACTGATGTCCAGGGGAACATCATCAAAATGTGGTATTTTCACAAACAGTTCACTGTCTAAATGATAGTTTGCTATCCATTTTAATCTGTCTCGCACTGAAGCTGGTACAACTTCCCCATCTTTTTTTATCTGCATTATTGGCTAATAAAAGGTTTTGTTTCTTTGCTTGTGGCTAACATTTTTCTCCAGCTAATGTGATGTTTATGGCACGCTCTTACGTTAAAAGAAAATTTGCATATTGCACAACCACTTTGGTGTGGTGAGAGCCTGTGAGCCACTCCTCATGCTCAGAGCAAGGCTGGCCCACGTGTCTTTGCTGCCAGCATCCTCTCCATGGCTGCATGGGTCCTAGGCCAGCATCCAGGTGAGAACACCCAGCCTGAACACAAAGTCAATGTCCTTTTCTTTTAAAACTCTGCCGGTTAGGGATCCTCTGATCCTCTTCCCACCCACTGTCAAAATGAATAGAGCTAGCTGTGAGTGATTTGCCTTTTCTCTCAGAAATAACTAATAAAAGCCAGTTGCACCAGCACAAATCTCTTCCAATGCTGTTCCTTGAGCCAGAGTTTGCTATTCGTCCACCCCCAGTGTGGGTGGAGGTGGAAGAATACCAAGCTGTGCCACACAGACCAGCAAGGTATAACTACTGACACACTACTGCCCCTTTGCATCAGCCCTCGCCTTTGCAGTACTTGCATCTATCACTCAAATTCCTGTTGAGTACGATGTAAACATAAGGTGGGGCTGGATGTCCCTGTGATCACTGAGAGGAGACATCAAGGGTTGTCATGTAATAAAATACCTGCTAAAAGGAAGATTGGAGAGAGGAGATAGGATAGAGTTTGCTGCATGGGCTTTGAGCCCAAGCCTTTGTGCAAACAGGGCAAGGCCTGCCATGAAGAGTATGTGAGGCTTTATGGGCTACAACAGAAAAATCTTTCCAAGCCTTTCAGGGTTTTCTGGGTATTCAGTTGTTTTCAGTCTTTCACTGCTGTTGGGCAGTGTGTTTTTCCCTTTGTCTAACCAGCCCAAGCTACTCTCTGGCACATCTGCCCCTGTTATTCCAAAGGCTGTGCAGATTCTCATCAGATCCTCATCAGCCCTTCTGCCATACCCCTGCCAACAGCACATTCCTTTCTCTATTACAAGCACAGTGCATTTCCAAGGGATGGGAGGGAGAGGGGAAAACCTTCCTTTTCTACCTTTTTTTCCCCAAGAATTAATAGTCCTTCCTTTCCTCAGCATTTCTGAGACAAGTGAGAAACACTCCATTAAATAAACTTTCCTCCTAAGCAGCTTTTGAGGAGTGAGCTTTTTGTTTTTTAAAATAGTGCATTGCTACAGAACACACAAACGTAAGAGGTCAGAAGGCATAACTAGGACTGCCAGTCTGGTGTCCTGGATAGTGCGGGGAATAGGCTGTTCCAGAAAGGTGAAGAGGACTTTCTTCCCTAATAGAGCCCAGTAACTTGAGGGTATACACCTTCACAAAGGTCATATTTTGTTCACGGGAAAAGCCTTCGCTTGACTTGCATGCTTTCTTTAAACAAACAAGAAATCCCAACAAACCAAAACCAAAGCAAAGCAAACAAGCATATAAAAGAATTACAGGAAGGGGGCTGGGGGGAGGAGTCTGCATTGTCAGAATGAAGAATAAATCAAACTCATGTGAAATGTCTTATTCCTATGCCGTAACCCTTTCCTTCTTGCTTTCAGTCCTTTATTTTTTGTGATTTAATAGAGGGGCCAGGAGATTTATTCTACCAACATGGAAAGCATTATTATTAAGAGAACTGTTAAAGTAAAAAAGCCGCACTGGCTCTCCTTCCTCAGCATGCAGGGATAATATAGGCATAGCTGTTTTACACAAAGACGCAAGATCTCCCCCAGCTAGCTGCCTACCAGAGATCCTCTGCTATATTTATGAGCACAAACAGCTCAATACACTACCAGACTTTTAGGTTTGTACCAGCCATTTTTACTGATAGAAGCACAATCTGTATTTTAAACTTAAATAATATCAAGTGTTCACATAGTTCACAATGTTCATTTTTCTAATAATGTTCTGAAGAAGTTCATACTTTTTTTACAATAGCAGGCTAACATCACTCAGAGTCAAGGGTCAGTGAAGTATTAAAAATTCACTGTGCCTCTCCTTGAAAAACAATGGAAAATAAAGTAAAATGTCTTTCTTCAGTTAGCACAAAATTACATTTGATTCTACATGTTGCAATTGCAATTACTGTTGAATTCAGCACTGGGAACATTCCTGAAGCTGTTTCAGAAAAAATAATTATACCAGGTCTTTTGGTATTCAGAATGAGTAGAAATGTCAACAGTGTTATAAGGTCTCAGTGCCTTTAAATTCATGGAAATATAACAGGCCTTTCATTGATCCTTCCTTGCTTTTTTGGAACCATGAATACAATAAATTGTCTATTCACCTGCGTACACACACACACTTCTTTTGTTGTAAAGAAAGGGCAAGTCTCCCCTGGAAGCACAGCAAGCCCTGAGCAACAGCTCACTGACACCTGCTGCCCCATCAATTAGCCTAATGTAAGGGTGTTCTTGTACAGTGCAGAGGTTAATGGGAGCTTAAGATGCAGAAAGTGTTCAGCAGTACCCGGAATGAGATCCTTGTTCAGCTTTATCTGCTGTTCTGAAGGAGACTCGGTGAGCCAAGTTAACCAGACAAGGAAGTCAATTGCTAGCATCTAGAGCTGAATTTGGCACAGTTTTCACAGATCCATAATGTGTGCTGTAGTCAATAGAGTCATTTCAACTGTTTTGTTAAGTTTCTTTAGAAGTTAATGACAAATCTTTTAAAATGTTTGGTTCAGTTGAACACAGAATATAGTTATATCCTAGGCCTACTTCCAAATATTTTGCCTTTAGTGCAATGAAAATTAGGCAAACTTAAGAAGGAAAGTGAATGAAATGAAGAGACTAAGCTGGGCTTTACCAGCTTCCTTGGGAATTCCTGTGCTGGAAGGATGAAATAATTATTGAGATCATCCATGAACCATGTGCAGAATAGTTTTAATATTGGACATTTAAAATAGAGAGAAAAAAAAGAAAGTAGGAAATGCAAAGTGAATTAAATAGGTATTTCTAGGAGAAGCCTGAGCCCTTCCAAGCAGAGATATGCCAGCCTACCAGCTGAGACCAGCCAGAACATAAGCAGGCTGATTTCTAGGACCTGCTCACGAAAGGTGCCGTCAGGGGCCCTCAGTCCTCAGCGCTACCTCATTTCAGCCCAGACCGCTCTGCTGAACTGGCTGCAGCCATGTGCTAACCTGGAGTCCCCTCGGATGCAGGGATAACAAGAAGCCATGTCTCCAGCCCAAGGACCAGTTCACCTTCCTGCGTCATCCTAGCACAAAGGAGCAGCGAGAACGGAGTGAGATCCAGCTGAAGTGACAGGATGGCAGCGGGACATGGTGGGGAAGGGGAGCATCATCCCCTGTGTTCCCTTTGTAGATTGCAAGCTTCGAGACCAGTTCCCTCCCCAATATCCACACAGTCTGTCCAAAAGGTACAGCCACTGTCAGCACAGTCACAATCCTCTGAAATTTCCCCAGGCAACAGCACTCACATACTTCAGCAATAACTGCTACCTTGTAAACACATTCCACATTCCTGTTGCATTAAACCCCACAGGTCAAATGCAAAGCTGAACAGCCTCTTGTTCAACTGTTGTACAAGGCTTGCTCTGAAGTAGTACATGTGGCAGGCTTTTATTTGGAAAGAACCTTATTTAGCCTCTTTTGACCCTTCCTAATTTAGGCTCTCCCAGCCTTCAAATGATAATTATTATCTTGAGCCCTGATGGGAGACAGATGAGCCACGGGCTCCTTTATCTTTCCTCCATACAAATAACGTTAGGATCACTTCCAGAAAAAAGAGCATGAGATTTTTAACACAAGGTGACCGTAATACATGACTTCCTCAGAGATTTCAGGTAGGAGTCCAGTTAAGCTGGACTTCATAATCCAGATAATTTCCTACAAAAAAAGACTAGAAGACTGCTTTCTGTCCATGCCACAATAAATATCACAGCTGACTTTTTTCATCTTTGCTTGGAACCCTTCTCCCCAGAAAAACAGTCAGGATTTCACAAATTTAAGAACCCTAATTTTTTGTCATTTACTCCCTTCATGACACAAGCTTGCAAACTTTTATTCTTACTATCCATTCAGGACATTATTGTTATTTTATATTCGAAAGTGAGGAAATATTTTTCTGTAGCTCTTATCTCATTTACTTGCAGGTCTATGCTCCAAACCACACTGTGCTCCAAAGGAAGGATATGAGCAAATGGAAATAACTGCCACTTGCTCAGATTCTTGTTTTCTCCTTCACTCCTTCCCTGCAGCAATAATCTCAGCAAATATAACCTCTGGCAAGTCACTCTGCATGTATCACCTCCAGCTGCTGCTTCACACTTGTAGACTTTTGAAAGTCAAAACCCTGAGAGCAGACTAATAATTTTTACTGCCACCTTGTCAGAAATCCAGACCCAAGTCTCTAGTGTGCCCTATACCACCTGCACAAGCCCACTCATTCCCTTGGACTGGGAAGTAGAAAGCATATCACAGAATAACAGAACTGTTAGGGTTGGAAGGGACGTCTGGAGATCATCTGGCCCAAGCCCCCAGTAAAGTAGGGTCACCTGGAGCAGTTGACATAGGAACATATCCAGGTGGGTTTTTGAATGTCTACAGAGAGAGCAACTCCACAACCTCCCTGGACAACCCATTCCACTGCACTGTCATCTTCAAATGTAAAGAAGTTCTTCACGTTGAGGTGAAACTCCTTGTGTTTTAGTTTATAGCCATTGCTCTCATCCTGTCACTGGGCACCACTGGAAAGAGTCTGGCACCATCCTCCTGACACCCACCTTTGAGACATTTCTATTCATTAATGAGATCCCATCTCAGTCTCTAGACTAAATAGGCCCAGCTCCCACAGCCTCTCCTCACAAGAGAGATTAAACGCTTCTCCTGATGCTCTTCAAGCAGCAACTCTCAGAGCAGGGACCAGAGTTAGTCTGTCATGCAGAAGCGATGCTCAGCTCCAGGCCTGTCCCTTGGTCCAGCTTTGCTGGAGCCAAAGGCATAGACTGAGGTGTCCTCTCTGGCCTAGGGCCCAGCTCCCCATGGCACCTTGCAGCATAGTGGAACTCAGGAGGCAAAGGGAACATGATCGTGCTTCCCAGGTCTTTGCTGGAAGGCGTTCCATGGACCGCTGGTGGGAAATACACTGTGAGAAATGTCTCCCTTTTCCTGCATCACCACTTGCCCTCAGTCTCTTCTTTCTGCAACTGGGACAGAAGTTCTCCCTATCCCCCTCTGACATGATAAGCACCTTCCCTGTGAAATTCCTCACTGCTTAAGATCTCTGTCAGAAATCTCGTGTGCACATTTGCCTCTGGCAGCATCTCCCTCTTGGCAATGGAAACAGGAAGGCATTTCAGGAATTAATAAGTCTAAATCACTTTACCTGAAAGAGAGACACCTCTGCAGAGATCTCTTCCTTTCTGCCCATTCTAAACCTAATTTTCAGGTTCCTGTATAGCCTTTGGGGCTTACTTGGCATGGGGAATAGGATGGTGGGGATGGGAACGTAAAGCCATTTGGAGACATCTCATTTGTCCCCCAGCTCCCTTCTTTGAATATACCACAAATGTTTTACTTCAATTCTCAAAAGCCCAATGAGATGTAGGTTATTAATTCATGACTATGACAAGATTATTATGGTTAATTTAACATGTGCAGGCACTTAAGTAACTACTGTTGGGAAATATTTGTCATTAATTCAAAAATTTCCTGCCTGTAATTTGGCAAATATAAATGCAAGTGTGAAGCAGAAATCCAGCATGACATAAAGAGCACTCATCTGCCATCACCTTTACATGTGACTGTACAATGCTTGATCTCTGCTTGATTTAAATATGCACAACAAAATGTACTGCAGCATTCATAAATTAAATGCCATTGACATTCATATGCTAGAAACAGCCCAGATAGAGGAAGAGAAACAGAGAAGCAGACAATATCCCCATGGGCAGCAAAAAGGACACCATCAGGAGAGAGGGCGGCAGAGCAGTATTCCTAATCAAAGCTCAAAAAGCAAAGCTGTGCAAACAAAACCTACTTGTGTGGGCTTTTCTCCCACCTCCTGTGGGTCTGCAATAATTCCTACCAAGGCAGGTGGTGCAGAGTAAAACCACCAGGGTGGTTGCAGTCAGGAACAACTTGTCTCTGAGGCATGGCACAGACCTCCAGGGTCATCCCATCACTCCTGGGGAGGGAACTCCCTGCCTCAAACTGCTGTGTTTTGCTTGCTTTCCCAGGGAGGTAGGTGAAAATTCTGTGTGTACTAAGCTAGTTGCAGCAAAAAATCAAAAACTCAAGTCCAAAGTAACCAGTCTCACTGCACCTGAGAAGGGTCCCAGCACTTCTTGGCCTTTGCTGATCCCTTGGGCAGGTCCAAAGTCAATGATGAGTCATTTTGCTCACAAAGGCTATTTAGCTCTGTGGTTTTGCGAGATTTATCCCACCTATCGGGTCCTTCTCGTTGCAGGAGCTCCATGCATTGCCTGAACTTTTTCAGTTCTCTCATATGGTGAAAACTCCTTAGGGAAAACCTGAGGAATGTTTTGGTACACTTATACTTTTGAGCTTCATATAGGTGTTTCAGAATAAAATTTGGGAACATACTACCAGAGGGAATTTCCTGAGCGTTCAGTCCCTTGCTGCTGGCAAACACTCGATATAATCCCTTCACAGGCTGATTAAATTCTTATTTTGAAAACTATTCAAAGTCAAATGCTATTCCAGAACTTGGTAACTCTGATGGTTAGAAAATCCCAGACTACATGACTGGTGCTAATGTAATACTTTCCTTGAAGCAGCTTTTTTCTTTTGCCACACGTATTTAGAGAAGATGTCCATCTCCCCTTTCAGCCTTCATCTTCAAAGGCAAACAAGCCATGGAACCTTAATTTCCTCACAGATATAAGCTCTCTATTATCCTGCCATCTTACTAACTCTTCTCTGCACCTGCCCTACTCCAAGCTCACCTCTTCTGGCAGCCAGATGCCCAGAGCCAGACACTGGGTCCCAGGCAGCCTCTATAGCCAAATGACACAAAGGTCATTCTCGGATTTAAGCTTCCCAGATCTTAGTTAGGCTTGCACATGTTGGCAGACAAATAGAGAGAAAGCATTCACCTGCCTCCTCTAGCCTGCTCTCTACTGCAGAGTCCAAGTACATGTTTGAGCTATCAAGAAATGTTGTTCGTGCAAGGCCAGTGTTTCAATAACCTCTCCAGACTTGGCTCTTTTCTACGTCCAACCACCCAGATGCTGATGCTGGCTGCCAATACCAGACTTCAGGACCCATTCCAGCTTCTTTTCAAACCCCGAAGTGCCAGCATACGCTCCCTTGGCTGGATTTGCAAGGGCCCAGCCATCTGTGTATCTACAGAGTATCTCTGGTGTAGATACAATGGGAAAAAATTTAGCCTTTTACATGAAGTTGGCAGATATACTAGCTCAAGCCTGAGGAAATTCTGATTCTCTTTGCTTAGGGGCCTTCTTTTCTTAAACATTTTAAAAATATTTGTGAGTCACAGCAATGGGTAGAGAATGAGATGTCTAGCAGAACTCCCAGCTCTGGCAGAGGAGCATTACTAAGAGGACATAACCAGGCTTTGTGAACAGAGGAAAGATCAGGAGGTGACTTAATCTCTTGTGTCCCATGCTATGCTCTGAGGGTGCTATTTTACTGAAATAGCTAGATCAAAGCTACTGAAGAGGTTTCTGCCATTAACTGTCTCCTGAAAGTTGCTGACCTAGACACTGGAACAATTAAATGAAACGTGAAGCACCTCCTCAAACAGATATTTTTCCTACTCTGTCCTACATCACGTAATCAGACAGTAGTATGAAGTTACACACTTGGGAGAGCTTTTTGTAATAAAGGACATCCTGAACTGCATGACGACACTGCCCTGGTATATATTTTTTCTCTTTTCTTATGTGGACACACACCCTGTGAGTCCTAGGAATGAATGTATGAGCTCTCCCATAAGTATGATAGAGACAAAAAGTCTGGGTTTCCAAATTGGACATGTACACTTGAAAAGCAGCTGCTGTATCAGGTATGCAATGTATAATGAGAAATGTGAGACTCTGGGAATTGTTTTTCTGAATACTAAATGTGGAAAATATCAGTTGAAGCTGCACTTAGTCCCTCTGAAGAAATCAGCTTCTGGATGCCTTAGAGTCAACACTCAAATTAAACAGTTTCATATTAGAGATAATTAAAATATATTGCTTAAAAATAATCTAGTCTTTTACATTCCTATTCAGAATCACCACTACAACTTCCTGTGCAAAAACAATATAAACATGCTTGCAGTGTACCTGTTCCAGAGATGTGCAGCCAGATCTTTGGCTGATGTCACTTGGCAAGCCTTTGCTCAAGTTAACTGGAGTTGTATCAATACATCTTTCTGAAGAGATGGAATGTATTGCTTATAGACTTCTGAAAAAGGCGGGTTAAACAGCTTGTATGCACCTGGAGACATTAATTTCCACGTTTTTCAAAATAAGAAAACTGTATTTTCTGTGAGGAGTGGTCCTTCAGAAAACTATCGTGCCAGCCCTGTACCAGCACTAGGTATGAACATACTCTGGTTTGATTCCCATCATTTCTACTATCTGTGAGTAGAGAAGGTACAACACAAGGAAGACAATATTTTTTTTGTAAGTATTTTTCTTAGAATGGCACATAGCTTTAATTTTTACATTTGACAAAGGGTTTCTACTTGTAATCTATCAAAGGAAAACAAAAAGCAGTAACAAATCCCATTGTGTTACCAACCAGAGGCAATGATTGCTGGCCTCTGCAAACAATACATAGCCAGAGGGACTTGCTGCTTTCTATTTTACAAGTATGCTACAAGCAGTGAGCTGCAGCGAGAGCATGGCAACCAATAACTCTTGATCACTTAAAGATTTTTCATTAACCAATTCTACAATAAATCAACTAGAGAAGTTTAAAGGTTGTTTTCAACAATTTATAAACACACACCACAAAGAACAAGACAAGACAGTTCATCTTTCTACTTAACTTTTTTACTTACCATCCAATGAAACTTTAATAAGTACAAAGGCAGGTCAATAGTCCCAGGATTGAATGTTGTGCACCTGTGTAACCAAGAAACACATTTCACCTGTAGGAAAACAACCCTTAAAGTACCTCAGACATAAACTTTCTTAGCTGCTTACCTGCGTAGGTTCCTGTTTGTCAGATTCAATGCACCACAAAAGGCTACTGGTGTTTCAAAAGGGATCTGTCACCTTGCCAGACATTTAAGTGGTAGCAAAACCAGCAGAGGCACTTTCAAGTTTGTGCAGAGAATTCTGAAAGTCTCGATTCAGTTTGACTTGGACAGTGCACCCTATGTCCCATCAGATACCCAGCACGGGGCTGCTCTGCCGTCCTGAAGCATGAGTTATTAGCACTGCCCTGATCCTTTCACCAAGTGATCCCTATATCTAACGCGGAAGGAGTCGGTCAGAGGAGAAAGCACCAGTATCCCCCAGTTGCTAGGTAACAAGCAGGGAGATCCTGACCTGAATTCTTAGCGGAGGCTGATGTTACTCAGGAAGCTTAGCTGGGTCCTTCCCGGAAAGGGAGGGCTATGCCAAAAAGTTACTCCTGGCTTTGTTAAAGGCCACTGTGTAGCAGTGTGTCCCAGGACTAAGGGACAGCTGCTGAGCTATTTTTGTGATAAAAAGGCACCTGTTGTGAAAATAGGAAGCACACATACAAAAATGGGGGGTGACATTTTCTGCTCTTCATGCCAATGAAACCAGAAGGTTTTTAACCTTAAAATACAATTTATTTCAAATCTGGTCATTAAATAAAGCAGAAGAAACCATCCACCATGTGCACAGCCTCAACATTAACAAATGCAATGAGAGAATATTAAGCACATGAAAATAAAAAAAATAATGTTATCCCATACTCATATACTATGAAGCATAATATAAAGCCAAACTCAATATAGAAAACTGAAAGGAAGCAAATCACGGAAGTTTATGATGACACAAGAACTCTGCATTTTCTGGCTGTGTAAATATTTTAAGTTATTGCCATGCCATTGTATTAATTACTCTATTTAGCTTGCAAATTCCTCAGGATGCATTTTCTAAAAGATGAAAAGTAAGAGCTGAGCCAGACCTGAAGAGCTAAAGTGCCTCTGGGTCCCTAGGATGGGGTACACCCAACCCTGTCATCCTGTATAGCAAAAGGAAATAATGCCTACTCATATGCAGCATAACATGAATATCAAAGACCCCATTATCTGGAAAAGATGCCTGCTTGCTTTCTACTGGCTCCAAGGAACATCTTGGTAAAAATGGCATGAAAGCAATGCTGTGCACACCACATGTGGCATGGCTCCCACAGGCTGGAGGGGACCATGAGGCCGGGACGGCTGAGGGGTATTGGTGCAGAAACAAGTCCTTTCATTCCAGCCGCCTGCTTCCCCATCACATCTGAACACATTCTCACACGTGAGCAGCTCCCTCCTTGCTCAAGTAGATTCTGCCAGTCCCAGACAGGATTATCTGTCCAACTCAGCCAGGGCAGCAGCTCCCGTATCTCTGCATGAGAGGTTTCCAGTGGGTGTACCTACCATCCAACCACCACATGGGCAAAAGCTCTCCTAAAGAAGGGTCTCAGGGATAGGAGGACTGGCCAGTCATGTCTAGAGAAGTCCAGCTATGACCTTAAAAGGGAATTACTCCACAAAAGCCTTTTATCTGGTGGAAACAAAGCAATGCTTTAATGGAAAGAAAAGGCACAAACGTGTCTTTGCAGAACGCCAGCCCTGCTCAGCTGTGCGATGGCACACCTAATGCTTACTCCTTAATGCATGTAGTGTATCCCCAAAAAGGCTCTCCTTTCAATGTAGCCAGGTTCAGTGGCCCAATAAATCTGTGTTAAGCACAGGCTCGAGGTCAGGAAGCAGTCTGTCAGCTATGCTTGATACCTCTCCCACCCCATAAATGTCCCTATTTATCCAGGGAATCAGTCTACCCCTGCAGCAATTATAACTGCCCAAAACCAGATGAGTATTATGGCGCCTAAAGTACCTTTCTGAACAAGAGTCAAAGCTCATCATATTGATAGGAAAATTATAGTTCTTTTATTCATTTCCCTTTCTTATTTTATTGCAGAAACAAGAAGAGCTCAGAGTTAAGTCTATCCCATAAGCACTTACATTTCCAGACAAAATAGTTACGGATGTCATAATCTGAATTCAGCAGGGTTAAATTAATCCAGGTTTTACATAGAGGTTCAAAATATAAAAAACCCTATAGATAACCAATAAACATTAGGAGAAAACACACTGAAAATTTAAGATATTAAATTTATACTCACCTGCTGCTAAAGAAAACCTGATCACATAACAACACAGCCAGCACAAATCAGAAACCACAACTCTGTGCAGTGCAACTGATTTTTAAGCAGTGCAGATACTCTGAAAAAATTTTCTGATGAAAGGCCATCTTACAGATACCATCACCAGGAGGCAAAACAGTGCAGACAATCTACTCATAGAAATATTTGTGTTTTAGATAGCACTAGACTACTTTTTTTACTATAGATTCGGCTTTTGCATACCAAGTGAAGTGGATGGCACTTCAGTGCAATTTTTCCTACAAATTCTTTCAAATGGTCTTAATGTTCAGCCATGCAACAAGCTGCATTAAATAGCAGATATTAGAGAAAACAGAGAAAGCTGTTCATCAAAGGCAAGATGAAAGGTGTGGCAAATATAAGCTTTTACTCGTGAGGCCATTAATAGAGGCAAAGAGAAATTAAAAGACACAAATATGGTAGATTTGAGAAGAAATGGAGAACTGCTGAGCCCAAAAGAGAGAGGAAGAAGGAAATCCTTTCAGGATTCATATAAAAGTTAGAAAAAAGATGTAGATGGGAACAATGCTGTTGGAAATGCTGATTCCATGGAGAGCACAAACTGGACGCCTCTCCTCTCTCTTAACATTTCCTCCAGTCATGTCTTGAACAGCAAGAACAGGTAAGTAATAAAACCTAATATCTAGGTGGGGTACAGAAAATCTACTCCATAGTGTTAAAAACAACCTGTCACATCTTCCTATTGTCTAAACTGGCATAACTCCACCAGCTTCATTTTGTGCCAGCTTAAGATGTGGTCAAACGCAGTAAGAGGAAGATAGCAGTTCCTCTTACATGTTTCACTTTGCCTGCAGGCAGGTTTCAGCAAATTGCATGTCTGTTTCAGGGGAACATACTTAATGAAGGATTTAATCTTCCGGATGAATACAGAAGGATTCCTAAGTACCGAACTTGTTAAACACACCTTGCAACAAAACACACTGTTACAAATTTGCTTTACTTGGCTATATACTTGTAAAGCCGAGCAAAACAGACAGCTCCAAATTGCCTGACTTCAACCACTGAAAGTCAAACACTGCTGTCCAAATCCCCCTGCAAAGGTGTAGTGTTACAGTAATTGAGATGGTCCGTAATCCGCTCACATCTCCGCGCCCATCAGTAGCACAGTGCTGAGAAGTCTCCCGGTTGCTCAGTCGCAGAAGGAGCCGCGTGAAGCACTGATTCACGCTGATGAATTGTAACCAAGCAACACTGCCAGCATCTCTCCAGCCCATTGTTCAGCTGAGCTCGGGAGAATAGCAGCAGAACAGCACTGAAAAAACCTTCCAAACTCCAACTTCAGTTAAAGGATACCATCCCTCTAACACTAGGTATAGTAAATTTTTAAAACAAAATTTAACAGAAATAAGCTGTTACTTCCCTCTCAGTAAAGATAATGATGTGCCTGAAGGCAGCAAATTAATTTCTTTGTGTCCAGGACCTCTTGTAAATCATCTTTACAAAAGAAAGAGTTGAAATTTACTTTACACAAAAAATGCAGGGCAATGAATTATTCATCTGAGCAGAGGGACAGAAAAACTGCCTTTTTGTTAGTCTGGCTGTTAGACGCTGAGGGAAACTAAAGACTTTCTCAGATACAGTGACTAATCAGTAACAACGCAGATGAGATGGAAAGGAAATAGATACTTGGAAATTTTGTTCAGGGAGAGTTGGCAACCTTTTCCCATGTAAATATCTGAAACCAACAGTTAATGCACAAAATACTGCTACTACACCATCACTCATGTGAACCTTACTATCAACAGAGGCATTAAAAAATTAGGTTACAATACTGAAATCTTTTCCTTTTATTGCAGTTAAGTCTGAGTGGTGGGATTATTTGTTCTGTTTAATGCCACGGGCCTGGATGTCAAGAATAAAGTTCACTGGAAAATTATCCACTGTTGCCCTTTATGAAAATAAGATGACACAGTCTGCCAACAAAACTGTTGGTTACTAGATGTTTTTGCAATGTTCAACAGTGTCCCCATTTTACCAGAAAAAAAAAATCATGTATAAATTAAGAATACGATACAGAATTGACTTGTTTTTGTAACATAAAAGACAGGCTAGCAGCTGTAGGCATTTCTCAGAGCATAAAAACCAAAAGCACTGACCTGTAAAACAGAAATAGTAATAACATCTGCTAGACTTCTGGGCTCTGAAATCACATTCCCTGAGAGCAAGTTTCCAAAAGAAAGGCTGGGCACTTATGTAAGATACCAATTCCCTTTTCAATGGATTATGTTTCTCTTTTGAAATTTTACTTAAAAGCCTGAGTGCAAAACCACATCCATCTTTCTTCTCCAGGAATTAGTGTAGTAGGGCAAAGTAACAAAATGCCATGGCATTGGCATAAAAATAGATTTATCAATGTCTTTCAGAATTTGTGATATCATAGAATCATAGAATGGTTTGGGTTGGAAGGGACCATAAAGATCATCTCATTCCAACCCCCCTGCCATGGGCAGGGACACCTTCCACTAGACCAGGCTGCTCAAAGCTCCATCCAACCTGGCCTTGAGCATGTACAAGGGATGGAGCATCCACAACTTACATTAGATCACCCTCTTTGCTTACTTCCATGCTCATCTTTCTAGTCCCTCTCTACAAATGAGGTTCCTAGGTGTGGCCTTTTCAATCCCATCGTGGGGGATCAAGCAGTCCTGTATTCACTATTCTATGTGGAATATCACCAGGATCTCACACAGGCAGTAATGCTGCTTCTAAGGCTCTACTTGCTTGATAGTTTAGGGTCCTTCTTATAAGTACTCAACACTGCCACAGGTTTTGACACTGCACAGTACTCCTTAGAGGCTCGAAGTCTGCTCTCCCATGGTATGAGTTCCCACAAACTTCCTCTCAATGTGAACAGAAATTTAAAGCAGAACTTGGTCTCATCATCATCTTTCCCTTCATATGTTTGCCAGATGGCTTTATTTAATGTCTGTTCTCTGGATTGGCTCTCAGATTGATTTTTTTTTTTTCCTTTCCATTTGCCATCTGCTGGTCCAAACAGCTGAATGATACATTTCCTTTTCAATCTCATGGCATAAATTCATTCTTGCTGTCAATTTGGCATCCAAAATAGTATGGCAGGCAGACTGGCAGATCTGGGTGAGGCCTTGCTCCACCAACAGGAGTTTTCTCCTTGTCCCTTTGAGACCCATTAGCGTAGGAGCAAAGTTTTTAAGAGGGAACAAAGTACAAAGCCAGAGCAAAAGGCAGGTACCAAGAAGAACTGAACCATGTTGTCTTAATGATGGAAAGTGGTCTGTGTTGAGGCTATTTCTTGGAAGCAGTATTTGCAGCCCCAGCATTGTGTGTTCTTGTACAAAGAGAAGACATCAAATTGTGCTGCAGCTAAGGGCAGAGAATTGCATGTAGACTTCCAAAAGAAACAAATGCTGTGTGGAAAAAAACTTGACTTAGAACCTTCAAATCATTTTCCAAAGTCTTCAGCAATTGTCTTGCTCTTTTCAGTGAAAATGTATGAGGACTCTTGTGAAATAACTGATGTGGATATGGGACCATGCCTGCGCCCTGCAGGGTACCCAGCCTGGGCTGCGCTACAGGAGCAGTGCCAGAACAAGGGCTTGCAAAACTGCAACAGCAGCTGGCCAGGAAGGGCATCAGGAGGAGGGCAGAAACAGCACAAGAGAAGGAGGAAGGGAAAGGTGCCAAAAAGTCTTGTTATTACCCCACCTAAATGCCTAACAGCAAGGTATTACTGAGTTGCCTGAATGTGCATGCTTTACCCATCTTGTTACGTTAAACTCAGAATTTTTTAGAGACGATTCTGTCTCTTGAATGTTTGCACAGTTCCAAGCACAATAGCTTCTTGTGCTGGCTGAGTCCTTTGAATGCCGTAAGAATACAATTAAACAATAAGAGCAGTAAAAAGCTGGATGCTATTCATAGTTGAGAAGATCTCACATGGCTCTGGACAAATCATGGCCACAGCAACACTCTCAACAAACACATTTTCTAATCCTCTCATTACTACTGTGAAAAAAAGAAAGAAAAAATGTCATGGGAAAAATATTAACTGTAGTTCATATCTGAATGCCACAAAAGACCAACAATTTATCCAAACAGTCTAAGTGAACAAAAGCTTGAGAACTCCTACTTCAATGCTTTTCCACATACATGAATTTGCACATACACTTGCCTTTTTCTGTTTCCCCTGTGGTTTTGGTGGCTCAGCTGACATCCAGTAGCCTGCCTACTCTCCACTTTCTCCATGCATTACATGGTCAAGTAAGTGGGAACAGTGTGAGGTTTGCAGTGCTTGATCTCTTAATGTTTAGATAAATACTGATACTACAGAGATGGTCCTAGTTTTCCAGAGCTTCCTACCTCAGTTATGAAGCTAATAAACCTAACCCAGAGGTTCAGTGTCCTTGGTCTCAGCAGCTCTGATCCAATGCCCATTGAAGCCAAAAGAAAGATTCCTTATTTAGCCCATTAGTGTCAAATCAAGCGCAATTAGGCTCGAGTGCCACTGAAGAATAAGTTGCATAAATTCTTTTGCAACGCAAATTCCTTTGCTGCTGAACTGCACGGAACTGACCCACCTGCTCCAGGTCTCCGTGTAACCTGATACTTCGTACACCACCCAGCGTCCAAGGGAGTGGTGCTGAGAAACAGATTTCTTGAAACTCCCAAGCTGCTTCATATGCTTCACATTGGTGGTTCACAATCAGATTTCTGGTTGTCACCATCATGAATGGAAGGATAAAAATTCAGTGACAAGTTATGAAATATTACATCTGCTCAAAAAGGTAGAACGACCAGCAAAACCAATGTGTCAAAGAAATGTGTAAAACAGCTCCACATTTAGCCAGATCCAGCACAGGCCAGGTCTATATTTGAAAGCTGCACTGGTACAGATGTTAGTAGGTGTATGAATAAAGGATAGGAAGACTGTACCACCAGTTTGCATATCCATGGCAACTAAGAGAGGATCTCCTGAGAAAAGGAGCTGTGAGATGGGGAACAAAGAATTCTTTTCCCCTTTGAGGGCTAAATAGCTCACACCATCTAGTGAGATTATTTAGGCTGGAGACATCTGCACCTCTGGATTATAAGAGCAACGAGGAAAAGAGAACAATATGACATCTTCAGTACTCAGAGGGCTTGTCTAGCTTGCACTGCACTCCATGTCTCTGCATGTTCACAGCTCTTGTTCCACCTAGGCTGAAGTTGATGCAAACACACCCAATGGCCTTACAAGCAATCCATTATAGTATACATAATACAGTACAGTACCCAAGACATACACTGGCTGGTTGGGATGGGCAGGCTACAGAAAGAAACAATGGCCTTCCATGCAGCTCTGAGTATACAGTATTTAGGCACAAATCATAGAACCATTTAGGCTGGAAAACATCTTTAAGGCCACTGAGTCCAACCTTTAATCTAGCATTGCGAAGTACCAGTGTAGCTCATTTCTCTCTGTGTGTATGAGTATGTTCTGAATAAATTTATGATGATGCAATTGCATCTGCTCTAGGCTGGGTTTAACAATCTTTACTGTTTCATGACTAGTCATAAAAGTTCTATTACTATTGAAGGACAATGTCCAGAGAAAGTATAAGCGATTTCAGAAGAAATAAAAAGTTAAAAAACTATGTGCAGCACAGAGTGATACCCGTGTCCTCACGCAGGTGCCTACTCCATTATTCTAATGATTCAAAGGGCAACACTTGAGTTCCCAACTGCTCTGTGTTCCCCAAGCAACTCTCACAGAGCTGCCATGGAGAACTCTCTCCATTTCCTTACAAAAATCATTGGAGCAGGAGGGCAGTGCTACCACCAGCACTGAGCTGAGCCCGTCTGGACTGGATTCTGGGTGCCTGCATGCGGAGCTGCCAAACAGGAAGTCAGAGAGAACAGAAGAAATAGGCACTATCTTCCATGTTGCTGTACATAACATCTGAAGTAAAAGGATGAAAAATTTCTACAAATACAGTTTCTTTTAATAATCTCCTTTTCTGATTCTTCTGCCCCTGCCACAATTTTTAGTTTTAGATATGTGAGTCTGGCAGCTCTCTGCACATGGTCCGATTCTCCAGTTTATTTCTGGCCCAGATTTTCCTTGGTTTTAACTAGACGCAAGAAAGAGTGATATCAAAAAGAAAGGGGGATAGAAAGAAAAGTGAGGAAAACAAAGCTTTAACATACCCAGAAAGTCATCTGAACATCCAAACAGGAGCAGAAAAATTCCTTCTTCTTTTTAAATTTATCTTCTGTTTCCATGCTATAGTAACTACATGGTACGTTTTTTAATAGTCTGTTTTAAAATAAGTTGGGCGTGATCTAGTTACTAAATATTGTATGATTTGATAATTACACAGCAGAGCAAACTACTTTCCTAATCTGGAATAAGATCTAAAATTCTACAGTGCCTTTAAGAAAATGGGACTTAAGTAACTTTTATTTTTTCCAATGACATGTAAGCCCAGGAAAAAGTAGTTCTCTATTTTAGTTGGTTTTGAAAGTCTCAGAATTGACAGTTGCATGTAAGCAATTTACACCTTCAATTTTACAGCTACATGAAATAAGCATTGATTTATGCAGCACAAAATGTCTTTAATTCTTGATTAACTTCCCTTCAAATTTTCACTGTAAGCCAGTGATACTTTATTAGGGATAACAGTGATACTTGTATTAATTTCCTTCATTATATTCAGTCGCTCATACCTTTGGCAGGTGGTGTAACTTTTAGGTCCTTTGAGTGGGGGGACAAAAGGATGAATAACTTGTGATGGTGTAACTGGAGTCCACCCCACGTACAAGAGGCAGGTTATGGCTCCACAATGAACTTTGGTTCTGACACACTCAACCTTGTGCTTTGACTCAGCAAAGTAAATAACGCTCTTTACAAGCAGTCTGCACAAAATTGTCAGGGCGTTTTGGTTTAACACACAGCACCTTATCAGGCATTACACATCCAATATAATTAATTAAGACATTTAAAACCCGAAGTGGTTTCACCTGGTATTTGGCAGTCTGCTGTTCCTAAGCAAAGTGGCTGAGAGTTTAACAAGAAACATCACAAAGACTAGCTAGAAGTTGAAGATCATTTTGATCACAAACCTTCTCATGCAAGTAGACCACTTGCATGTTCCTATCACAGTAGTGCTCTTACCTTCAGTAGGAAATGCCTTTTGCTTCCTTACCCTAACCTTTTAAAGCAGGTATTGTCTCCAGATCACTACAAACTGTACAGACTGTTGTGGAGTAAGAAGTTTTAATAACATGACATCAGACTCTTGGACTGAGCTAATACAAGCACTTAGCTTTAGTCTAATTCTAGCAGCCAAATAAACAGTGTTAGGATGATGTTCAGTGCTATTGTAAATTCCAGCCACATTCCATACTGAAGAGTGGATGGAGAAAACAAAATGGTGTAATCACTTACAAATATTATGAAGAAAACTGGATGGGTCACATTTATTTTGCCTTGTGCTTCAGAAATAGAGGCTATTAAAATAATAACTAGTCAGATACAAAAAGCTAGGAGGAAATTAGACTTCATGTTACGGAAATACAGCTAACAAATGCAGGGCTGTAGGAGCAGATGTGGTTGAGAAAACAATGAAATACTTTTCAGCAGAATTTGCAAGTTTGTTTTGTGGAGGTGGAACCAGGAAGCCCTTGCTGGAGATTCCCACACCATCATCCATAGATCCAAAGTACCTATGAGTCCAACAGGAAGTTGAGATGTACCTATCTGCACACATAGTCCTCTTATCTTGTTGTGATTGAGCTACAGTTTGTGACTTTCATTCAGAATAAGACTGCAATGCAGCTGAGCTGGTTATTAAACCAGACTGTTGAAGCAACGTAAGTAAAAACTACAGAATTTGATTTAAAAGTTACAGTATAATTGTCAATATTTTGCTTTGACTAAGAAACTTGCTACATCAGGCTCATTGCAAGAGTTGAAGAGAAAGTTTCAAGAAAACTGACCAAAAATCTTTTGTGTACACAGGACAATTTACAGTGCTCTCTGCTCATAGAGTCATTTCATATCAGATTCACAGGATTAGCTTTTGCTAAAAAAATCCTCTCACTGTGAGAAAGGTCATGGAAACATGACCTCTTTGCTCTAGAGCAGATAGCACTTCCTCAAAGCACTCCATCAGAGTCCAAATAGAAACACTCTTATGCTTGTGCTGTCAAAACAGCAGGCCAGCGACCATTATCCTTCCATATAGTGCAGACTCAATGCAAATGTCAGAGGAGCCAGACCGTTTACTTGGTTCAGGTATCTCTGAAATGGACTAACCTTCAGTCCCATAAAACTTTGAACTTTGCCTGTTCAAGTGTTGAAGCCCACTTGGGGATCCTGGAATATCAGATATGCAGTAGTATATTATTACAAACCCATGATTTCAACTTGCTTCTAGGAAAGAAATATATTTCTTATTCTCCTATCATCTTCCACTGTTAAATTTCAAGTTAATAACCCATTGTTGTGACTGATTTAAGCAATACTGAAGCAATTCAAAGCAAATGTAAAATGCAACAGAGCTTCCTTATCCAAGAACATAATGAGAGCAACAGAACCATCATCTATAGATGCATGGCAAGTCCAAAGAAGCAACTGATGTTCTGGGGCAGAAAAGATGTCCCTTAAGATTGCTATCACAAATGAAGATATTTGTATGGCAGAGATGTTTCTGTGCGAAAGACGAAAGCAAGGAAGGAGACACTTTGCAGGTAAAACAGTAGTAAAGGCAGCAGAAAGTCCAAGGGAAAGCAAGAATAGTTATTGAAAAAAAAAATCCTAAAAAGGGCTAATGACAGAGCATCGCTTCACTGGTGGCAGAACAAAGTAGGGAGTGATGCTCAGAGAAGCCTCCCTCCTCTTCACTGAATTCTGCTTCATCCATGGAATCAAGGTTTGCTTGGGGTTTTCTTTAATTACCAGAATTAGACCTGGCTTCATCATCAGATTAACATTAGCTAAAAGCCTGGTTTTGACAGCCTCAGATCTCAAGTGAATCCAGGGACACAACCCAATTCTGACCTTGCAGCAGATCATTGTTCTGTCTTGCCCACATATGGCTATATTCACACACACTACACTGTGATCTCAAATGCCCGTGCAAAAGTGGAAGGAGCAGCAGCAGCAGATCAACTTTCAGGTGGCTATTGATGATTTCTTTCACAGCTGTGGCAAGAATTAACACTGGCATACTTGTCAAAAGAAGCAAGTGAGCCTGTTCTACAGCCAAGAGGCCACAGACAGGACAACACCTACGCACCCCACCAACCCACGGGACCCTGCGCTCACAGGAGCTGTGCTAGAAGGCTCCCTTCTCCTGTGCTGAACTCCAGCCACCTTTCCCAGGAGCCATAACGCTCCTCACTGTATTCTGCACCCCAGCTTACCAGACATGTTACCTTCGCACCGTCACGGCACCCAACACAATGCTCCTTCAGACACATTTGCAGATACCTCAGAAATTTTGTCCAGCACACAGAAGGAGCCGATTCCCTGAAGTCCTTTTGGCTTCTCAGCTGACTGCACTATGTGCCGAAGTTTCTCAAAACTAATCTGCTGTTTCAGAGAAACACGAAACTTACGAGGAGAACATGTCAATTCATTCACAATATATGCTCCTCTACAAATACGTAACACAGATTGGAACTGACATTCAAGATGACCCACACCCTATATAAGCCTCACAAAAACTGCCTAGTTATTCACTTTTCCAGCTTGGCAAACTAAGCCTCCATACTCAGCGTCAAGCTAAAACATTTGTTAAAATAATTCTTGGCTTCCTTCCACTCCAAACAAATTCATCAGACAGATATTTCAACTCATTTTTGACTCAAGCAAGCAGAAGTAGGGAGGTACAAAAGTAGAGATGTAGGAGCCTTCATTAATTAGAATATGACTTTTTTTTTTGTACACCTTTTTCTACCCCATAAGGATAATGGAAGGTTTTGGCTATTTTTGAGGTCACTGTCTCCAATTAAGAGAAACGCATGAGCTTTAAACAAATCAGACAACCGTGGAACAATTTTAATCCCTGAATGAATAAATCCCTTGGGGGACGTGGCTGCAGAGAAATCAATGGGCAATTCTATTAAGCCTTAACAGCAAATAAGGCACAATCTGGCTTCTACAATGAACCTCAAAGCCACAGATCCTGTCATAAGAATTTATCAGATTTGTGTGATCAGTCATCAGTGTACAGAACCTGATTATACCCAGAATATCTTCTGCTTACAGCAGCTGTCAGAACAGCATTGTACTAGACCATCTTTGAGTTAGGGGCTATAATCTTACAGCAAAAAAATGACAGAAATAAGTGTTAGCTGGGTGAATACTCATTCGTTCCAGTGAACTCCTACTCTTGTCAGCACCCTGCTGCCCACTGACCTTACCTCTAGTTCCAAAGTGTTAAGAGAAGTGTGATCTGTGACTGTGAGAAAATTGGCATTTGCTCCCACAGCCTTTCTCAGCAACACATAAATGACCTCCTCTGCCCTACAGACTGGAAGTACTCTCTCTAGCTGTGGGATCAAACACAAATCATTCCTACCATGCTATATAAAGCCCACAGGCTAGCACAGAAAATAGAACTGTGCTTTAAAAAAATCATCAAAACAGAAAACACAACTTCCCCTCCCCTTCAATACACCTAAATGCTCACCTACTGACATCTGTCAGGGTAAGGACAAAGTCACTTTGCTTGGTGTGGTTGATGCAGCCACCATCTAGGAGCCTCTGCCTCAGGCTGCATCTGCTCTTGTAAGTGAAACACTCTCAGGACTGCTCTGTGGCACCAGAGACAACATTTCTGTGCTTGAAACCAGACTGCTAAACTCTCATGATCTTCAAAAGAGGTTGACTACATCCACTCCGCTTGTTGAAAGCCATCACCAGCCTATCCAACCAGGACTGTGTCCAGGGCTGTTCCAACAATGCGAGATCAATGACAGCCTGACTCAGGAACATTTCCTGCACTATTGAGTAGTTTAGATGCAACTTCCCTGTCCACCTACCCGAACTGTTCAGATCTGAGGCATGTCCAAGGTACCTGACAACTGCCTTCTTTGCTCACAGAATCAAATTTCCTTTCCTTGAAATCAAGGTATGTGAACAAGGAAAGAGGGTGAAAATGACACATATACAGCTACTACCCAGACAGAGCTATACTACATACATGGCACACCAAGTGCTCACAAGTTCAGAAGTACTCCCTGTGAGCGTCCACTCTTTAGATGAATAGTTATTCAGGGTCAAGTTTTCACAGCCATTAAATGCCTAAAGATAGAGACGGGAACCATCATTTCTTGCAGTGAATTGGAAGCATTATCCAATAAGATGCACAATGGGGTTTTCAGGTTAGGTGCCTCATTCCTACTGCAGTTGACTGGAATTATATCCCTGAACATGTTAAAAGCCTCTGTGTTGAATGTGATGCCTTTGTTATCCCTTTACACGAAAGAACAATGTCTCTAATCCTTTACACTTGTTTATGAAAGAAAGAAATACAGGAGTACTACTACAGACAAGTGTTTTCCTCCTTGTCCTGGGTAAAAAAAAAATATACCACCTGCATATTTCAGCTTTGCAATCTTGCTTCATGTCTATCTCTGAGAAAATAAATTGAAGGCCTGTGGAAGCTACTCAGGTAAATTTCAACACTGTCTGGTAGTGTGAGACACAAGACAGGCAGAAATAGTTAAGTAGTTTAATTCACACTGGTTTGGCATTTGGTCAAAGAGGTTTTGTAGAAGTAATCAGAAAAAGGGAACCTTAAGTCATTAGAAAGAAAAATAATTTTCACTGTGAGACTTGACTTTTTTCCTCCAGCATCCTTTCACTCAAATTACCCAGAACTCTGTAATCTGCACAATCAACTTAAAACACTGATGTACAGTTAGCACCTCACTTTAAAAAAATAAACCAGTAAAGAAACACAGCACTCTTTCTCAGTCAGTTCAGTAGCAATTAGACAAACTGAGTTTACAGTCTGCACCATACTTTCATCTCACACTAAGATTTGAAAAAGAGCTAGGCTACAAGATTAAATTAAAAAAAAAAAATCTATACCTGTGCTCCCATGATTTTGTATCAAATAACTTCTGAGCAAAGTACATATTTAATTGAATACTTGAGAGCAGTAAACTCTACAGTATCTCATACAGCAGGCTGCTGAGGAACAAGAAACCTGTGGACCAGATACAGTCTATGACTTCACTTTGATAATTTTGGACTCAGTGATTTGAGGGGAATGAATTAAGACAAGAAAGAAAGTGAATATGTGCCCTGCCAAATGGGTCTGACAGTTCTCCCTGGGCTGCAGGGAAAAAAATTCTCATTTCTCCTATAAACCAATACTAGGAGAAAATTATAACACACACTGACATAAGAAAATGCTCCTCATTAACTGTTCCTATAAACCTTAACGGCAAGTAAGAGGGACAAAAGTAAAAAATGTTATCCTCTTTCTTTTAACAAGGGACGTCTTTTTCAGAGTTAAGTTAGAAATATTTATGTTTGGAAGCTAAATCTAAAATATCTGAATTGGGCTCCATTTCATAAACTGTTGAGTACTCCTCCGTATAAAAAAATCAACCCTTAGTTCATCCACCTTCAATGTCCCAAAGACATTAGCCACTTAGGAAAATTCAGGACACTTCACTGAAATACACTAACTTGTCTTTCTTCAAACACTCCTTTTTAAAATCCTGAGACAACAGTGCTGATGAGAATAGCTTTTTATTTTTCTTGCTTGGATTACGTGCAAGTGTGGCAAAACTCAGCTACCACTGATAGCTTGAATGCACCAAGCAAGATATGGAGAAGGATCTCTGCAAGTCTGCATGTTCATTCATGTTTACAAAAACTGACATCACACAGATTTAAGAGACTGATTGATGTATTTTAACTGTTTGCTTAAATGATGATCAATTCCAGGTTTCTCATCTGCTCTTTTTGTTTCATACTGTCATATATTTGTTCATGACACATTGCTGAAGAAATTACGGGCTGATTTCTGTTTGGCTAAAGATGTCAAGTAAACTCTATTTTATTATGATGCTGCCACCTATAGTCTTTCTGAACACCACACTACCTCTCCACAGTTTTGATTTGCATTTAAATTTCTAAAAATTGCATTGTTTGTCCTTTGCTAAAACTTCCAACATCACCTCACCCAGCAAGGAAAACATCAAATAAAATGTTTGGAAAGACATGCTTTTGTTATCTTTCCTCTGTGATTTCCAGCCCCACCAAGAAATCTCCCCAGTTTTGGCTACTCCGATGTTCTCTGATGAAAACTCTGCTTTCAGAAGGTCTGAGAAGAACAGGTGACTCTGAGGTGAATATCTACCAAACCAGCATAAACAGTTACTTCCAAACACCAGTGAGCATACCTGAACACACTACACAACCAGCCTACACTGCAGAAGACAGGATGGAAACCAGATCTGAAGTTTCTGTGAGGCCTAATGGAGAACTCTCACCAGATACTCCTATATATACTTCATTCCTGCTCTACTCCTGTACTCTGATTAGGACAACTAAGCAGTGACATTAATTCTCTTCCTCTCCTGTTGTTTTTCTGTACTATAATTTTCTTAAGCTAACCTATCATTAAGTAAAAATCAGACCTCGAGTAGACCAGACATACATGCCTTCCACTGCAGAGCAAGACAAAAGTGATGTGGATCTGGAACCTCCCTGTCCTGTAATCTTACCAGCTAAGACCGAAGCCATGGGACTGTTCCTAGCTATGAAACTGTCAACCCAATGGTGATGCATTAAACACTACACCAACTCGAAAGGCCTGTAACTGCAGAAATTAGCCATTTGTTCTTCTAGGAATGGAATTAGTTAGAAGGACAGATAGACAGATCATGTGTCTGTCCCTCCTTAACCTCCAATCTGTCCAAGTACCTATGGAAACTCTTGCGTGTTTCCATGGTCAGCTGATGCAGTGCAACCCCTGCATCTGCCCAACCCCCCAGTACCTTGAAAAAACCTTAGTGGTACTGATTCCGGTATTAAGGAAAGAATGCCACAACTGTAAGATTAAAAGAGCTACTAAATTTGATGGCATACAGTGCCCTGTGTCCCTTAAGTTCCACGTTATACTGTATTTATAACTTCTTTGCTCAGTTCTAGAATATTTTCCATTTTAGGAAGGAAAGAAATCTACTCAAGTGTAGAATCAAACCCCTTAATTCTAAAATGCAGGCAGCTGATTGCATTGTATTAGACAATGAGTTAGAAGATGAAGCCGTTCCTTTGTTATATTCTACTTCTCCTTAAATAGCAGAGTTGCCAAAGCTGATGTGATAAAAGAAGAATGACATGGAGAATGAGAGCTGTGTAATCTTCCCATCTCATTCACCAATTTAAGATACAAAGGAGTAAAAGTGCAACCTGTCTCCCTTGCCTAGAACTTTCATGTGCTGCAGATGAAAAACAAACAAAACAAAACACCGAGTTTTTAGCTTTTCAGGGATGCAACATTAAATAATGTCATTAAAAAGAAATTGACTTTTTGAAAAAATAAACTCCTTTTCTGTAAAAAAAAAAAAAGAGCTATTGTGTATTTTTATCCATAGAACAAACAATTTATGGGGACTGTAGCTTAGCAGTGCGAGCTGAAGCACTTTTTATAACTGTGTACTCTCAGGAGTGTCTCGCCTGTAAACTCAGACATTATCCCTAAAATCATTAGTGTTTCCATAAAACAAAAATTTGTGCTGCAGTACTGTCAAGAAATTTTCCTTGAAGGACTCTTTTCAAAGCTACTTCTGCCTTAACTTAGCAACAAACTTCACCAGAAAACCAGCTGGCAGAGGACAGCACAGAACATACGTGCCAGCTTATACACGTGTAGGTTTTCCATACTCCTGGACCTGACTGATGAAGTCTGCTCTCAAGCAGCTGGGAGCATGGAGAACCATGGGCCTGAGAATTCTGAGAAACAAAATTGCACTGGAAGAAATACCAAAGAAATCAGTGTCCTCTTTTATCTCATTCTCTTCAAATATCAACAGACTGGCTAAAAAACCTTTTGCTCTAAGTAAATACTCTTGTAATTACACTTCACTAGACTCATTCAAGGTCATGAAGAGTCAATGGTGATAAACTGCTAAGAAGTCCCACTTCATCTCTTATACCTGTTTTGATGCATATTACTCTGAGTCATTGATCTAATCTTCCTCTTGAATTATTTCAAAATTTGTCAGAATTTAAGGCATCACCAGTGTGTACAGTGAGATTTGCTGCCAAGGTGCATTTCAAAAGTGCTGTACAAAAGCAGATGCACCATCTGCTGTTCGAAGGGTTCCAAGACACTTTTCTGTTACATTCCTGCAACTACTGGATAAGCTACTACTGCCAAGAGGAATCCTGTTGACTCCCTTTGAGGCTATATACAGTACAGGCATCAGAAGTAGTAGGACTTGCAAGAGGTATGAACGCAGTAAAATGGTACCCTTGAAATTAAGACAATGATTATTTAAGTCTGAGCTTCACTAGAAGTATCACTGCCGATCGTTTTCACAGAAACATCTACTAATACATTTACACTCTTCTCCCAGACCTCTCTCTGTATTTTCTCAGGGGCCAACAGACCCAGTTGCTTGGCTTGGGGCTGCCAAGACTTTTCGTTTCATCCCGTTAAAACTCATCAAACAGCTGTAGGCATTTTACACTCAGAATTCTACAACCCACTATGTGCACTCTTTTTAGACACCAAAAAATGGAGTACTCCAGAATTCCTATACTGATTGTGTTGTTTACTTTTATGTCTAATTTCAAAACTTTCCATTTTAAATGTATCTCAGAGCAGCCAGACACCCCCTTGCCTCTTATATTGCACTGTTTTGCCCACATCTCCCTCCAAAAAGTCAGTCAAATTTGATACTGTATCAGGAAGATCATTCCATTAATGACTTTATGAGATGACACAGATTTAATGAGCCTGCCTTAGCTTCACCCTCTTCATGTGTAGTGATGGAAAGAGAGGGGCTGCAGTGCCACACTGAGAAGGCACTGGGGAGGGATTTGTGCAAGTATTGGCCAGTTCAAAAACATAAACTGAGAGGACCCAACCTTATCAAACCCAAATAATTCTGAGGGAGTTCTGCTGACTTCAGGATGAGCAGCAGTGCACAGAAATGCTTTGGTACAGATAAAGCCATCTTCCTTAAGAGACTATGTCCATGAATGGATGTTTCACTGTAAGAAAATGGGTAAGTAAATGGTCTCCTTTCCTGACCTTTTTGCATAGACTCTCTCTTTAATAATACAGAACCATAAATCTTGCAGTAAGAGAAGGCTGTATCTTTAATGCCTTGGATACATTACATTTTATGATTGAATTTCCGTCTCTCTTGTGATTGTTAAATCTCTTCCAGTATATGCACAGCTGGGAAATGAAGCAGCTTTTTCTAAGAGCACGTTACAATCCTAAGCATGTACAGCCTTCATTCTACTGCCTTCCAACAAAGATTTCCACATTCAAGTGGATGTCCTCTAGTATTTTGGACTTAAACAAACTAGACATACTCATATCATCAGCACCTACAATTGCAGAAAGGCACTTCTAGGCTTCTGTAGCAAATAGATAAATGAACTGTGCATTGCTGGATATATACTATGTTTAATGAGCCAAAGCCAGAATTTACTGTTATGAAGCAAGACCTCAGAGGACAAGAGAACTGATGCATTCCAGCTGTGCAGGGCACTGGACAAGAGATCTGTGACTCTAGTAACAACAGACTTCAGAGTCACCCTCACTTTCTGCACAGTGAGTGCTCTGCAGGTCCCTCTCTAAAATGTGTATTGGTTATACTCTCCAGTCAAACACTGGTTGTGCTGGAAACACACATCTGAAATCAAGAGTGGAACAGCTGGGCTGTGAGGCAATGACCATTTATTAAATCTTCACATAAAACAGGGAGAACTTGTCTATGTATTGTTAGACATCGATGATTTCACTTTTGTCCTGGTGAATCTGAAATGCAGCTTTGCTACCGCAATAAATATTTGCCTGAGACATTTCCATATTTCAATCCCATTTTCAGTTCCTCGGTAACAGTTCAGTGCCAGTCCTTGTTATTAAGGAGCTTTTTTCCTCCTTGTTGCTACTCTTTCATCATGACTATAAATACTGAGGCTGCCAGCCAAGTACTGTACAGCTGTTAATGTCCTGCACGACAGAGAGGACAGCAGAGGCTGCCACTACCACCACAGGCTGAGTGTGAGCAGAACCCTTTCCTCTGTAGAGCTCAGTGGCAGGCAGCACACACGTATTCCCATCCACTGCCTTAGAAGCAACACTGCCAGGTTAGCTGGTTTTTTTAACAAGAGAAGAATTAGACCCTCTACACCCAGAAGCACATGCTAAAGAAAACATTTTTAATTAAAAACACAGCAGAATTTAAGCTCACAAGCTCTTTGTGAAAGCAAAGAAACATGACCTTCTAGTTTCTATAAACTCTGACGTCTGTACATAGACAAACTAATTACCCACCACTATAAACAACCACAGACAGTTCCTACCTCATCACTGGATAAACCTAAATGCACCTGCTCCCTTTCCTTTAATGATAAGCCAACTCCTACCCTGAAACCGCCTTCTTTCAATGATTAAAGAGCTACAAGGCAAGTGCCAGTAATAAAGTTACATTTTTTTTCCTTCTGTAATCTAATCTTTGCCCTGTAGAAACTGCTGATGAGAGCTCAGTTCCACTTAAAATTTACATAAAAACAATCCATATCATGTTGCATGGAAAAGGACTGTTGCCCCAGTGTTTATTGGCATGGTGATGCAAAGACTGAGAAATTACTCTGATGCAAAAATGATGTACAGCTTTGTATCAGTATCAAACAGGCTTTGATGCATGGTTGCTATTTTTGGAAGCTAATGATCTGTGAGTGATAAAGCAAATGAACTTCTTAATGATGACAAATACAGGAGAATGTACAGGACTGAGTAGAGAACATGATGTCCAGCCAAAGAGAGATTTATTGGAGATAGTTATGGTACATAAGATTTATAATGGCAAAATAAGAGAACAGGAAAAGCTTCTGGAAGATCTTGTGTCTACCTGGAAAAACAATTTACTTTCAGACAAAGGATGATATGTACAGTCCACTGCATGCTTCTAGCCGATACTTACGTTGTTTTGGTATTTATATGCATATAAAGCCTAAGACATGCATGACTTTATCCAATTTAAATACAATTAAAATAGCTACAGAAAAAAAATTCAGGTTTTTAACTTGTGTGAAAATATGCAAACAATTAGTGTTTGTATTGTTGGGATGTTCTTATAAACTTCTCTTTATATATGGGGTGGTTTTCAGTCAATTGTATGGCAAAACTGGCAGGATGATGTTTTCACACCTAAAATTTCATTCTGCTCTTAGAAGGTTTTGAATTGGAGGGATTCCTGTCCAGTAACCAAAGATCCATCAGTGGCAATTAAAATTTAATACACTAAATATACAATCGACAGTAAAGTTTGTCAACAGAAGCTGGCGTAATAATGAAAACAATGCATTTGTGGTATTTCAGGTCTCGTGTCCAAAAATATACTAAAGAGGGGGAAAAGTCACACAATTTATGGCTAATTTCAGGGTAGAGGATCAGTCAGCATTTTGAGAGATATTTGAGGAACAGGAGAGGAAAAGCCACAGCCTTTCAGGGCAAGAAAACACGCCTGCCAGCTGAGCTCGGCCTTCCTGCAGGGAGCCGGGCTGGTGGGAGCACAAGCCTGATCACCTCAATCCAATTCACACCTTCGAGAAACCTGGAAACGCCGGTGGCGACGGAGCCGTTGTGTGTACATAGAAACCTGTGTCCCACTAGGTACCTTTGGCCTCTAAATTAAACGCCTGTTTTGCTTCAGATTAAGCGTCTACCATGGCTGTGCTCCCAGACAAACAGCCTCCGGAGAAGAAGCGGGGAAGGAAGCAAAGCCCTGCCCGCCGCCCAGCCTCCCCCGACGGCAGCGCCCGCGGCTCGGCCCGAGGGAGCCGCAGCCCGGCAGGTCCCTCGCTGCCCTCACTCACCTGGAGCCCGTGTGGGGCGGCGCAGCCCTCGGCAGCCCGGGGCGGCGGGACAGCGGGGCCGGCGGC
>VZTI01000835.1:420394-470038 GCA_013397865.1 Struthidea cinerea
AGAGTGTTGGAGGTGGCGGGGTACTTGCAGCACCTAGTCAGGATCCTTGCGGTGGTACCAGAGTGAAGGGCTCTAGCTGAAGTTGCTTGCATCTGTGAATAGTAGTGCCCTTAGATCTTCAAATAGGGTATTTCAAGCTTAGCTTCTGTGCAAGAGGTGAGAAAGGAAGGCTGGAAGAACTGGCTAGAAGAACTGACCAAAATAACATCGAGTAGTTTGTTCCCCACTTCGGCATCTTATCTATTTCAATAAATTTCTCTCAAACTTGTGAGTTCTGGTTTCAACACGAGCATTTTTTTTTTTTTTTTCTAAAGAGTCTCTCCCGTGTAAAGTCAGTGAGTCTAATGACAGCAGTTTTGGATAGAAAATACTGGTGTTGCCTGAAAAATGAATGAACACCACACTACACTGCCTTGCAGTCCAAGGTAAAAGCATTAGAGTGAAAAATGCTGTGGAGGTTGCTTGTTTCTTAGGGCACTGATAAGGGAGGCAGAAATGAAAATGGAAAGCTGGTGCACACTGACTCAGTCTTCAAATGAAAAATCATTTCAACACTACTTCCAGAGCAGCCACTGTGGGTCAAAAAAGAAATTCAGTTATAGGTTTTATTTCTGCCAAGTAGCATTGTTTTAAAAATATTCATGCTATACTGGCAAAAGTGATTTTATGAAATATTACTATGTACAGGAAAGAGATACCCTCGTGTAAAGCAAACCTGAGAAGTACATTGTTCACTTGCTCGGTTGCGCTGCAGCTCTGACAACAAAGACGTTTTCTGCTTTGTGTACTCTATATAATTGCTTGGGTGTAGGCTGCATTCAAGATAAAAAATGTTTGTTCTTCTCCCACCTCAGGAAATAAAAGCACCAAAAATAAAATATAGATGAGAAGCACAAGATAGGAAACTTAAAACTAAGGTTAGACTTCTGCATCTGCTGAAATAAATTATTAGGCTTCTTCATAGATTTTAATAAAAATCAAATGTGGGACAGCCTAGAGAAAAATCAACTTACAGTATATTAGAGAGTCAGGTAAGAAAAATCCATTGGAAGGGAACATAATTGCAGGCCATGCCTTTATACATAATGTTTTAATTACAAGTAAATTTTGTTTATTCAAAGTTTACTAATAAAAAATCTGATCCTTGCCATGAAATAAGGTTATGTTTTGATGTAGTCAATCCAAGTGGAGTCACATGCAAATTTCATCCATCTTATCAAGCTCTTTTTCTTCTGTTTGGAAAGTGTCCAAAATGTAAAACTAACTGAAATATCTTCCCACGTGTTCAGATAACTGTGCATGTTAATACCACAAGCTATGTATGATTCATTCATCTTCATTTCACTTACTCCCTCTGCTGGGAATTAGCATGAAAGTTCAGTGGATCAGAGGAAAGACCATTAAGAGTGCAAGATACATTAAAAAGCCTCTTCTGCTTCTTTTATTAGAAGATCACACTTCTTTACAGACCCTCCAGTCTGTATCAGTAAATCAATTTGCATTTCTTGTAGCAAGGCTATTCATTCCAAAATGATGTGGAAGGAGAAGCTAATGCAAATTAACTAGTTAAATATGGAATATATACTAAGTTCTTATGCATTCTACTGTATCATTTTAACTGCCCATATCGGAGATTAAATAAATACAGAAAAGCAACTGAGTAAGAGAACTGCTAAACTATATCTGATGCTGATAGCCATTTTGCTAACACTCCACTGCCTACACTGACACCGACAGGATTAGTTGGTCTGAGAAGAAATGAAGGGGATAGAACAAAAAACTCAGCTGTAGTACCACCATAGACTACCCCACACCGTGAATATTTTTTTCTGCTCAAAAGCTAAAACCACTTGCTTTAACACTGACAGCAGAATCTCCAATTAGTGTTGCTGAAGTTCAAGCTTTATTAGTGACTGAAAAGAAGAAAAAGAAACGATGGAATGATGGCAGTGGTCAACAAAGGGAGGCCACCAGATGTCATCTATCTAGACTTCTGTAAAGCTTTTGGTAGTGTCCCACATAACATCCTTGTCTTCTTATCAGAGAGACATGGATTTGATCGATGGACTGTTCAGTGGATAAGGAATTGGCTGGATGGATGCAGACAGACTTGTGGTCCATGTCTCTATGTCCAGGTGGAGGTGGGTGATGAGTGGTGTCCCCCAGGGCTCTGCCCTGGGACTGGTGCTCTTCAATATCTTCATCAAAGGCACCGTCAGTGGGATCGAGTGCACCCTCAGCAAGTTTGCAGATGGCACAAAGCTGAGCGGTGCAGGCAACACAGCAGAAGGACAGGATGCCATGCAGAGGGACCTGGACAAGCTTGAGAAGTGGGCCCAGGAGAACCTCATGATGTTCAACAAATCCAAGTGCAAGGTGCTGCACCTGGGTCAGGGCAATCCCAGATTATGAGTGGACAGGGAGAAATAACTGAGAGCAGCCCTGCAAAGAAGGACTTGGGGTGTCTTGTGGATGAAAAGCAGGACATTATCCAGCAATGTGCACTCACAACCCAGAAGGCCAGTTGTATCCTGGGCTGTATCCAAAGCAGAGTGGCCAGCAGGTCAAGAGACAGGATTCTGTCCCTCTGCTCTGGTGAGGCCCCACCAGGAGCGCTGCATCCAGCTCTGGGGTCCTGAGCACCGGAAGAACATGGACCAGTTGAAGCGATTCCAGAGGAGGCCACCAAGTTGATCAAAGGGATGGAGCACCTCTCCTATAAGGCTGAGAGAACTGGGACTGTTCAACCTGGAAAAGAGAAGGCTTAGGGATGATCTAATTGCATCCTTCCAGTGTTTGAAGGGGGCTTATAAAGTGAGAGAGAGGGACTTTTTACACAGGCAGACAGGGACAGAACAAGGGGCAATGGTTTTAAATTGAAGGAGGGCAGGTTTAGATTAGGTGTTAGGAGGAAATCTTTTACTCAGAGGGTGTTGCACTGGAACAGATTGCCCAGAGAAGTTGTAGATGTCCCATCCCTGATGTGTTCCAGGCCAGGCTAGAGGGAGCTTCAAGCAACTTGGTCTAGTGGAAGGTGTCCTCTGTACCAGGTGGGTTGGAACTAGATATCTTTAAGGTCCTTTCCAACCCTTTCAAACCATTCTATGATGCATTCTAAATCTGTTTTTCTTTGTGTGGAAAAACCAGGATAAATCATATAGATACAAGGCTCCAAATGCTGCTGAAAGGTTGCTTGCATAGATTTTACAAGAAGCAGGGGAATGTTTCTACCCAGAAACACACAACGAATTCTTCCCCATTGGAAGGTGGGACTATATTGTAATGGAGATACTACTCTGTATCCATACATCCTGCTGCTTCTAGTATGCAGAAGAGATACTAAGGAGGAGGACACCAGAGGTACTGAGCTCTTTCTTCTACAAACCCTGTAAACCAGTTACGCTCAAGTGAAATACCTTCTACTGAGTAATGGGGACAGTTTCCATTGCCACAGGTAAGCAAACTTAGTTGGAAACTACTCTATAACCAGTGGCTAAAAATTAGCATGAACACTTTTACAAATACTATAGGTTTCTTTGTTACACAAACCACATGATTTTAGGTCATAACAGCATAGCTGAGTTTAAAATACCCTTATTTTGTATAAAACCGTGAATTGTATTTTCAGGTTTGCCTATGTAAAAATATTGTGGTAAAAGGCAATTTAAATATATATATATAAATCAGGTATAGCATTGTTCATGGTTGCAAATAACTGTCACAAATGCAAACAAATGACAAATAGATTTTTTTGGTGCAGGTTTCTTTCCAATAAAAATATTGTAACTAAGCAACGACAAGAAAATCACAAGTAACCCACATCATGAGGAAACGGATACTATCACAAAGTGTGTAACACATTTCAAGCTGGGCATATATGACAGTAATTCCTGGGTACTGAAAAAATTAAGATGTATTACAGATTAGAGAGTTTACAACCAAAAGTAAAGAACTGTAAATACTCTGAACTCATTATCGCCCTTTACATAAGGACAAAGTTTAATATTCAGTCACGGTCGGAAGGTTTTTAGAATATACTATTGGGCAGTACACACAGTTCCCAGCCAACAAACACTGTTCCACTCCTCTTGGGCTATTACTACAGACATTGCCAACAAGCAAGTTTATTGTCAAATAAATTATTGTTTGCAAACTTCAGCAAATTCAATTAATTATTTCATTTTTTTCTTTCGGTTTCTGACTTAGGTCAGACATAGGGGGATTGCCAATACAGTGATCCTGCTCTCTGAATATACTCACTTGAATGCTTTTTTTTTCTTCACCATCAAAAATTATGCAGCAATTAATTGCTGTCAGAAGTCACTTGAAGTCTGTGTCTCATCACCATTGACCAAAGTTCCTTTGGCTCCATCCATGACCTTGTAATCCCCTTGCAATTTTCCTGCAAAAAAATAAAAGTTTCCATTTAAAAAAAAAAAATTTAAGGAAAGGCTAACCCTAATAAAAAGGCTATTACTTTACCAGAGTACTCAAGAAAAAGCAGGTATATTTCATCTTGATATTTATATTCTCATATTCCCTTATTCCTCTGCATAAGAGAAGAATTTTAAAGTCCAAATTGCTTAAGAATCTTCTGCTTTTACTTTGTAGATGAGCATCTCTTTACTGACTTCTTTATTATGTTACATGGAAAAGCATCATTTTTGCAACTAAAGAATTACATCTTAGGACATGGGCCTCTGCACAGCATATCCACTCCCAAAAAGAACTCCTTTTATCTGTACGAAGTTTATCTAATATCTGCTTCTCATCTTCTAGATGATAGGGTACTAGTTTTATAGACCAAGATCACATTTCTTTAACTGTTTTATGATCATCTTCTAGAAAAAAAAATCAATATGACAATATGATTGCAAAACAACAAATCTCTTTCTCATCTTCCAGAATAACGAAGTGATCATCTTCTCTCATCTGGGAAAAGTGTACAATATGCCTTTTAATAACTGCATCATGTGGCAATGGTTAATATCATTATGTCTGCTCCTACAGTCTTTATTACTTGCAAGCAGTCCCATTAACACTGGTGATGGCTGAAATGACTTCTTTGGCTGTGCCAAATAAGGAACGAAGAACCAGACCTCCAAATTAAAATCAGTTCACCTGCACTGAAAAATATTGTTATTCTCATGGAAGATAATCCTAAAATTTATGTTACACATATATATTTATGCTTTAATTTTTTTAAATATTATTCAGAAACTATTTTTACAGGCTTATTAAAGCTACCTGTTCCTAAAAAGCAACACAGTTGCTTTTTTACAGTATTAGGTGCATTCGTATGGGTTATATGGTCTTTAATTATTACTCAAACATGAATGTTAATGTTGAGCAGTCAGCTTATAAAAAAAATTAATATAAAGGAACATATATGCAAGTTTATGCTTAACCCATTATTGTGACCAACATGCCTTTGCTTGCAAAAATAAACCAAAAACCTAAACAATTCCTTTATGAAGATAGAAGAAAGGATGAACCTAGGTGTGGATTCTGAAAGCACTTTGAGGAAGCTTCCTAGTCTCTTTAACAGTCAGTCGAGATCATTTGACGGATTAGATTTCATTGTATAAAAATGTTATAACACATTTGATGTGTAAGGTAAGCTTTGGACTCCTATCACTTAAGAAAATCAGACAGAAAAGGTCTTTCCCACCAGGTCTGCAACACAAACTGCAGGGCACGTCCTTTTCACTTTACTGGAGCAAGGAGTCTAGTACAATAAAGACCCAGAGAAAGATGGAATAATAAGAAAAAGTTACTGTCCAATTTACTTCTGATATCACATCCTCCGTAGAATGAAAAGGTGACTGTCTGCCTCGTCTCCCATCAGACTGTCTGCTGAAATAGCACCAGAATCCTGGAGAAAAGGAAGGGCATTAACAGTGATTCCAGCACCACTGTCTCATTATACTTCATGTATACTGCAGAGTCACACATTAGCTGTGTGGAAGAAGCCTCTCCAGTTTCTAGAAGTTGTTTCTACAATACCTTTTTCAATCCCTGGTAACTTGTCATAAAGAAGTTGAAAAATGAGATTTCCCCTCCAGGAGGACCCTCCTGAAGTAGTAGTACACCACTTAACAGGAACTTACACCTAGATCATATTTCATCAATTCTCCAAATATCTATTTTAAAAGTCTTAATTCAGTGATTCTGCTGATTATTACACCCAAATATTTGCATTAATGTTCTTGCTTTTACTCTCAGGCAATATTTTACATTGGTTTTTATTTTGTTCTGGTCTCAATGAATTTTCTAAATCTTTCTAGATCTAGCTGAGAGGAAAATCATGATCCATAGGCATTTCAGACATTTCTACTATTCCATCTTTTTCCCGATAGACACTCTAAGTTCTTGACATAAAATTTATCAAGAACTTTCATATTGTGGACATTAAAGCAAATAGGCAACTCAAATGTAAATCAGTTATACAAAGCAGACATTTCCAGATTCAAATCCCTACTCTGTTTTAGGAGAGCCTTTTTTAACAGGTTATTTTATTCATTACTGTATCACTACATTACACAAAACTGATAAATTCTTTCCATTTAAGCTTTTAAAATGTAGCACAAACTTCCAATGTTTCAGTTATTCTTGCACATTTTTTTTTAAATGAAAACAATCCCAAACCATTTAACATAAACAAGTAACTACGTAGTGTTCAAGGGAATTGAGCAACCTGGTCTAGTGGAAGGTTAGAACTAGCTGGTCTTTAATGTCCCTTCCAACCCAAACCATTCTAGGATTCTAGAATTCTGTAAGTAAGTCTGAAACAACGCTAGTTCTGCCCACCTAGCAAAAAAAAAAAAAAAGTATAACAAAGAGTTGGTTGAGGAAAAGAAGTTGTGAATTATATTAGTTATTATACATGAATTATATGTCTTGAATTCTCAAAAATGGAAAATAACCAAGAAGAAGAAAAATTTAGTTCATTTCCATGCAAAAGCTACATTGATTTAATTGAGGAAAAACTTAGCTTAAAACAGTCTGAAAATTTTAAATGAACCTGGCTCACTAACTTCATTTTTAGTCCTTAAACTCATTGTACCCTAGGAATGTGCGAAAGCTGCGTAACGCCAACCAGGATAAAAAAACCCAAATCAAACTAAAACAACAGAACACCAAGCAAAAATCCCCCACAAAACCAGAAAAAAAAATTGAATTCCTAATCTAGTTTGTAGAAGATTAGTCTTCATTTGTTATTTAGCCAGAAGTTTACTACTTAGAATGGAATTTTATCACTCTGAAAAGGAAGCCATGCAAACAGAAAAAGCACTGTAATTGTTGGTATCAGTGCGGTGGCTACATGGATTGTTTCCTCTTTTCTTGGCAAGTATCAAAAATAGAAGAAATTGTTATGGTAATTAAAAGCAAATTAAACCATTCCAAATGACACAATGTTTCTTTCAACAAATTTAAGAGCTACACTGTACTCAGATGAAGGAGGAGTAGACTCAGTTCTATCAGAGGAATGAAGACTCCCTGTACTTGCTATCAAGGATTGGCAATAGCTACAAAATAACTGTCTTGCACAGCTGTGTGCTCTTGCTGGGGGCACCAGAACCAGCTCACTGACCCGAGGAAACTTGTCTCATATTATTGGGACCTATTTTTAATACTTAGAGGAGCCTTTGACAGCAAAGATTAATCAAGTGCCAAAGGTAATAATCTCAGTTAACAAATTAAACTTGGAAGTACATAATAATCTCAAAACTGAGAATTTTTTCCCCCTCAACTGGCAATATTTTTTTAATGCATGCTGCCATCAATCAATCAAAAACACGTGATGCAACAAGCATGCAGCTACCAAATAGGAAACTAAGCTGAGACTGAAACTGTCAGGAGTGACTCCATATTGTGGAAGCTCCATTCCACTAATTGTTAAAAAGAAAGCTGGGCTTGCTCCTCCTCAGGATTACGAGTACTTGAAGACTTACAGAATGCGTTTATGTTCTTGTAAAAACGTGTACATATATAGAGTAAAACCTATTCTGAACACTAGAAGAAAGACTGGATAGTTAAGAGCTTTTCTGTAAGAAAGATGAAAATATTTACATTTACACTTTGTGCAAAACAGTGACAAGCTGAGATTTTCTGTAGCATTATTTCCATTACGGTTTTAAGAATTTTTGACTACAGCATCCCAGTGCAAGTAGTTGCTGCTGACTATATAGTTTGATACAATTCAATAAAACAAAATAAAAGGAGTATAATCAAAATATTGTGGTCCTGAATCTTCTTGTAACTTTTCTTGCTTGAATATAATTCCATGGAATCAGTTGATATTTTGACAAGAAATGTCAGAGTTCATGCTTTTGTTTTTATTTCCCACCCAGTGTTTGGTGTTAAATGTTGTGGAACCACCTAGCCTTCCAGGGACTAGTCCAGAGACCCATCAGGAGATCAATGATGGGAATGTTGAGGTGATGATGTTTTTAATGTAGAGCTTAACTGATGCGAATTTGTACGTCTGGCACTGAAGCTCCTGAAGTTCCCTAAATAAATATTATTTTACTGTGAGACTAAGCACTTTTCAAAAACCATCAAAACTATCTCATAGTCACTATAAGCCCTTTTTTTTCTATTTGTCAGCTTTTAAATTTTATTTTAAAAGGAAACGTAGTTTTCATCAAATACTTCTCTGAAAGACAGATGAGTGAGTCTCTTTGTATTATTCCCTTACTGAGATTTATTTCTACATATCCATTGTCTCAATTTTCCCTGAAAGACAGAAGATAGCCATGGTCACTGCAGGTTTAAAACTAAAAACTGTAAACATCTCCAGGGAGGAAGAGCCTAATTTTAAGGTTATTCAAAAGTAAGAACAGTGCTGCTTGTGGTATTCCTGTGCTGTTTGAGTTGGCAAGGCCAGTGGACTAGAGTCTACTGAAGTGCCCTGAAACTGATGGATATTTAAGAGATGCTGGAATCCCCAAAGGGAAAGTTGCAAAATGGAAGTACAGGCATTTTGACTGCAAGAGATGGGGGCCGGATATTGGATCAATCCATAACTCCTGCATCTGGTTGCATGGGAAGGAAGTACGTGGGATTCAATAATACATTGGAAAGTTTTGAAGGTACGTACTCCTCTGGGATCCTGGTTTCAGTCTGTCAGTTGTTTCCATAATGAGAATCTAGTCTGTGTTGTTTCCACAGGAGTCCAAACTGTTTCTGCAGTCAGAGGGATGGGGAGGTGCTTTTCCTGGCTGGTAAAGAAAAAGACAGATAGATGGATCAAGCCTCCTGGTATCACTGTTTTGGTGCCTGTTCAAGGTCTGACAGTGTTGGCACTTCCACCTCCTAATTTCAGGCATTATTTCATTCTGCACCAAGGCAGAAAATCAGTACGACTAATCCAGTCAGTGTTATAACAAGGATATCATATACCCACTCCTTTAAACTAACAACAAAACAAACCAGTCACTACTCACGGCTGTTGCTCCCATTATGTACTAACATGATACTGACTTTAATGATAATATTTTTCTTATATGGCCAATTTTCTGGTTTTCACTTACCAGTGCCAGAAAAATAGATTGGCTCTAAGAAGCTGGTTTGGAGCTTTAATTTCTTTCCATGAAAGCAGACATGCCCTCTCCAGACCCCTCATCCTTACTTATGAGAGAACAGAATATGAACAATTTGCTAGTTAAATGAGACACCTCATTCTCAGACCTGTGCTATAACCACATCACTCTGCTTCTTTTAGCTCACTCTTTTACGTAACCAAAATAATTCCCAAAACTGTAATATATTATCCTCAATACATCCATGAAATAGAGACGTATTGTTGTCTCAAAGATAAGGAAACTATGTAAGACACCAAGACTATGTAGATAAATTAATTAATGAAGCAGGACAGGGACCATTCTCTGGTGCTGTGGCCAAATCATATGAAATAGTTCCTACATGTTGTTCAAGTCTCTTCTTGCAAAATTAAAAAAAAAAAAAAAAAACCAAAACAAAACAAAAACAAAACAAAACAAACAAACAAAAAAAAACCACCAACCAAAAACTTGTCATACTGCCCTTTGGGAACCATCCACAGCACTTCAAGTAGTACTTGGGAGAATGGAGGCAAAAATCATTCCAGAGGGTGCAGAGAACTAGTAGGCTGTAAAGCACTTGTATAAATGACTAGTCACCTGGATTTCCACTATAGATCAAGACAGGCATCAGTACAAATGAGTGAAGAGAGATGAGCATCTTCAGGGAAGTGACCCATCTCATCCTAAACCAGGCTATTCCAGAGGGTAGTTTATCTCACTGTCTCATTATGTGGGTTATACAGGCAGCCTACAGAAGTAATTTAGACAGCACGTGGAACAGCTGAACAGACTAAATTTAGTGACATGAAGAGTCTCTGAACATACAGGAGATGTACAGCAGTGCAAACCCAAACTTTGTTGTTTATCTGACTAATTAGTCCAAGTCACAGTACTATACTGCATTTCACCCCAATTAGCTGCAGGAAGCACAATACAAAAACATGTACTTGCCTGTCAAAGAGCTCAGTCCCCAGCTGTGTTTTGGTGATATCCAGTTCTGACTCTGAGCTGCTCTGTTTCTGAAGTGAGTAAAATCTTGATTCTGCACCGCACTGTGAAGTCCACACACGTTAATTAGATAGCAGCTCTAATTCTCCAAGCATGTAGCCACATGCAATTATTCAAAATTAAAAGGGAAGCTATACCATGCAATTGAGATTAAGACCTTTTTTTTTGGAGCAAAATATAACACTACACAGAAAAGTCTGTTAGGGTATAACTGAGGAATCAGAAGCAGTTTTTTGGTATCTTCTGCTATTAAGGTAGTCAAGCTACTCTGGCCATTTGAAAATGCAGCTAGATATAAAACCACCTCTGTTTAAATACACTTGGAAAGAATGAGAAAAAGTGCAATACTCTCCTGATCATTTATTCACAGATTATTTTCTACTAAAGCAAGCTGTTCCTTGAGAAACTGAATTTCAGAGTCTTTCTCTTGCTTTGCTCTCTGTGACCGAAATTCTTTCTCACAATTGGACACAAGCAAAGATTCCACGTTTTTCACAGACGCTCTTTCATTTCCCAGCTGTTTTCTTAGCAGCTCTGTTTCTTAGCAGCTCTGCAGATATATAAAGATTTTAAAGTTTCAGATGTATGCCTATTAAGCTTACTGGTATTCTATTGGGGCAACCTTTAAAAAAAAATTGAAAAGGAAGTTTGGGATCAATGATAAAATTTGCTTTCACTGCAAGATGGGTGATTAGTTTTATAATTTCCCAGTCAAAATCCTCTGTCAGATTTATAAAATCATCCATTTGTATCTTAATATAAATGTGCTCGATACAAATGACAAAATGCTATGAAATACATGGATCAATGGATTCTGTAGACAGAATCATTAAAGAAGAGGAAGGAATTTTCACATTTTGTTGAGGCAAGAAACTATTGTTTTACTGTTTGCATGCAGGAAATAACATGTGGCACTACAAACTGGTACCAGCATCACCAGCAGAGTGAGATTACACTAATTTTACTTACAGGAGCATTGAGAATAAACCAGGGGGAAAGGGAAAATGAATAAAATCCAAAAAAAAAGAGATTAAATATCTGTATATCTTGGAGGAACCTAAAAAAGAATACCCATAAAACCTAGTATATTCCACTGCAAAGGGAACGATGGTCACACCTGAGACATAGCTACACACACACAAAAAAAAAATAATTCCAGAGAATGAGAATCAGGAAAATCAATATTGAGTCAGCTACAGAGACAAAGAAAGCTGCCTCTTTTAATCTTAGCATAAGTAAGCTGGATGCTATTTTCCCTTCATCTTTTCATGTATGCATTATAGTCTGTCTAACTGAGTCTGTTTGGGGTGCTGCAACACTTTTATCTGTATTTTACTCAAGCCTAGTTTACATTAAGCACAATAATGCTTAGCCAAAGGTCATGGGAAATCTATGAACTGAGACATCTTAACAAACACTCCACCTCTCCAGCACATTCCTCAGAAATTTCAGAAGATAACCACTTGTATGTTCAAAGGAGGAAGATACTGGAAGAACTCAGATCATAGGCCAACAGAGAGGGAAAAAAAAAAGAAAAAAGCAAGAAAAAAGCATTTATCATTTATCAAAGCAAAAGTCAGTTGTTTTTTTCTTTTACCAAACATAACTGAAAGGTTTCTTCATTCTGAAACATCCCATTTTCTACGAACTGTCGCTCAAAAATATAGTTCCATTGCAGAGAAACAGTTCTGATATTCTACATTTGTATTTCAGAACAAAAGAGTACTGAAAACTGTAGACAGAAGATGATGTAGGAAAATAAACAGTATTAGAAACACTGAAAGAACAATATTATTCAGAATCAGGTTTAGTTTCCACTTCTGAATATAAATATGCTGCAATCTAGTAATGCAGATTCTGCACTGGAATACCATGTAAAGTAAGAGCCTTATCTGAAGGTTATACATGGCTGATGAAAGACTAGTGGCTGAAAAGATATTTTTCAACTAGTGGTCCAAAAATTATTGAAAATTTCCCAACTTCTGACTTTTCTCCAGCTCTCCAACTGCATTTCTGAAGTTTTCTTTCCTGAAACTGTTGCTGTTCTCCACAGCCCCAGCAAACCCCTTCACAGAAGGATCCAGGGAGGCTTAGCCATATTAGATCTCATAAAAGTTTCGGATAAATGTCATATGCTGGAACCCTTCCCTCTCAAAAGAATCACAGAGGATTTCACAAGGATACAAAAGACATCACACACATTTGGCTGGAAGGAATAACCAACTGGCAAAGAGCAGCTTTACCCACTGTGCTTGCAAAAGGCATAAAGGTTGAAAGAGACTGCTGGAAGCAGTCTTGTTCTTGTAAAGAACAAGAAATCACCTCAGTTGGAGCAGAAGATGGACAGGTCAGTGATAGAATCACACTGAAAATACCTGAATAATCTGAGTGGGTATGAACAACTTTTCAAAGTTTATCCAAGCTGAGTTTTAAAAAATCTGTGTATCACACATTAATTTTGTAGTTTTTGTAAAAATCAAGGTCAACAAAACCTGACTTCTAGGGGAAATTAAGAAAAGATTAAAGATATTGATACTTCCTAAAATGGTCAATCATTTTAAAGTCCATGTCAAGTTTCATTGCTAATAAATAGCTCCAGCTATTCTGCTTACCTAGAAACTAGCTGTAAAATCCAAGATATCTTTCATGAAAACAACAGTAATTTTAAGCCCTGACTTTTGAGTATTCATAGTAAAGCCCTGCAAAGGAGTGAAGCAGTGTCCTTTTCAAAGAGTGTACAACACATGCCCTTTAGGAGTGAGCCCCTGAGAAATGCCAAATTAAACATTTAATAAATAGAAAAAGTGATCATTCATGATCCTAAAGTATATTAGGATCCCTTAAGCATAACTTTAACATAAACTTATTTTTCTAATATATTTCACATACCCTTTCTACCTTCTCTGCTGTGGAAATTAAATGCTAATTTAATTGTTCTTTGATTGCATCTAGCTTTATGCGAAGTTCTTGTGTAGATGTGACATTTGCAAGTACAGAGACTCTCTCCCAACGTATGTTTTGAGGCTCTCCACCCATTTTCACAAGAGAGTTGCTTAAGGCAGAAATAGGACACTCGTATGCTACTTCTGTTGTTAAAAGCTACAGTAAAGCAATATCAAACTCTACCGAAAAAAAAATTAAAACCGCTTCCAAAATCCTACAAAATATCCCTATGTAATTGTGGCAAATTTTAAGAGGCTGCAGTAATTTATTCTACAATAAACTTTAAAGTTATTTCTTTAAATAATTCCTGTATTAAAAAAACCTAGAAGAGTTCTTGCTTCTGACAGCAAAATTAGCTACTGACATTTTAAACTCTCTTCCTAGAATTCTACTCCTTCTGCAGAATAAATAAGGTTGAAAATCCTGCCACGGACCACATTTTATTTTCAGATGAGATCCTCTTATTTTAGCAATAAAATTTGGTTTTGTATATAGATGATCTGTGAATGCTGAGATACTGTCAGTCATATTTATACTGCTGTCACCTGTGAATTCAGGTATGAGTAAGAGATGAGAGAATCATATTAAAGAGGAGCACACAAGGCAGCAGCAGCAAGTCAGACTAAAATAATTAAGAATTTTGTACATTTAAAATTAACATAACCTAGGTTTTTCCTTTTTTAAAAAATGCCTGTACTGTGCCCAGTGATACTTACATTCCTGGTCAGTCACTTTCAACTCCTTAAGTTTCAGAAGGCGGCAGAATGAGTGTGGGAGGTGAACAGAGCAAAGTGAGAGGTGAGGCACTGTGATTTGCTTGAAGAACTTTCTAGAAATGACATCCAAAGAGATTATTGTATGGGAGCAGATCACATTAATTCTAGCTCCGTCTCACCTGAAAAAAAGCACAAGGAATACAGAGCACTGCTGAGCACATTAAGATTTTTGAATATGAACTTCTGTGTTTCAGACACATGCCTTGAATGTAACTGTATGAACTGGAAATATGGCATTTGGAATTCAGACCCAATATGTCGACAGAGTGTTCATGAAGAGACCTGTTTATTCCTATACTTAATAGCAGGCATGTGGGGAGGAATTAGAAGGATGAAATGTCTGCTGGTTTCAGGCTTGTTGGACAAACTAGGACCATGTACCAGTTTTATTATATCTTAAAGGAATGTCAAAATCTGCCACACCATCCTTATGCGCTGTTTTGTTATTGCTGTGTTTTCATCCACTTTCTGAATAGCAACAGTTTTGTTCCTCTAGAGTATCTCATGTTCTTGAGTAGCCCTCGGCAGCTTATGTGATATTCAGGAAGCAGAGATGATCTGTAACAAAAACTGGAGAACCCCCAAACCATGTTTATATGCTCACAACATATTTCCAAAGCCAAGCTGTGAATGTTCCTTTAAGTTCTTCAGATTTTCAAGTGGGAAGAGGCTCTTTGGGATATCTAAAGCAGTGGAAAGAAGGTTGAGAAGCTCAAAGCAAGAGGAGCAGGGAAGGGAAGGAACATGACACGTGACAAAGCACTCGATATGTTTCAGGTATGCTGTGGAGTGGTGTGTGACTTTATGCCTTCATTCACTCCAAACATGAGAGCATTTAATTTTTTTGTTTTTCTTGGAATTTGCTATTATTTTTTTAAAGATTTTTTTTTTTGCAAGTGTAACTAGTGGAATTTTAATCATATTATTATATAAAGTCAAAATCATACAGTTCATGGTGGAAAATCTCCCTTAAATAGAAGTGGCATTAAACATAATTTTAAAATACTACCAGACCATTTCAAGGGTGAACTATGGAAAGAACGATTTCAACTCACTTGCTCCATCTGTGTTTCAAGGGACTCCATTTTCCCTTTCCAACTGTGGCTCTCAGACTCTGCACTGACCAGTGCCAGTGTGCCAGGAAAAGCCTGTTTCTGCTTCATGGCATTTTGCTTCCCAACTTTCTCCTTGTTCACAGGCTTTGTGGTAATTCTCCGAGAGCTTGCAGTTCTCTCTCCTAGCACATAAAGCCTGTTTATTTAATAATTTCCATTTATTTAATATTTTAAAATAAATATTAAATAATTATTTAATTTTAATTAAATAATTAAATAAATTATTTAATAAGCTCCACAAAACAGGGATATTTCTAGATCTACAGATATGGTATTGGATATTCTCTTTCCACTGAAAATTTAGCCATTTAGCCGAAACATTGAGAGACTTCTCAAGAACCAGAATTTTGTTCAAGATGACTATATTTTAATGGGCAAAAATCATCTGGTCAGAATTGCTAGGGTACATCAGATATACAAGGTATAGCAATATAATGCAGTAATTTTTTTTTTTTTACTTTAATCCCATAAAGTAATAAAGACAAAAGAGTTCCACATTTCTGTATTATTCCCTGTTTGGTTCTTTATGTTTAATAAACACACGTGTGTATATATATACATAACCACAATGAAATATACAACATTAATTTTGTACTGCAGAAACAGCTATGAAAATGTGTTCAAACTACTAAAAGCAAATTAAGAGAATGCAAACAAGTTCTGGCTAGGAAGCAAATTCTTCCATGGAGATATCATTAAAATTTCATTTTTAGTTAAAAACCAACAGTTTTAATTTGTGTACTCACTTTACACTTCAGCACATCCTTCAGCCTGCAAATAACTGTTTTGAATCCTGGGCTTTCAACTTCATATCATCAAGCTCAATTTGGTACTTTGCTGGTTTTTATATTCATTGTATTTCATTTATATTCTTCATAGTACCTATGCAGAAAGGTTTTTTCCATAAGGTTTAAGTATACTGCTTGTACCTTAAAAAAAACCAATTACTGTGTATCTAAGGTCTATGGCTTTATTAACTAGTTTTTTAAAGGGTATGTAAAATGCAAATTATGTGTATTTCTATAAACCAAATTTTTCATTCATGAAAAAAAGAAATTTATGTATAAATAATGCTAAATCTTCTTAGAATGAAGAAAAACATCCATAAACGAATGTAGCAGTTAATAAGAAAAATACAGATGGTTTATTTAGCAACTAGATTGTCATAACAAAACAGCCTGTCCCATTTAACAAGCAGAGCTCAGTCAGTTCCATCTTTCTTTTTAAAAGCCTACATTTTAAAAAGCAGAAGACAGATAAAAAATTATGTAATTTAATTATTAATGAATTGCTTATATCCTAATTAATTATGTCTTTAACTCCCAATCAGGAGAAATAAAGCCACAAGTATTTGGAGAACAGACACAGAATTTCTGACAACTATTGCTTGAGAAAGAGAACAGAAGAAGGAAAAAAAACTGCAGAAAGGCTGTCTTGAACTTCACAGTTCAGAAAATTCTGTGCAAAATTACTAGGAGAACTCAGCTGCATTAACTGGGGGACAGTGTGGTGGTGTGGGGAAGGCTCTATGGAGAAACCCCTATTCCTGTTGCCAAAAGGCTGTGAGTTACTGGGAAAGGTGTTCTGGAAATTTGTGAACTTCTCCAGTGAACCTAAGCAAAGAAATTATAATACTTTAAATAATTGGAATATCACCTCAATAAATGGAAGAGCTTGGAACCAATACATATTCTAGAGGCAATCCTACAAAAAAGTATTTCATCCTGTGAGATCAATATTTTTTGTTTCCAACTGCTTCTACAAGTGTCCAGGTAATGCAAAGAACACTGTGAAGCTTTCAAAAGTAGCTGGGAGCAACAGGAAGCTGCATTTTGTACCAGCTGACATCATCCTTATCAGCTGTGATTCCAAGAGAAGGTGAAGAAGTGATTCCCTGGTGAACCTTTGGCAGTCAAAGCCACTACCAACCTCACCTTTTCTGGGAGGGCACTTAAAAGAAACAATTAATATGTTTGGGAGAAAAGTTATTTAGAATGCAAGTGGTCTTACCTAAGAATTAAGCACCTGATCTAAAGCCATTAGCTATACTACCTCTATAATAAAGGGTGAGAGGTAAAATGAATGACCTGGAGGAATTTTCTACACTTAAAAGGGAGCCTTAATGACTTAAAACTTCTATACACCTAACATCAAGTGCAGTTAATTTACTCCTTTAAAACTGAGCAGCACTTCTAGAGGAAGATAAAGTCAAGTGAGCAGTAGAATAAGTACACAGATCAAATACCAGAAAATCTAAATTAAGGCAAAAAGCTGAAGAAAAAGAAGAAAATCCATAACATTACAATGATGAACTCCTACAGGTATTAAGCTAAATTTCTAGCTGCTTGGAAAACGTATCAGTGCAGGAGTATTGTGTGTGCATGAGATGACACTTGAAATATTTTAACTACTTTCACTACGAACTGCACAGAGATAAATAACACAGTAGATAATGTAAGGCTGTATTATAACCCACTATTTCAAGTATCTTTTATCCAAAAGCCGCTCTTGAAGAAACATAAATACAATACTTTTAATAAAGTTTAGAACCTCATTAAAACGTGTGTTGCGTTGAGTTATCAGCAAGCCAAAGTCATAAGCTTTTAAGTACTCCAGGCCAGTCACAGCACGCTGTAAGAAATACTTGCTGCTTCCTTTATAGTACTTTTCCATGTAAGTGATAATTATAGCTGCCTCATTGTTTTTACTTCAAGATCAAGGAAAAAAACCCCACTAATTAGCTGTTCCTCAAGACAAATATCCAAACCATTGCATAAGAATTGTTGGTCCTCTTTATACAAGTGATCTGAGCAAAAAGGGGAAAATCCGAGTTTGAAACACGAACTTAAAAACTAGCCTCGGATTTATTTCAGGTGAGGACCCACCAATTCTCAGTGCTATTTGTAAAAGACACCATCTTTTCTTTCTAGGCAAGGGTTCCCTCTACAAATATACCTGAATTTCTTGCTTTATATTAGAAAGATGCTCTTGTAATTTGGTGTTCTCCTGAGCTAAGGATTCTCTGTTCTTGTTAGTCTGAGTTCTTTGCTGGTTTCTTGCAGCCGTTGGTGCAAACTGGTGATGCCCTTCTCACAGTTGGAGACTTCTTCAGCAGATTTTCTAAGCAGCAAATAAAAAATTATTCAGGTATGACAATACTGCCCACCCAAATATAAATCATAGCTTTTCCAGCGTTTTTCAAGTCATGAAACAAAGCTGTAACATATTAGCACATCCCATGATTCCATTTTTTATTTAAAGCCATAAATCAATCAAAATTTTGTAATGATCTTGAATTTTCATCCTTACTCTGTGGAATGCTCCAACTCTGAAATCAGGATCTTGAAATCTGAAATATTTCTCCTTGAAAAGAAATGCAAAATTAAAACAAATCTCTCACCACTGCTGAGTATAAATGTGAAAAAATTGAAAGAACATTATATTACTCTTTATTCAGCTAGCTGAATAAATTACCTATTTAATGCAAAATAGATTGTGATTTTCCAAGTTTCAACATACACTGTTTAGAGCTGAAAGTTCTTCTCCTTTTTTAAATTTTGCAAATAAAGGAAAAAATGTTATTTTCTTGCAGAATATAATAATTTTAATTAAAAATTTTAATCCTTTGTTTATCTAAATATAGCATTTGGCTCAAAGTCACAAACCTAAATGATGTCTTCTGTCTATTAGGTAAGTTAACACAGCTCTTCTACAATGGATAAACTACTAGTCTGGTAGTTTTTAATTGATAAAAAAGAACTCCATCACAAAGTATATTACTTTTCCTCCCTTGTCTTTGGACACAGGTACTAAGAGAAGCATAGGCTTAGAAAATGTCTTTTACTGGAGACACAGGAGAGGTAAGAGATAGCCATCTTTTCTCTAAATTTACTTTTACTTCTTTAAATTTACTGTTTGAAAAATGCAAAGTCAGTGCTTATGACAAGATGTGCTGCAATAATTTTTCTTTAAGATTTTGTTAAAAATCAATGCAAATTCTTGCATTAAACCACAACAGCTTAAAAATACCTTGTTTAGTTTATCCTAAACCAACATCCATGTCACTTAAGCTGAAGTGAAAAATCCAGTTTCATAACTAATAACTGAGCAGCTTCATTATATAGATTGAAATCACACTGGGCAATTAACCTTAAGATGAAAAGAACATATTTCAGATGTTTTTTCAATGACAAGCAAGACAATACTATTTAGTATCCTACATCTTTAACATCACAGTACCCCAAGGAAGAACTGAGGCTAACTTCTATGACAAACAAAATGTTTTTTTGGCTAATTTTCTCCACTTCAGGAGAGTACGTAAAGTCTCCTCTCTCCGTAAGTATAACTGACACAAAATACCTAAATTCAGATGATCAGCACAGGTCCAACCTGCTGTTGGAGTCAACATGAGTTTTATTGCTGCCCATAAACTGAAGCAGAACTAGACTAGCACGCAGCACTGTTGTAGATACCAATATAAGATAGGTGTGATGGCCCAACAGATCCCCCTATTTACCTTTTGTGACTAATTAAGTATTAGAACATACTTTAATTGCCAGGCTTTCCTCAAAAGTAGCAATCCTCTCACTTCTTCCACACAGTCTTGCAAAGATGACTTCTCCTTATTAAACTGTGCAATTGTTTCTTTCAAAACACAGATGTCTTCTTCTTGTACAAGACTTTGTCTTGAAAATTTATCTGGATGCAATCAGAAGGGTCTCATTTTTTATTAATTCAACCCTTTTGAAATTAAATTTCCTTTAATACACTTCTAAAGCATAAAAGTAAAAGGCAAAAGTTCCCCTTCAAGAAAGCACTGAAGCGTGCACCTTTTCAAAATAGAATAATAATCTATAAATTACATTTATAGAACTGAATTCTTCTTTAGATCAGAGCCTTAAATTATATGCCTCAGAACAAGTCTATTTTTCAAGAGCAAATACTTAGATCATTGAAAATAACTTTCTCTGGTATTACAACAAAAGTTTAAACAGAATTACTACAGACAGAAGCAACATGTAGATTGCAGCATGTAATTGCAGATGAAGTAAGAGATTGTTTTCCTGATATTACCGAGGAGCTAATAAACTGGGAGGAGTAGCTGATACACCAGAGGGTCGTGCTGCCATCCAGAGGGACTTTCTCCAGCTGCAGAAATGGGCTGAGAACAACCTCATGAAGTCCAATAAAGAGAATTCCCGAAGCTAGGGAGGAACAACCCCCGGCAGCAGTACACATCGGGGGCCACCCAGCTGGAGAGCAGCTTGGCAGGAAGGCTGGGGGTCCTGATGGGCACCATGTTGAACATGAGCCACCAATGTGCCCTTGCTGTAAAGAAGGCAAGCGGTATCTTGCTCTGCATTAGGGAAAGTATCACCATTCTACAGTTGTGGTTTTGGAAGGACATATTCCTTGGCACTACGGGAATAATAATCCTTCTATTCATCTCCTTTACTCCCATAATATAAAAAAGGTGCAACACACAGTACAGGATGCATACTACAATATACCATAGAGCATGTTTTCCTCATTTCCACCATCAGTATTTTACGGTGCTGAGAGGTGCTACCACTGCGTCAGTGTATCACAAATATAACTGATATGCTCAGACACTGCATGCTGGTACCAGCACATGCTGTTCAGCTGACAGCATGTGTTGTCACTGAAACTTACACTTGCCAGAGCTCTGTCACATAATTTTAAAATGCAAAAGCCTTTCAGTAATGAAAGAAAACAAGAGTTGTGCACTCAAAATGTTAAAACTTTCAGAAGTATATTTATTTGCATTCAACGCCTTTTCTTTCAACCCATTAAAAAAAAAAGATGACTGCAGAATATGAAAATTAGCCCACTGAATTTTATTATAAAAATTGGATCTGTCACCAGTTTTTTCATCAAAAAGCATAATTTTCTCTTGGCTAAGTTGCATTTCAAGTTTTTTCTTCACAAGGCTTCACTGAGTCTCTGAAAGACTCAGTTCTGTCTTTTCATTCAATAAACTGGAAAAGCAGAAGTATTAAATAGGAGAATACAGACATTGGTATATTATTTTTTTTTCTTTTGGAAAAGTCACTAAAATTGCAAAAGGAAAATTGAGGTTTTTCTGTCTATTTTAGACTATTTGGGATATTTTATTAATGTTAACTTTAATCTCAGTATATTAAATTCTGAATAATCCTGTAAAGGATTCCAGAAAAGTAAGAAGAATTCTTTGCAACAGGGGATTATAAAAAAGTCACAAAAATAATTAAAATAAAAAACCTCCCCTGGGACATCCATTGGAATGCCTGACCTGTTTCAAGTTATAACCAAATTATCTGCTCAAATGGAGTAATATTAATGACAAACACTGTTCAAGAAACTGAAAAGAATTATCAGTCTGGTTTGGGGTTGTAAAGAAAAAGATCTTTCAGTAGTAACAACTAGTTTTCAACAATTCAACAGTATTCATTAATCTGACAATTTATTATAAAGCAGCGCTTGCTGACCTATGTTTTATTCCCCAAAGGCTTTGATTGAGTCTACTCCTACTATGCTTCTGAACATGGTTAGGAACTCCAGCTGAGCAGCAGACCATAAGCCCTATGCAAAGATTCAGTTTTATTTCCTCTCATGAAAAGGCTCCAAGACTTAAGAAATGGATCTTTAAAACTAGCAACACGACACTCACAAGTTTATGCATGTTTGCCTGTTTCTATTAAAAAAAAAAATTTAAAAATGAAAAGAAAATTGTTCATATGCAATTTACCAAAACCCATCAATCCCTGTAGTTTCTAATAGCAAGCTCCTAACTCTAAATTAAGTGAATTTTACTTTTTCACTGAAGATAGTTTTCACCGTATCATCATATCAACAAGACAAGAACATTTACATATAAATAAGCAATGAGGAAAACAATTTCATTCCAAAAAGGAGGACGGCTCATAAGCAGCTTTCGTAAATTCCTTTCCTTTTGTGCTATATAAGAGTTACATAAACCAGTGACCATAGGCTGATGGTACTAGTCAAATTAATGCAATTACACACTTAACTAAGAGAAACATATTCAGCTTCCTGTCAACTCAGCTCAGTTTCAAAATCCACTGCTTTTCTTATCAATCTTTTCATCTCAGTTTCCAGAGAATCAATGGTGTCTTTCATTAGTGCCACTTTGCACATCTGTTCTAACTGTTCACTAACTATAAATATAATCAAACATTAACAGCTGAGGAAAAAAAATAGCTGATTTATAGAATTTATATTATTTCAATTTTTACTCTGCTTTTAGCACAACTCTTTTGCTGAAGAAGAAAAGTCCAAGCATCTAATTTACTCAAGGCCTGACTCAGTTTACTGAAGATACTTGGCAAAGAGCTGAAATGTGACTTTCACTTCTTTTGAAGGTAAATCAATTTCCCATCTTTCAGACCTCTGGGAATATTTTCATTTATTCATGTAAATTTTTGGTTGCTAATTATGCCCAAGGGAAAAAATGTTTGTCATTGGTCAACATTAAAAGTTTTTAGTGCAAAATAACATGAAACAAAACATTATTATGAGTGTATGAAGGGAGAAATCACAGTTTAGGATACAACATGACCAATAATGGCTTTAGGCCTCTATTAAATTACACACCTATGCCAATAACCGGGTAAAGAAATCACCGCAAAACACTTGCATAAAGCATTATGTAACCAAGTTACCATCATGAGGCCTTCAGGTCTGTAGCTAGAACGAAGAACAGATCCAAAGCCTCCTGCACAGGCTCCAGCAAAGCTGGTTTGAAATCTTCAGTTTAAAGAAACCTATATTTTTATTAAAATGCTTAGACTTAACATTTGAAAGACTGTCCTTTCTAAATTATTTGAAACACCTCTTTCAAAGTACAAAAATTCTCACCTCATCCCTCCCCTCATTTACCAAATCTTTCAGTACTAATTTCTGTGTTACTATAATCAAAGGTCAGGTCTCTAAAGAGCAAGCCAGTAAGCCTCTGGTATACAGGACCTTTTTGAATACTAGTGCCATAAATTCCATGTTGATGTATCGCCCTCAAAGGGTACTGAAAGAACTGAAGAAATAAGATGATGTACCTAAAACAGGGCTCCCAACACTCACTACATGTCGTATGTAGGCGTGTGATTAAAGTTAATTTACTACTCAGAGCTATTTCAGCCTACAGTGTATTCTTCATATGAGATGCACTCAGTTTAATATGATAACTGGTGGTATTATATTTATAAGCTTGGTAGGGTTTTAGAAGGCTGAGGGGGAAAAGGAAGATAAACCAGAATTTGTAACCACAAGATCTAGAAGAAAGATATACTACAGAAATCAATGTTAATTTATTTAAAAATCAAGTTCTACCAAGACTAAGTAAATTTAATACTTCTATTAATTTTATTTATGTTTTCATTTTCTATTTTAGTGCCATATGTTAGCAAACAGTTGCACACACAAGTACTTAAACCATATTAAATACGACTTGCCAGGACTGTGCAATTACATTCAGCTTTGAAGCACCAGGTCTTAGTAATACGCAGTCATAAAATAATTCACATTTGAATGGACTCCAGGTCTCTAGCCTAAACCCCCGCTCAAAGCAGGGCCAGCTCTGAGGTCAGGCTGCTCAGGGCTTTGTCCAGTCCAGTCTTGAAAATCTCCAAGGCTGGGGACTGCACAACTGCCCTCATGAGATGCAAATATTTCCTTGTATTCAGCCTGAACCCTTCTGGTTTCAGTGGATGCCCATTTTTGCTCATCTTTCCACCAAGCACTGCAGTAAAAAGCCTGTTTATGATTTCTTGATGAGTACTGGCAGGCAGGATTATGTCCCTCTTAAGCCACTGCTACTCCAGGTGGAACAAGCCTATCCTAACCTGGATATAAGAACACTGTGGGTAACAGCGTTGAAAGCTTGGTACAGTCTTAAAATCACGAAATCACAGAATGGTTTCAGTTGGAAGGGACTTTAAAGACCATCTTGTTCCACACCCCCTGCAATGGGCAGGGACACCTTTCATTACACCAGGTTGCTGAGTGCTCCATCCAGACTGGTCTTGAACACTTCCAGGGATGGGACATCCACAGCTTCTTTGGGCAATCTGTTCCAGGGCCTCACCACCCTCACAGTGAAGAACGTCTAACTTGTATCTATTCTAAACCTGTCTTCTTCCAGTTTAAAACCATTCCCCCTTGTCCTGTCACCACATGTTCCTGTGAGAAGTCCCTCCCCAGCTCTCTTGCTGGTCCCCTTTAGGTACTGGAAGGTGCTAAAACGTCTCCTCCAAGTCTTCCCTTCTCCAGGCTGAAGAACCCTAACTCTCTCAGCCTGTCTTCATAGGAGAGGTGCTCCAGTCTGCTCTGACCATCTTCATGGCCCTTCTCTGGACTTACTCCAACAGGTCCATGTCCTTATTACGCTGGAGACCCCAGAGCTGGATACAGTACTCCAGGTGGTGTCTTACCAGAGCAGAGTAGAGGGGAAATAGTCTTGGTAAATAACATCCGCTGCTCTCAGCCTGTTGTTTCCTGGTAGCAGTCAGGTTGGTCCTGCAGGATTAACCATGAACATCACCTGTAAAATATTCACAATTCCATAAATAATTATTTTCCTTTACATTATGAATAGCAGTATCAAGCTCTTCAATTCTCTGTTCTAAATGAGCCTTTTCATTAAATGCAGTTTCTTGGGAAATCTGTATCAAATAAGAGCAACAACAAAATCAGATATAGAACAAGTCTCAACTCACCACAGACTTGTAAAGCAATTCATTCTCAGGACCAGAATAGAGATCCTTAGCAACTTTAATTACTCTGCTAAGTCGTTTTCATGTTTAAATAACCTGTGGGGTGGGGCTGAGGTGGGATGGAACACAATCAAACCTGTGTCTGCTCCCTGAGGCTATCATGTTCTGTAGGCATCCTTCAGATCTCTGACAGTGCTGTATCCCTTTCTATCTTCTTAGATACATGTCTTAATACAGCTTGAGCTGTCACAGTGCTTTTAGGGATCCTGGGATGTTTTATAACTTCCTGACAAAGCTGGGAAATCTCCTCCTGTGCATGTTTTTTAAAAAAGCAGCATAACAGAAACATGGAATAGATAATCAATGTATTACTGTGGCCTACGGCTGGTAATGTAGAGCATTCCAGAAACTGTGTAGTATCGAAGATGTAGTAATCATTTGTGCACACATTCTTTGATTCAGGAAAGCATTTTTAACTCAGGACAGCACTTACAAACTTGCATTGAACTGACAGATTCAAATAACAGAATTTCCATAACTTCTTTTTCTATTTTTTAACAAATACTTTGCATTCTTTCTTTTTTCACACAAAGCCAAGAATATTTTTTCTTGCACATTACCTTGTTATTTCTATTAATCATACAAATATAAATAAAATTACCTGTTCATAAAGATTGACAGTTTTGTTGCTCTCAGCTGTTAAAACTTTGAAGTCACCCTGAATTTCTGCCACATGACACTCATATATTTTCAGTGTTAACTCAAGTTCTTCATGTTCTCTCGACATTTTCAAGACTCCTGGATCAGAAATCACTCCCTTAATGAATATGGGGATATAAGGTTAAAGTAGAGAAATAAAACTTAGAACACTTGCTTATTATATCTGGTTTGAAAACTTCTATTATTGGCCCATTCCCATTGTACGCATCCTTCTGTTTACAATTAATTAGTTTTCCTTCCTGGTAGTTATAGTTTTAGTAGTTTAACATGAGATAAACTGACATTCTAAAAAATACATTCCTCCTCTTCCAAAGTGATTTCCCAAGCTCACCTGAATGGATAACTTTTTTTTTCACATGCTGCCACAAGTAGAGGTTGGCTTAGGACTTAAAAATGTGTTTCTTAATACCTTCAACAAATTCTCCATCTCATATTTACAGCAGTCCTTTTCCAGTGACTTCATAAAGGCATCAAGCCTTGAAGGTGACCTCCCCTGCTTTATTTCAGGTTGTTTGTAAAATGACCTGCATTAGCATAAATGAGAGAATGCATTCACTGAAATAAAACTTTTGCAATTATTGATACTTCAATGTAAAACGGATACATATACTCTTCAAAATGAAGATGAAGCAGATATCTAATTAAAATAAATATCCACATAATACTTTAAAGTAACTTCTGAATGTCTGTATTTTCTCTTTTTTGTTATATTGCAGAATATGTCTGAATGTCCTTCTAATATGGATCTAACAAGAAAGAAAAGGACATAAAAGCTAAATGTTAATTAACTTGAAATATGTCTGTTCAAAACTAAGGAGGACAATTAAGTAGATTTGTCCTGGAATATCTAATGAATTTTTAAATATGAAAGGAAGTAGGCCACCATGTTTGTTTAAGGTCCATGAAAGGTGAATTTTTGCAATGGAAATAAAGTAATGTGCAAGAAAGTGTTGAAATCCAGAAAGTCATGTAGGGGCCTAAAACAGATTCTGAACACAAACTGCAATTCTGAAATTCAAAATTGCACACCTAATCCCATTTGTTTAAGAGTAAACTAATTTAATTTTGGGTCTCTACAAAGAGTAATTCCTAGAAAGTGACTCCTACAATCAATTTTTGCATTCATACTAAAGTTAGTCATGTCCTAGGTGTACCTCTGATGATAACAACAGCCTAGATATCTGTTACAGTCATCTTCACTGTTGACAAACCAATTATATTAGGTGAATCCCATCCTAATATTCTGCTCTCTCTGAAAGAGGCACTCCCAGCTTCTGCAGTTATATGCATTGCCCTAGTCCTAGGGAAGGGAACAGATCAGAGCAATCAAGCAACCGGCACCGTCAGTACCTCACTGAGCACTGAGGACTCAAATCTACACATAGAACCTACACACAGTATTTGCTCACTCACAATAGTACCTTTACCAACTAGTGAAAGAGCACTTTTTGGAAAACATGATAATATTATATATCCTAAAATATATACTTACACAACACTTGCCATAAAGTGGTAAGAATTTACTGCTGTGACCACCATCCTCTAAATTGCAAAAACACAACCCCATCGCAACTGGGATTCAGCTTCCCATCAGGACCGCTCGCTCGTGGCTTCATGCAGAACTAGAGACACCTGCAGCAGCCCTTATTGCAGAACCAGGAGCACTCAGAATCAGCGAACATTTTGGACTGATTAAGCCCCCCAAACGTTTTTGCGTTCCCAAGTAGTTCAGTGATGAACCACTTCAGATGCTCCTTTCCTCCTTGCTCCCCACAGCACCAGCAGCACCCGCACGCCCCGCACGCCCCGGGCCCCCCGCACACCCCGCCGGCTGGGGCGCTGAGCCGAGTCCCGCCGGTCACTACCTTTCCGCGACTCTCCGCTCTCCCCCTCCGGCGCCTCGGGGAGCCGCTCATGGCCACTACCGGGGCCAGGGGGAGCGCCGGCGTCTGCTGCCGCTCCGGGCATCACCGCTGCCGCCCCAACACCTGCCTCCTTTCCTCCCTCCTTCCTTCCTTCCATCCGTCCCGCTGCATTCCCCGGGAGCCTGGCAGCGGCCGGCAAGCTGCCGTGCCCTCCCAAACGCCCCTCTCCACATGCTAAGCTGGGAGGTGGTTCGTCTTCTTCCAGGTACCTGGTTATTCTGCATGGTTGTGCAGAGCTCCTAGAAACCCCGAGTCCAGCTCTCCCCCGGAGGAAAAAGCTATCCATATAACCATTACGTTCTCACAGTATTGTCCTTTCCTCCAGGCCAGGCCCATTCCTGAGGGAACTGGTGGATGAAACAGCTAAGCCACTATCCATCATATTTGAGAAGCTGTGGCAATTTGGTGAAGTTCCTACTGATTCAAAATGAAATATGGAAGACCCAGGGAAATACAAGCCAGTAACTCTTGTCTTGGTACCTGTCAAGATCATGATGCAGATCCCCCAGGAAACTATACTATGGCACATGGAAAATAAGGAGGTAATTAGTGGCAGTCAACATGATTTCACCATGGCAAATCATGCCTGACAAATTTGGTGGCCTTCTACAAGAGGGTTACGGCAGTGGTGTAAAGTAAGTGGTGAGGGAAAAGCAACTGCTGTCATCTACCTGGGCTTGTGCAAGGCATTTGACTGTCTCTTTATCTGGCTGCTGGGCTGGCTAGCTCGGGGGTGAGGTCCCGAGCTAGCTCAGCAAAATAGCAGAGCTTAGACCACGTTTAGAAGCTGGCTGTGCTATCTGTGATTTTCCCTTTCTGGCTGCGGAGCTCTCTAGGTGATGCAGCTACGTCCACAGGGAGTTTGGTTGGACCCCCCTGGAGCCCGAGAACAAAGGAAGGCCAGAACAGAGACGCTGGAGACAGCCAGACGCGTTTCCGCCTCCATTCCCTACACCAGCCTGACTCGGGAGCTCCTGGCTTGCCTCAGGGTCCCGGGGCGGGGGCGGGGCTTACAGCAACAGCCAATGGGGAGGGAAGGAACCTGGGGCCAGCCCAAAACCCTTGGCACCGCGGGGGGAGGAAGGGAAGCCGGGGTGAACCAATACATATTTGTATAGAGATAACATTAAACCGAGGGGTTTTTTCCCGGCGCAGCTCTGTCCCTCCGAGCCCTAGGCTGGCAGGTTTGCCAGGACACCCCAACATTTGACACTGTCTTGCACAACGTCCTTGTCTCTAATCAGGACAGACATGGACTTCAAGATGGACCATTCCGTGGATAAAGAACCAGATGGATGGTTGCACTCAAAGTGGCCAATGACTCAATGTCCAGGTGGAGACCAGTGGTGTTCTTCAGGGGTTAATATTGGGCTGGTGCAGTTTAACATCTGTCAGTGACATGGACACAAGCTGGGAGGAGAATGGATGGAGAGCAGCCCTAGGGAGAAGGACTTAGGGGTGCTGGTGGACAAGAAGCTCAACATGAGCTGGCAATGTGCCCTTGCAGGCTGGAAGGCCAACCACATCCTGGGCTGCAGCAAAAGAAGTGTGCCCAGCAGGGCAAAGGAGGTGATTTTCCCTCTCTACTTTGCCCTCATCAGACCCCACCTGAAGTGCTGCATCCAGGTCTGGAGCTCCCAGGTCAAGAAAGACACTGACCTTTTGGAGGAGTCCAGAGGAGGGCCACTAAGCTGATCGGAGGGCTGGAGCACCTCTCCTATGAAGACAGGCTGAGAGAGCTGGGGTTGTTCAGCCTGGAGAAGAGAAGGCTCCAGTACCTAAAAGGAGCTTACAAGAAGGCTGGAGAGGGAATTTTCACCAGGGCATGTAGTGATAGGACAAGAGGGAATGACCTTAAGCTGAAGGAGGGAAGGTTTAAATTAGGTAATAGGGAGGAATTATTTATTTTCAAGAAGAATTCACTTCTTCTTAGGAGGGTGATGAAGCACTGGAACAGGTTGCCTAAAAAGGCTGTGGAGTCCCCACACCTGAAGGTGTTCAACATCAGGCTGGATGGAGCTCTGAGCAACAAGGTCTAGTGGAAAGTGTCCCTGCCCATGAAAGGGGAGTTGGAACTAGGTGCTCTTTAAGGTCCCTTCCAACCCAAACTATTCTATGACTCTATGATTTCCTTGAGCCGGGAGTTCTGTAGGACAAAAGCCAAGCAGCTGTAATGGACATACTGATTTCTGGCACAGTACCAGCACAACAGCTTACCTAAGTAGCTTTCTAGCAAGCATGCAGTCTCTGCACTTGTATTTGCTTTACTCTTGCTTTCCACAATGACCATAATAGCTGTTGTCCCTGCAGGCATGTATGACTGACATTCTATAGGCAAAACAAAATGAGAGGTTAGAAATATTCCTAAAAGTAATTTTTAAAAAGATGCATTGTAAAATCTTGTACAAAATTATCAGTAAACCCCTTTTCCCATTAATTCTGATATAAATATTTATGACTGCTGCTTTCATAGAAATTTTAATTATTTCTCTGCTTGGTTTCATCTTGGGAGGTTTTTGAATAACTCTTATCTATGAAAATTCAACTTTCAGTATCAGGTTTGTGATGTAGAGCACAGTTTCTCAAAAAACATTACTAAAGTCAAGGAAAGGTGCTCATATTTCTTTTTGGTTTTAAGTACAAATGAATACTGAGTGACCGGTTGCGGCTACATCTTTTTGAAGAGCTTTTTTGTTGGGGGAGGTAGTTAAGCCAAGCTCCTCCTCAAGTGACACAACACTCTCTCCACACCTTCACAGACAAAAAGATGATTTCCTCAAATAATAGTTAAATTCTTCATAGTTATTTGGGGATGGAAACAGGGATGGATCATAAATTGGCACACTCAGATACCGCCCATTGCTGTTTTGAGCAAAATTCTTTTAAAAAATTCTTTTAAAGCACCTTTAACCCAAACCTCCCGGGCCCACACATGGAGCATAGGCCTTGCCTGTGATTAATGCAAAAGCCTCAGCAAAAGGCAGGGAAAGGCAGCAGGAGCAATGCTTACAGGTCAGAAGATTTCAGAGACAAAGCCAAGCAGCCAAGTCTTGTCAGTCCAGCCCCAGGAGAGAGATGGGTATTCTGAAACTGCCACAGCTGATCAGCCGGGACCGACAGTGAACTCAGGGAGCTCAGCTGAACACCTCTACTCTAATTAGGTTCATCTCTTCCAGAAACTAATATCCAAGGAGACACTTTTACAGATGAAAACTCCAGCAATTGCCACACAATCTCTCTGGCCTGACAAGAACAAAACAAGTGTTAAATAAGACTGACTTAATCTTGTGAAAATAGCTTCCTTTAACTAAACCTTATCTTCTATCCAAAGCCCATCTAATTTACGTATCTATTTGTAAGACTATGTGCCAGTTGTATCATCCAGAATAAATACTACCCTTAGCACAACACTTGTTTCTTGACAGTGTCAAACACTAGCTTTGCACATATGATAAACCCCAGTCTGAACACATTCCTGATTTTTAATGCCAGGACTAACATATCACTGGTTTACAAACACTGTGAAGTTAAAACATCAGAGTATTACGAGGCTAATTATGCTTTTCTTTATTCCACCAACAAAATAATTTGAGAGAAATTACTTCTTATGTTTTCTTATATCCCAAGATAGGAGTTCTTATTTACAGTACCTCTGGCTGCACATATCATCTTCTTGGAACAGCACAGACAGGGACAAGCAGACTGCTGCCTTTGAAGAAAGTGATGCAAAAAGGGTAAGGAGGCCATGTGAACCCTGTGACTCCTACTGCCTGCTCATGGCAAGGATATAAACAGCCTTTGAAAGAGGCTGCTTTAGGTAGTCCCAAAGTCAAGCTGAGAAACCAGACAAAATGTCCTCTCTTCCCTGCTAGCCACCAGCACAGCTTTTATATTCTGGAGACAGTGCAGGGTGAATAATGGGGTCTTTTGGCAAGCAGCCACTGTTAAGCACTCATGGACACAGCTCGCCTTTTCAGACATCAGGAGTGAATAACACCTCTGAAATACGATCCCCACCTAAAGCCAGAAAAAAAATAGGAAGATTTTAACTTCCAGAAACAAAGCAAGAGAAACAAGTTGTTTTCTTTTCTGTCTCCCCATCCTGGATTTCTTGTAAATCTTTCTTTCAGATTTTGGCAAGGTGGAAGAGGAGACTCTGCATTATCATGTTTATCTCCAAAAGAGATGTGAAAAGGGCATTTCATGTTTTCCTAACTTTAACAAAATTACTCTGCATGAAAATTCATTTTAGGAGTGAAATTATACATTTTAAATTGGTTTTGTTCTGGTATGTCTAAGGTATCCTCTAAGGGACATATGATGAGTTATCTTTTATATGTTAATGCTGGTTAATGTTGTGCAGAGCAGTTGCATTACTTTTTGTGTACCAAACAATGCCTTGTTGATCAAAGAAGAAATTAAATTCATACACAGGATTGTTTTCAAATGTGAAAATAATAATTGCTGTATTTTACAGATATGTGATTTATACAATAGTAGTAGAGACATAAAAAAATTTAAACATCCAATCCAGAAGAGATAAATAAATCATGCTGAGCATTTACAAATTCATACTTTTATTGTCAGAATATTTCTAATTATCTTGCTGGATTTGTCTTCAACAATAGGAAAGCATTTATTGTTGCATGTGTATTTCATCCTTCAGCTTATCAGAAACAGACCCATGACATTTTTATGTCCACCTAGTATTCTGCACTTTACACTTTTTAGCAAATTATGGTTCTAACTATGAAAAAAGTTTTTGACTAGAAAAACACAGAGTGCAACAGCTCACAGTAGGTTTTTAGGGACACCCCGTGGCAAAATGACACATTGCAAATGTTCAAGAATCAAGTGACAAAATGGAAACAAATGGACCCACATTTTCTTTGGGTTTTAGTAACATCAGATGTCTCACAAGATGCATTTCCATACTTCTGACCAGTGCTAGAGTGTACGGGTTCACTTTTGCATTTTATCAACTGCCTTCAACTTTCATTTCCAGCACATATTTATGGACAAAGTCCACATGCTTTTTACCTTGTACATTACAGAACAGTTCATCCCAGTGAAAAATTATCACCATTCTAATTCAGCAAAAAGTTATGCCCATTTTAAATTGCTTAAAAAAATTCTCAACTTTTTTTTTTTTTAATATGACAGTACAACATTCCAGTTGCTGGCACACACATCACATCAAGTTTCTTTTTGAGCCTGTTTCTCTCACTAATCACCACCAGCACATGTCGTGATGGTTTCTTACTTTTTACTTGCCCTACTACAGCCACACAGTTCTTTTAAGGCAGAATGGAAGACAAAGACATGCAATGTACCTTTTAGAAATACACATCCATGAACGAGAGAAATAGGGATAATACTGTGGATAAAAAACTTCAGCTAGCACAGAACATTTCCCACGGTGTGAGCTTAAGCACAGACAACAGCTTTTGAAGAAGAATTGTAGCTGAGGTCTGGGCGACTTTAAGAATGGCTTAAATGCAAATCTGAAGACAATCTGCTGCCGGCAATACATCTAGTCTTTGATCACTTTCCAGCTTGTTAATGAACTATGCTATCAACATTTAGCTTCCGTATCTTCATGAGCACTATAGAGAGTTTCTGTGTATTTCACAAGTCTCTGTGCATTTGTGTCAGAGATTTGTGTCATTTCAGTCTCCTCGTGAACTCATAAAAGCTTCTAGCATCCACAATATCCTGCAGAGAGGAACTGCACATCTGGGTCTTGCAAGAAAAATCATCCATTTCGTGCACTGTGCACCGACCTCTTGTTGCCATGACGCTGTAAATATTGTGGGCAATGCCCCTAAGTATCTGAAGTGAAGGTGTGAAGAGGATGAAGCCAGGCTCTTCCCGGAGGTGCTGAGCAATAGGACAAGGAACAATAGCCAGAAACTGATGCACAGGAAATTCTACCTGAACATGAACTTCTTTATTGCGAGGTGACTGAGCACTGGAACAGATTGTCCAGAGAGGGTGTGGAGTCTCCCTCACCGGGGATATTCAAGAACATCCTGGACACAATCCTGTGCCGCGTGCTCTGAGACGACCCTGCTCGAGCAGGAGGTCGAACCAGAAGACCCACTGTGGTCCCTTCCAACCTGACCCATGCTGTGATTCTGTAAGCCGGTCATTCTCGCTTCTTCCCAGCTCCCTCCCCTGCCCAGTGCCGTGGCTGCGCCGGGACAGGCGGGACCCCGGCGCTCACCGAGCACCAGGCCCGGCTCCCAGCCCGGCGCCCCCGGCCCTCCCCGGCTGCACGGCGGGCGCAGCGCCCGCCCCCAGCACCTCTCACCCGGGAAGCGGAAGGCGCTCCCCAGGCTGCCGGTTCAAAGGAGCCCACAGGGTCAGGGGCGCCGGGACCGCTCCTCTCCCCGCCGTGAGTAGCGCAGGGCGCCCGGCGGGGCTGTGCGGGCGGGGACGCGGCGCCAGGGGCTGCGGGGACACCGCGCCAGTTTTTTCCATGAACCCCGTGGAAAAAAAAGGCAGAAAACCCTAACAAAGCCGGATTACGCAAAGTGAAACCGCATTAGCAAGGCTGCGTTGAGTGAGGGGAAAGTACATATTCCGTTTCTTCCTTTGGCCTTTCAGGCACCAGGGACCGCGAGGAGCAGCTGCCCTGACCCCCTCGGATGTTCTGTGAGGCTCCCGCCAGGGTCCGAGCGGCATCACCGGAGGAGCACCATGCCTTGGAACTCGCGTGCTGCTGTGGGACGTGCATGACTGTCTCATGGCTGCCACTGGCATTGCAGTTCTGTCACAAGAGCCGGCTGCGCTCCTGCCGCATTCAGCATTAGCAGAGCAGGCATTCCTTCCATCCGCTGTCCAGTTATTAAAAACATGGTACTCCAGTCATTAAAGAACTGCCTTTGGCTGTCCTGCATCCTCAGAACTCCAAAAGCTTGCTTCTGGAGCACAGCTAGTGGAGGCCTCATTATCCAGTCTGTTTCTAATGATGTTTACCAAAATCTAGCTGTGGAAGACTGGATCCATGACCACATGGATTTAGAGAAGCAACAGGTCCTTTTCCTTTGGAGAAATTCCCCTGCTGTGGTAATAGGGAGACATCAGAATCCCTGGCAAGAATGCAACCTCAGGCTATTGAGGCAAAAAAATATAAAACTAGCCAGGAGGAGAAGTGGAGGAGGGACAGTTTACCATGACTTAGGTAATATCAATTTGACTTTCTTCACAACCAGAAAAAAATACGAACGAATGGAAAACCTGAAGCTTGTTGTGAAGGCACTGAAAGCCTTGCGACCCCAGTTAGACGTACATGTCACTGACAGATACGACATCTTGCTAGACAGGCAGTACAAAATCTCAGGCACTGCTGCAAAGCTGGGAAGAACAAGTGCTTATCACCACTGTACCTTACTCTGTAATGCAGATAAGTTTGTTTTATCTTCTGTGCTGAAAAGTCCTTATAAAGGGCTAAAGAGCAATGCCACTCCTAGCGTGCCTGCCTCAGTGAAAAATCTCTTTGAAGAGGATCCTAGTTTAACTTCTGAGATGCTCCTGGATGCCATTGCTAAAGAATACGCTATGCAACACCAAATAGATCACCATATCACTGTAATAAATCCAGCTGATGAGACTCTGCTTCCTGGAATTAGTAACAAAACGAAAGAACTACAAACCTGGGAATGGGTGTATGGAAAGACACCAAAGTTCAGCGTTAGCACCTGTCTTAACATAGCCTATAAAGATTCTGTTCTTGACGTTAAAGTAAATATGGATGTAAAGCATGGAAGGATTGAGGTCTGTAACATTGATCTGCCAGAGCAGTGGCTGCCACCAGGACTGTACAGTGAACTGGTCAAGAGTCTTACTGGCAGTAAGTTTTGCCCAAACGAAACCACTACACTAGTGACAACGTTGCTAAGAGTATGTCCACAAGATGATGAGTTGCACAGCAGGTGGAGTCTACTGTGTGAGAATATGATAATGTTAATGTGACTTGCATTTTAAGTTAAACTTCTGCTGCTTTTTTATTTAATGTGTTGAAAACAAAATTAAAACACTTGCTAGTAAGAGAAAAATTCAGCCTGTAGAAAACAAACTGTTCAATCTTGTGCTTTTTTTAAATATTGCAATTAAATTTCACACTCCCTGCACCTGATGTTCCCACACTGTAGGATTGAAACCACTGCTGACAAGACATCATTGCTGCTTGAACCAGGAAAAATGGTGAGGGCATCCCAAATTGGCACTGTAGCAGAAAAGGTACAAATGGCTGACATGGATGGGATGGGGTAGGTGTAAAAATGGTGCTGTGTTGCTGCACTGGATGCCCCAGCCTGCACCCTGCTCCTTGTGGGTGGTAGCCCAAAGGCCATGTCTCAGCCTCTGAGCTGTGTGGAGAGGGATGTTCCCTGGTTTCTGTTTGAAAGTCCTTTCTTGCTGAGTGCTGGTGCCCCTGTGCCTCTGCTGTACAAGCGCTGTAGTGAGCTCAGCTCAGCACTGAGTGGTGAATCACTGGGTAGTGAATCACTGTAGTTCCACCCTGGGTTAGGGCTTTTGTCCATGCGTGTGCAAGAGCAGGGGAAGGATTAGGAAGTTTAATGCTGGGATTTATGTGATGAGGGCAGGAGAAGCTAACTGGGACAGAGGCTGTATGTGCCTCCTTTGTTCTTGCACTGCTTGGCACAAAGCTGAGAGTCCCAGCTGCCATGGGTACTGGTATCAAAGCTAAACATTTGGAAATGCAAATACATATTTAGGAGAGAGAGGTTCCTTCTGTTACCACCTAGCAGAAAATTTTCCATTAAAAGGCAATAATGAAATTAAAATGACAGTTTTAATGCTAAATAAAAATAATAGCTCAACATATAGTGAAATTATGAAAGAAAGGCTCAGGCTGTATTTCACTGTTGTTGAAGGATAAGTGTAATGCAGTTTTGATTAGGTCAGAACACAGGCTGTTTATTGATACCGGAAAGGAGGCTGTAGCCAGGTGGGGGTCGGGCTCTTCTCCCAGGCAACCAGCAGCAGGATGAGAGGACACAGCCTCAAGCAGCACCAGTGGAAGTTTAGGCTGGACATCAGGAAGCAATTTTTCACAGAAAGAGTGACTGGGCATTGGAATGGCCAATGGTGGAGTCACCATCCCTGGAGGTGTTTAAGAAGACTAGATGTGGCACTCAGTGCCATGGTCTAGTTGACAAGGTGATGCTGGGTCATAGGTTGGACTCGATGATCTCAGCCTAGTTAATTCTGTGACTCTCTATGTTTGAAATTGCTGGACTAGGTTAAAAGACACAAAGCTTCAAATTTGGGAAATTACTGTATTTACAGTGAGCCTTCTCCAGAACATGGCTGGATCTATGAGGCATTACACAGCTTCCTTGAATTTCCCAATGTAGTGAAGAAATCAAGCAGAATACTGAAGCTACAAATAATAAAAAATAACCTTTATTCCCATTAAAAATAGGCATATATTATACACAACTGAATAAAATTCACAACAGTGACTAGAAACTTAGTATCACAACAGCAAGCCAGGGAGCTCCTATGGAATGTCTGGGGGAATGACTAGTAGCACACAGCTCTGTGGCACATATATTATTCTTTTTGCTGATGCAACACTACAAAGTTGAAACATTATTATGAGAAAGGATAAAGAAGGCAGACCACTGGCAAACTGATCCAGAAAACAAGGCAAAGACCAGCTCCATTTCTTATTGATTGCTGTGGAATAGATTTGTTGTTAGATGCAAGAGGAAAAGAATAGCAGCATTAGATGACAGACAATGAAATAATACAGCACATTAAGGAAAAAAGAAGATAATGGAATACACCAACCATCAGGAAAAAGAAATATAGGAGACAGAAAAAGTTCTAGCAATAAACATGCTACTAGAATATACAGGCCTACTGTATTACAAGGCAGAAAGTGTAAGGCATGTGTCAGTCCTGAGGCTGAAAAGATTTTGATGGGACCTGAAAAAGAGGCCACTGCCTTTTTTTCATGTCAGAGTGTATGACTTAGGCAGATTCTTGCTAACAAAGAACTCTTGTATAAAAGGAAAAAAAGCAGCTCCTCTGGTAATACCTTCTGGTTTCCAACGGGCGAAGGAATGACAAGGGAAGACTTTGTCTTTATTCTAAGTAGCATATTGCTTAGAATCACAGAGTATTTTGAGTTGCAAGGGATCCACGAGGATCAAGTCCAGCTCTTAAGTGAACTGCCTGTACAGGGATCAAACACGTGACCTTGGCATTACTCACACCATACTCTGACCAACTGAGCTACTCAGGGTATCCAACTTCTGAAAAAACTTAAATTTATTCCTTTTAGGGGACTACCTAGTAGTAGGGAATTAGCTTACTGCAGTTGAGAGTGGCATGAAAAGCCAGTCATTGGACTTTAAAGCCAGAGAGTAAGATTGGGAGAGGATCACACATCCCTTCCACACCTAATGCAAAGGATGGATATCAGGTATATGACCATTTATCACAGAATAAAAGAACACAGGAGTGACAGGGAAGAGAATACAGCTCTTTGCAGTCTTCCCAGTCCACAATCCATTAGGCATAGACACATAAGACAACCCTAAAAAGACTGTGTACTGAACGCTACCAGGTTTGTAGGCAAAGAGCTTGGAAAATGGAATGTTAAATTTGGGATTACTAGTAAAGTCTGGGAAATAAAGTATTACAGGATTGACCAAAACCCAGCAAAATAGTAGTCATGACTAGAATACAGGAATTAAAGGAAATAAATAAGACTCTTACAAAAGAGGGCATGTGGCTGCCCAGCTTCCAATGATTGTGAGGTGGTTAGTTAAAGACATAAAATCGAAAACTGGCTCAAGACAAAATCAACAGTAAAAAGAAAAATGGCAGTAAAGAGACCTTTGAAAGACAATACTGAGGGTCTGTTATGAAATCAAGATAAAATTTAGACATAGATTGTATTAATTAAGATTACAGAAGAAGTACCACGAAGGAATCATGCTGTTGTGTTGTCTCAGACTGAAAAGTCTCAAATATTCTTAAACCTATAGATTATAAAAGCTGTGCTGCACTAAGTACTTCAGAGAGTTGCTTCTGTGGGCAACCAGCTGGACTCAAGCAACATTTTTATGCTTACATTTTTATGCTTATGAAAACACTTATTAAAAGCAGTCATTTCTGATCACATTTTCTTCGTGTGTTTAGTATGAAAGACGTCCACTGTTGTTTCATGACAAGGTCTCAAGTCAAAGTCACAGTATCCAATGCTGAAATGACCCTGCAGAAATGAACAGAATTGACGTGGTGAGCATATACTGTAGAAGAGCTCATTTTAAGTTAATTTAAAAAGTCAAAGCATCCTTACCTGTGGTTTCTTAAAATAATCAAGACCCCTTCCAATCTTAATCATCCAGCCATTGTTGAATCTGTTTTAAAAATGCACAAATTTGAATACTATGAGTACATTGGATAAAAAGGTTACATCGACATGATGCACAAGCACCTTGTTTCAATCACAATTATTTCCTAGTGTCACCAATACCTGCATGAACCACAGAAGACACCATTCTGTACAGAGACAACTAATATTACATTCACAATTAGAAAATTTGGAACTATAGAGGGCTGATATCATCCAGTGAGGGCCACTGCCTTTTACTTTGTTAACAACAGCTGTAATTGTCTCAAAAGTTAGGGTTAAATAGTTTGACTTCAAATAACTGGCATTCGCTCATTTTTTATACCACTCACCTGATTTCTCGATCATGTATTGAAGATGAAAAGTCAATATTCAGTGTTACTCCATAATTACTCAATGACTGTTTTATTTCTTCCAAGACACTCAACTGCTGACTCCTCCCACTACCCTATCAAAAGTAAAAATAACATGATGGGGTTTTGGTTTGGTTTTTTTTTTTTTAACTATATGTTCTAGTTCTGGTCACCTCTTCTTAAACTCACAAACAAAACCTTTTTAGTATCAAAGTAAACCAAAAGAAAGTAACTTGGATGAAGGCAAATTTACAAAGCAGACAAACTCCAGGTATATTTGCTAAGGGATCTGGAGGAGGAGCTCACTCTCAGTGCTTTGAAACTAGATATGTAGTATTTGAGCCAAAATAAGTGCAGTAATAGTTTAAATAAGTGCAGTGATAGCTTGAGAGGTTTCAGCTCATGAAAGCCTCTAAAATGACAAATACAGCCGTTGGAAGAGCAAAAAAACCCTTGTCTCAACAGATGCTTTGGTTTTTATGACACTTTCCACAACAAAACTTTCACAGAAATTTCAGTTTAAGATTCTGCTTACCCAGAATTTGTTAGAGTTATGAGAAAACTCTGAACTTACAAAATTACTTATGTTCAACTACCACATTTCTATTTTTCTCTTAATCTGTATTTTCTGCTGAAAGCATCAGAGCCTGAGTCTAACAAGTTCTGGTGAGCAGGAATAAGTCTGTATTTTTATATTTTGTTTTGCATGTGGCATCACCTGAGTACAGGGAAATAGAACCCAAAATCTAGACACTTACCACATCATAGGAAGTGAGGAGGTGGATTGTTTTCACCTTGCACGGCGCCTTAACTAGCATCTCGCAGAATCGTAGAAAGTTATACAACTGAAAAAGTTTTATTTAATTTAGTAGCTCGGAATTTCTCTAGTGGCTACATCTGTATCAGTTACACCGAGTATCTACTTGCCTGATGAACCTGCCGAATGTACGGGTCCTGCACCCAAACTTCAGAAACAATCTCAGTGAGGTACTCATGGAAAAGCTTTTCATAGCCAAAACCTGTTGCGTTTTCTTCTATCCTGATCTGCTTATGGTATTTGCCATCTGAAAGGAAAGTAAGTCTCTTTTTAAGTAAAGGTCAGGACATAATTTTCATTTTAAACCACCTTGCCCATCAAACATTCACGTAACAACAGACAATTAAAAGCAAATGGGTACGTTGAGTGCATCACATGGAATCATGGAATCATGCAATCACAGAACGGGTCAGGTTGCAGGGGACCACAGTGGGACATCTGGTCCAACCTCCTGCTCAAGCAGGGTCATTCCAGGGCACACGGCACAAGATTGTGTCCAGACAGTTCTTGGGTATCTCCAAGAGGGAGACTCCACTCCTTTTCTGGACAATCTGTTCCAGTGCTCAGTCACCTCGCAGTAAAGAAGTTCTTCCTCATATTCAGGTGGAATTTCCTGTGCATCAGTTTCTGCCCCTTGCCTCGTGTCCTGGTGACTGGCACCACCGGAAAGGGCCTAACTCTATCCTCTTGTTATCCCCCGTTTAGGTATTTATACCTTCTTTCTCTTTCTCAATGTGTTTTTTAATGTCTTCGGCCCTGGTCATGTACTCGGATATCTTCTGCCGGTAGCGGTGCTTTTTCGCCTCATCTGTCGTGGCTGTGAATCACAAAAAGTCATGGGCCAGGTAAACACAGGGGCCGGCCCTCCCCAGCCCTGCCTGGTCCGGCTCTCCCGGGAGGAGGAGACCACCAGCTCCCCCTCCCTCCCCGTGGGGCGCCGGGGTCCAACGCTGCTCGTGTGTTCCCAGGGCCACCCCGAGCCCTGACGGCGGTGCCCAGCCCGGTACCTTTCACCACCTGCAGCAGGAGGTCGATGCCCTCCTGGTAACACACCAGCGACTCCTGGAACCGGGTCGCCGCGTCCAGCTGCACCGCCCGCTTCACCGTCTCCGCCCCGGCCCGCTCCAGCGCGGCAGTGCCATCGCTCCGCGCCCGCGACATGGGCAGGGACGGGGCACGGACCGGGATGGCGACGGGCAGCGGGACGGGGAACAGGGACTGGGCGGGGGAACAGAGGGGAGGTGTCGCACCGTTCTCCTTCCGCCCCCTCGGAACGGAAGTGCCGCGACACCGGTGTCCGGCCGGAACGAAGGGTGCGCACCGAGATGGCGGCCGCGGCAGGCCGGGCGGGCCGGGGGCTCGCAGGCACCGGGAAGGTGAGGATCGGGGGGTGGGGGTGGCACCCAGGTGGGGATCCGTGGAGAGATCCGGCTGGGGCTTGCAGCCTCCGGGAAAGTGGGGATCCAGATGGAGTTCCAGGGAGGGGTTCCAACTGGTGTCTCGTGGGGCTTGATCCAGTTGGGGATCCTGTTCGGGGTTCCGCAGCCGCTGGGAAGGTGGGGATCCAGGTGGGGCTGGGACTCATAGCTGTGTCATCGTGTGTTGACGACTATTCAGAGCTGTAAGGAAAGCGCAGACAACTTATACGCTCCTCTGTTTGCAGATGCTAGGGAAGAGGATGGAAGGGATGGCGACCCCGGCGTGGCTTCGTTGTCTCTTTACCAGGTCGAGAATTCCAGACTCGGTATGTGCTTGACTTGCACTTTACATTTTTCCATTTACAGTTTTAGTTTATTTTTGCAAGATACCATCTGGTGCCAGTTGACTCTTTTCCTTAAAAGCATTCTTAAAGCCTGTGGAAAAACTTGCCATCTAGAAGCTGAGCACAGGCTCCCTGATAAAATTCACGTGAATTAGGTGGTGTGCTGGTACAGAGTGTTGTCCGTGTATTTCTGTGCTGTCGTGTGGCCAGACTCAAGAGTTATTGTATTTATCAGCAAACCATTATAAAAGTGTGTTTGACTTCATATTATAAAAGCTAAATTGGAGATCACTTTGTTGGGGCTTTGACTACCTGAAAAGAAAAAAACATGTAAGAATTTTTACCAAGGTTGAAGTATGTTTTAGACAGTAGTTAAGTGTAGAACAGATATTTAGGGAAAAAACCTCCGGTTTTGTGAACTTTTTATTCTAGGTATTTCAGCCGCAGCCTGGAGATCATGAAAAGTATGGAGGTGACCCTGAGGAGCCCCACAAAATCCACGTTATTACGAGAATAAAAAGTGTCATTGGTCGCCCATACTGGGAAAAGAAGATAGTACGTGATCTGGGACTGGATAAAGTATGATTGTTGTTCTTTATACTTGTTGTGTATGTCAGAAATGTGGCACTAAGGTGGTGGGTTTTTTAAGGACCTCAGTTTTGCAGTCACAAACCAGAATTACATTTATAGCAGGCATAAGGCAATCTGAGAAGCTGACGATGTGTTTAGGAGCTGAGGGGAATGTTTGTGGCAAATGTGCTTTGAGCGGGAATTCAGAATATCTCTGTGTGGTATTGTGCTGCATTGCCCGAGGAGAACTTTACCCTAAGAGTTTTTCTGAAATAATAGAAATAGGTTTGTAAATACTAGGAATTCAGTTCTCTGTGGGTCATATTATTCAGATACTGTAGGAAGGCAAATAAAACTCATTTATCAGTGAAAAGGCTTCCAAATTCAAGACTCTAAAAGTTTGTGTCAAAGATGTGTTTATCCAAGTTTTTCAGGCCAACTGCACATTGTGCAAAGATCTGTCTAGTCGGTGTTATGTTACAGAGAAAAAAATGTGTGCTTGATCATGGTAAGATGTAACTGAAGGAAGCAGTTTTGCCCCTAAACTCTTGTATTTACATTCACAGTACTTTTAACAGTTGGAAGAAAAATACATTTATATTGGTATAGGAATAAAGCTGAAATTGTCATTTTACTGGAGTCAGGTTTTGATTGTTTTGGTTGCATATGTTTATGTGTGTTCTTGATGCATGACGCTTCTCTAAATCTTAGATTTGCAAATGTGATTTATTTTTTTACTGGTAGTGTGCAATATTCAGCAAACAAAGATTTGGGATTTGGCAACACATTCGTAAAATCTGTTTTATCCCTTACGTAGGCACATCAGCCAAGACTGCACAAAAATATCCCTTCCGTGAATTCCAGACTGAAAGTTATTAAACATCTAATAAGGTTTGTTAACTGTTTGTTTATTTATTGGTAAATTTAAAACATTTAATGTAACTCTCTTCTAGTCACAGGACTTCACTAAGCAAACTCTTTTGCCTGTAGAATACAGCCACTGAAACTACCCCACGGGCTGCCAACAGAAGAGGAAGTGTCCAGCACCTTTCTGACAACCAGGGGAGAGCTTGTCATTAAAAAGCGCCTGAAACCTGTGGAGCAGAAAGAAATTAAGTCATAAGGCGTGCTGGTTGGATTTAGATTTTATAAAATAAATATTTTAAATCCCCAGTTAAGAGTTTGCGTATGAAATTGTGAAAATTCTTACTCTGGTATGAATGGCAAAGGTGACACTGATGCTTAAAGAAGGATTGCAGGTGTACAGATATGAAATTCAATGTTGTTAATAGTTACAGGAAATATTAAATGAATTATAGGCTCTCTGTCTTTGTGTTTTAATTTTGTGGCTAGATTGCTGTAGTTTATGGCTGACTGTTAGGGAACTTTATAAAGTCAAATAAGCAGAGAAGTGAGTAGAATAGATCTAGCTAATGATGGTGAGGACATTTCACAGCTAACAGTAAAGATTTACAGCAGTACTGCAGGACTTTCACTGCAAAAAGGAGGGAATTGGAGTTGAAAAGCCCTCTGTTTCGTAGTCACATGAGAACTGACTGGCTATCCACAGAGAGTGATTTACCATGGTTATCCAGATCTCACACTCATTCCCTAGCAAACAATCTGTCATCTGGCTTCCTCTGTAGCTCAAAAAGTAGGTGAACTCTCCATTTGGGAGTAACAGGAATTATTCACATCTTGGTCGGTTGTCTAATTTGTCTTTCAGGAAACCTGCTGTCTTCATATGTATCCCTGATCCCAAGTGTTCAATAAGAATAGCCTAAGAGCTGCAGTCTGGGAAGGTTAATGCTTTTCCTGTTCTGAAATTGCAGACTTTAGAAATGTAGAGACCCTGAAACATACCTCTGATGTGAGTTAGAATTATGGACTGCAAGCTTATAAAATACTGCTGTGTGCATAGTTTTATTTATAGTTTTAAGAACTGCGGCCAAAGTTAGCAAGCTGCCACTGTATCAAATGATAAAGTAGTTTGCATTCCAGGCAGTATAAACTCTGTAGTTTAACATGCTGTGAGCCTCTCCCACATCAGACACACTGAAGAGGAGTTAATCTTAATGACTGCATGTTGTGAGAAGATCAGAAGGATGCAGTCCCTGAAAATTAGTGTTTATCCTTGCTGCCTGCTTGCAGAGAAGAGTAAACACCTGTAGGAGTTCAAAGGAATAGATATATCAGTACAGGGATATAAAAGCTGGAGGAACTGTGCAGAGGGAAAAGAACAGGCCATGGTAGTGGCTTTGAGGAGTGTAATGGCCCTTATGGCCAGGCTGAAGGCAGAAATGAGAATTTGAGCTGAAATAAAATAGCATGGGAAAAGTTAAGCAGATAAATTAATGTTGCTTTTCTCACCTCCCTCGTTTCTTCCAGCATCTGCACAGCATCTTGTGCTGCAGTGTGTTATAACTGCAGTCTTTGCGAGGTGTTGATCATGTTCCCACAGGGAGGTACAAGGTGAAATTTGAGCCCTTTTGAAGGACATACGTAGCGCATCCAAGGCACAGGGCATTCTTTAAAGGGATGGTGCAAGTACTAGGACACAAAAAATTAGGCAAATGGATCTTGTTGCTGGTGAATAGCAAATAATAAGGCTTGTGCCAGGATCGGTGTCCCAGAGCACCACAGCCAGGCTGGCTCAGCCGTGCCAGGCGCGTTCGGGATTCGTGTCCGCGGCGCTGCAGCCTGGTGAGCCTCCAGCAGAGGGCTCTGCCAGCTCCATCCCGCACGGTCTGTGTATGGATATGCATATGGATCTCTGACGCTGCAGCTTACGAATGTGCTGCAGGGTCTCCCGGAGGGACTGTGTTAATAAAAAGGCTTGCTTGGTACCGTTCACCGCTTCAAAAGTGTCTGATGAACTATCTAAGCCAAAGCAGAGCCAATAGCAGGCTCCCGCATAGAGAGAGAGGAAAATACATAGTACCTGTTATTTGTGGGTAAGATTCAGCTACGAGAGATGTTTACAGAGATGCTTAATTGAAAAGCTGACAGTTCCAATGAAAAAGAAATTTTTATTTTTTAAAACTTTTTCATATATGTGTAAATTTGGGTGTTTCTGAAATGGTGTTTCCCCCAAGGGCCCCCACTCTCGCAGAGTTAGTCTACTATCCCAAACCTTCTCTGTGTAAGCATACATTCTCTAAAGATTTGCTCTCAGCCCTAAAACCTGAACCAGCAGGGTGCACAAACACAGTGTGTGTCCACATCCTTTCACTAATGGAGCTTTGTAATGCTCCATGTAGATCTTTATGAAGCACAGATAGAAGATGTTGCCTTTTTGTGTAGGGAACAAACAGACTGGCTTAAGATGATTGCGAAATTCATCTTAATACCGTTCCTTCCTGGCTCCGTGGGGTCCCGCATGCTCCCACAGAAGCCTGGGCAGGTTCAGTATTAAGTCAGTAGCAAAGAGTCAGGAAGGGTATTTGCTTGCATGTCGGCAGGAGAGTTTATTCATCTTCACTGTCGAGGGTCACAGGGGCAAATACAAAAATCATGGCTAATTTGGGGTTTTTCCCGGGGCCAGGGAAAAGGTGGGATCAGGGAACGGGGACCAATGGGAGAGCCCCGGGGGAGTGGCGAGAGGGGCCAAGGCCCGCAGCCAACCGGGGAATTCAAACTGGAATGGATTAGTTTTACAGAACCATGCACCCTGGGAAAGGCCTTTTGGTCGCCCTAACATAAAGATGTATTCACCGGCCGCCACACATGTTGGAAGGTGCCTTTTTGGTCTCTAGTCCAACCTGCTGCTCAACACAGAGCCATCACTGAGGTCAGACGAGGTTGCTCAGTGCTTTGTCCAGTTGGGCCTTGAAAGCGTCTGACAGGGACAGCTCAGCCTCTCGACAGCCAGCGGTGTTTTGTACTGCTGTTGGACACGTGTATTGACAGATAAAACGTAAGGCAGATAAAATCTTGTTAAGCAGTGTTACAACTTTCTTGCAGCATTAATCTGCTGCTTGAGAAACTGCAGGCACAGATTGCACCCATTGCAAGCTTGTACTTGTTCCTGGCTGCTTTCTCCTCCCCCATTCTTACTGTTTCTGGGGGAGAAATCCAGAATGTTTTTAATTAGAAGCAAAGTATGCAACCAGGGCCTCAAATCTAATCATTACTCAGAGATCTCAATATCCATTTCTCTTACAAAACCTGGCTCTCACAGCCACATCATTGGCATAGTGTTTTGCCAATATAGATTTTGTCATAGGTCTGGACAGTGTTAACTCCTGCATTGTAGGCTGAGATCCCACCTGGAATGAGGGTGAACGAAACACATAAACAGAGGTGCTACTTCATCAGTAAATAAGCAAATAAACATCGCAACTGAGATGCACTGCTTTAGCTTATAGATCTCTTTTCACCAACATTGTTAGCCATTGTCATACCATTTCCAGCTATTTTTGTCAGAGGTGTTCCTTCTGTGTTTTAACTTAGTGAAGAAATCAGAATTTCCTCCTTCGCATCCAAACTTGGTGTTCATTGACAGCTTGCTGTGTTTTGCTAACAGTAACATCTTCACTTTTATGACTGCTTCCTTGTGTGCACATTCCTTCACGCCCACCCACACCAATAACCTCAGACGTGTTTGTATTGTAGTTGGGGTGAAGGAACCCAACCATAACGACTGCTTCAGTGTAACCAGTGCCCTGGAATATAAGGAATGCTTCCTCCAGAGAGGATCATGCGTTTTCAAAATTAGCGTGTTTCTCCTTCAGAGTTGCCAGGATAGGGAGCCAGGATAGGTTGCTTTTTGTAGGTGGGTATAGAACCACAAAACAAATAAAATGGAGAGAGGAGGGGGAGAGCCCACCCTTACTCCTTGCAACTGAAAAATGTCATAGTATTTGCCAAGTTTCAAAGAAACATGCTAGAAGGCTAATCGAGGAATAGGAAGAGAAATGCCTGCCCTACTTCCTTGTCTGTCAGAGCCTTAAAAAACCAGCACAGCTGCTGTTGTAAAGGTGACAGTATGTAGAAAGCAGGATTACTGCTGCTTCACAGTGTTTCCAGGTGCAAAGTGACTGCTCCTCTCCTCCCCAGGTGAATCAAGGGTGGGAAAATCCGTTTCCTATGGGATTCTCCCCTGGATCTCTGCCCCAGTCCTTTTCCTTCTCCCCTTATCCATGAGGTAGTAAAGCACAAGTGTGAGGGGGCTGGAGCTGTTACAAAAGTGGATCCCATGTGTGCAGCAAATGTTTAGGGATTTTACAGATAAGGATACAATTTGGCACACAAGTGAGGCACAAATGTAGGCATGAATAATGAAGCAAGATCCCCCACTAGCCAAGCCCCTGTGGTGCACACGGTGTAATTAACCTGATGGTATGTTGCTGCAGCCTACAGCGTGCTCAGTTTTAAAAGGTGCTTTTTGAAACAAGACTTACTATCGAAATGTGAAATAGGAACAATTAATCTCTTCAATCCCAAGGGAGTGCTGGGAAGCAATTATCAGTCTCACAGTGTGAAAGCATTCTGCTCATGTACTGATACTCACCGGGGCCTTCCCTGGTGCTGGGAGCTGACAGCCTGGTCAGCATTGGCTTTAGCCTGGCCAAAGAATTGGCTGCAAAGGTTTAGGGGGCTGCCTTTCAACAGGGCCCCTGCCACTCTTCTGACTCTGCTTCAAAGGAAGGATGAGATTGGTGTTTTTATGGTTGACCATAGCTGCATTAAGCCAAGTTCATTCCCGTGGTCACCCAGGCTGTCCTTCAGCACTGTTCCAGCATGTGACTCTTGCAAGGTAATGCCAACAATCAATCACAGCTGGAGCAAGACCCTCACCATTGCCAGCTTTTACCATCTTGGCATGGTATTTCTCCATGTTCTTTTTCTGCTGTCTTCTCTGAGGCAGGAACTCCTACAACATGACATGCATGACTTTGCCTTTTATTTTTAGAATCCAAACCCAGTTTTTCTGAAGGTGATTATGGCTGAGCTGACATTTTGAATCCTTCTGAATCTGTTTAGAGTGAAACAAAGATAGAATTGACTAATTTTACTGAAGGGTGCCTTAGAAATCAATACATAAATTATATAAAAGTCTTTTTTTTTTTTTTCAGATTCAGAGGGCAGTTCTCTAGCATGCAGATTGAGAGTGAGGTGAGACTTGTTTTAAATCTAAACCTCTGGATTAGTCCCAGATTTAATCCCTTTTAATTTAGGACTATAGTGGAGAAATGTTCAGGAGTTCAGGTTTTGAGGGAAACTCTCTTAATGGAGAGAGAAAAGCAGGTTCAGGGGTTGGATACACCCAACAGACTTTCATTTTTTCTGTGATGGTCTTAAATGTCATCTCAAAGGCAACTCGACTCCCACCATAAACTTATGTGCCCAAGTAGGATCTTTGTTGGTTGTGAAAAAAATCTGCTTGCTTGGCAATGACTGACAATCAGAGACCAGGATCCATAATAGGCATGAGTTTGTGCGTGGGTGTAAGGGGGGAATGGACAACTCAATTAGTGCCTACCTACACAGCTCAGACCTTCTGGTTTCACAGTTGCCTCCAAAGCTCCAGTTGTGTCAACATTCTGTGTATTCCCATAACGCTCTGAGCAGCGTAAGAGCATGTGCTGGTTTCAGCTGAAACCGGCACAGGGCAGTATTTACAACCAGATGTCAGGCCAGTGCAATGTGTGACTCATGCTGTTAAAATGCTTTCAGATCCATGACTGAAACCCATGGCATCCTTTTGATACTAGTGCAGGTGTTTGTGCCAGCAGATGTAGTCATGGTATGTATGGCCTGCTCTGGAGGGGATTACCTCTTGGTCATGCTAGCTCATGTGTACCTTGTGAGGTGAACTGGTGCTTTGTGCACAATTCATCTCCCCTAATTGCCTAAAACTTAGCTGTCTTAGTCTAAGTTTGTTACTTGGGCTGCCTGCGTGGCCAGTGGAGAAAGGCATCTCAAAAAAGCAGGTTTTCTATTCCAAAATTAAAAAAAAAAAAA